>PVIH01000008.1:474817-773613 GCA_004025045.1 Sigmodon hispidus
TTTTTTTTTTTTTTTTTTTTTTTTTTTTTTTTTTTTTTTTTTTTTTTTTTTTTTTTTTTTTTTTTTTTTTTTTTTTTTTTTTTTTTTTTTTTTTTTTTTTTTTTTTTTTTTTTTTTTTTTTTTTTTGTATTTTTGTATCACGATGTTAGGAATAGAAGTCTGTAAAACATATTTTCCAACATATTTCCTTTGCGGTTGATTTTCTATCAATTGTGCAAAGGGAAGACATGGGAAGGTAAGAAGAAGGACAAAGGATGTTCAGGTTCCATGTCCTGCTGACATCACTATTGCAGTGGAAGACAACCAACACCTCTGCGGGCAGAAGCCTTGACATGCTCAGTACTTTGCTATTTTGCCCCTTCTGGGCCCTTTAATCTTCTATCTTGATTTTTTGCCAGTTAAGGCTTTTTTTCTGAGTGCTAGGCACACTGGACTCTGAACTCTACATCACGGAAATCATGCTGCCTTTCCTCAGTTCTTCTGGCCTGGGGTCCACAGGTGCTTTCTGAAATTACTACCACCACCTCAGCTCTAGGGTTGTATTTGCTCCTGATTTATTTCTATTGAGGTAAACTCCAATCCACTTTTCTCTTTCACACTTCCAACTATGACCTAGCAGCAAGTTTCTTCAGCTTAAAATCTCAAGTTGGAAGTCAGTCATGGTGGTATAGGTTTGCATTCCCAGAACTCAGGAGAATGAAGAAGGCACATCATAATTTTGAAATCATCATGGGTTTCATGGTGAGTTCAAGGGTAGAATGAACTGTATATAAAGATCCTGCCTCAAAAAGCTGAGACTAGCAGTATAGTTAGAATGAGAATACTTGCCTGGAATGCCTAAGCCCTGCGTTTGATCCATAACATCACATACATATAAATTGGAATATAATTAGCCATTGTTTGGACTTGTTTTGCTTTTCTATTGCTCTTTCTAAATTGCCATATTTTCCAAGGAATTCATGTTGTCATGTTAGCTATTGCTGTGGAGCTCGCTTTTTAAAGTACAGTTAAAGGGGATTTACTTCTCTGGATTCTAAAACAATGATCAACAGGTATGTGTTTAATAAGAGCCTTTGTATCCGTATATAAAACTCTCAATTTGTTATTATAAAATAAAATAATTCAAAAACAGTGTTTCTAAAGCATACATATATGAAAACCATCATATAAAAAAATTAGATTTCAGATAATAGTGTTATTTTAGATGCAAGACAGAAGGATTAGAAGATAAAACCTAAGACACAAGATTAAATACATGATATTTTTCTCCAAAGAAAACAGGAAGGATATTGATAGTAGAATTATAAATGATTTCATGGAAGATAAGTAAACTTGAGGTGGGGTGGAGATGCATTTGGGAGACTGAATGGGGAACAGAGCCTGAATGACAGTAGATTCCTTATGGTGAAGGCCATTAGTAAAATGAGCTGTTGAGAAATAACAGGGAATCCCATTGTCTGAAGACAAACAACACACACACACACACACACACACACACACACACACACACACACACAGACCACTTCACACTCCCCTGGGTGGGATACTGGATTCCTGCCAACAGTTTGGTATGACCTACTAACCTCTGTGTGGCTTTCTTATGTTTTCAGACTATACTTCTAAGAATTTATGACCTCCTTACCTTTATTCACCCCTAGCTCTGGTTTAGTTGGTGAAAAGCATACCCAGGGATCTTTACTCAGTTGGAGGGGCTGCTAATTGATTTTTTTAAAAAAATACATTTTGTCCCCGGTCACTAATTGACTGATAGAACAGCTGTTGGTCTGACAAAAACCAGGTTGAAAAGCAGTTCCCACTATGGGGCAGCCTGTTGCCAAACATGATTGCTTCTGCTTATCAATTGAAAAAGCACAGTCTTACATTTTCTCAGAGACCAGCTGTAAAAGTCCTCCATTGTCTTCGGAATAATGCCGTTCTGAGCAATCATTTAGCTAAAGGTGAATTAACGTTAGCAAACGGTATAAAGAACATGAAATCATCTACTGTCTATAGTTCTTTAGAGGTCAAAGGCATAAGTTTTATAACCAAATAAATAATTCTTCAGACACAAGTAAAAAGAATTATTTTTGTCGTAGCTTAGAAATCAAATGGCCTGAGCCAGGGTTCCTTTTATGGCTAAAATAGAATATGAAGTATTAAGGCTCACCATCATCTAAGAAACTAGGCATTTCTTTCAAAGAATCATATGGCTAATCCTTTACTGTACTAATTTGTATTTGTTGGTATTGGCTAAATTTTTTTAAATCATTAGCCAGATACTAATAAATAAAAAAATAGCATAGAAATTAATGAAAATAAAACTTCAAATGTAAATCTTATCAAGTTGAAGAAAACAATTATAAATTGAACAAACAGTTTGACCTAACAGAGTGAGACAAAACTAGATACAGCATTCCAAGAAAACAAAATAATTACATATATTCTTTAGTAGCAATAAGAAAAACATCATCTGCTATAGGAGTGAGAGAATCTAAATTTCTTTTATTTTGTTCATCATTATGCCCACGCTAGGCATGGCCTCTTGTAAATTATTGTGGCTAGCAGGGAGTGGAAGTCAATGTCAGTTAGTGTCTTAATTGATTTGTAGTTGATTTTCAGCTCCCTTTGTATTCCTGTGGTGCCGGCTGTAGAGATTTGGGTTGACACGTGCTCAGGCTAATCTATGAAGTTTTATCTTTCTCTCACCCCCCCTTTTTGTGTGTAAATGGTTTTATTAGTCCACTTAGGTTGATAAAGCAAATGCTGTAACCCTCACAGCTTGTCTATAAGCTAAGTTTAGTGCTTACTATTTGGAGTGAGGAAGTTTGAAATCAGACCGACTTGGTGTCTGGTAAGGGACTGCTCTTAGGTTTGTAGATATTGTGTTCTCACAAGAACGTAAGTCATGGAACTCTCTGTGGTCACATCTATAAAGATCCTAAAAATGTTCACGAGGCCTATATTCTTCTGACTTAATCATAGCCAAAGAGTGAACTTGGGCAACTTATGGTGAATTTGCAAGATAGTCTTGTAACCTACGGGTATTGGAACATATGCACATTCGGTCTTAATTACTGGTTTCCTGTAGTTTAAATGCATCGAGGACTGGCGAGGAGAGGAGAGGTAGAGTCCTTGCCAGCTGCATTCAAACTCCAGCACCATGAAAAGAAGTAAAATAAAACAAAATAAAGACTGGTGGCTTTGATTCTTTTAAAGCAGTGACATTGGTGTTCCATTAAAAAAAAAAAAAGTAGAGAATTCCAGTCTACCATAGTATAAAGTAAATGAACTAGGCATTCTCAGTTGAAAGGGTAGGCAGAGAGAACCTGAACACTTCTACATCTTCACCTGCCATTGTTCCTTTTAGAGGCATCTGAAGAGGCCCCTGGTGACAAGGAATACCCACAAGATGAGAAGAGCTATGTATTCCTACTATTATACATAGTATTGTTTTCAACTAAAGTTCTTTTACTAGCCAGAAAAACCCTTAGTTATTTTCATTAAAAAAAATCATTTATAAATCATTGAAAAAATATGCTCTGTTTTCTGTAGATTCCTGGATATAAAATACACACACACACACACACACACACACACACACACACACACACACACACACCTTCAGATATGTGTCTATAACTACAGGGTAGGGGTAAAGGATAATAGGATCACAAGAAATGGTTCTGAATTTGACAAATGCAATTCAGTTCAGTTGCATTCATTGAGCATCATAGAGCACCTACTGTGCAGAAGCCACTGTGCAAAGCTGTTTTCCAGGATCAGATCTCCAAGGATAATACAGACTCTGTCCTTCATCTGCTTTTTGATAGAGTGCTCTCTGTCAGAGATTTTAACTTTTTCATATATTTTAAGCATACAGGGTGTAAGATATCTAGAGAAAAGTTAGCCTGAAGCACATAGAATAAGCAAATCAATAAATAAATGTCACTGAGTAGGTCAAACATCTTGTGGCCCTGGACAGGTACTGCAAAGCAAGGGTCAAGTCAAACTGTCCCTGATGGAGAGCTACTGCATCTCTCTTGTTTATTAATGTCTATCCATCTATACTAATGGATTTAGCATGAAAGGAAGTAAAGTGGGGGTTGGGAAGTGAGAATCATTGAGTCTCAGACTTCCATTTTTCATTAATATTAATGCTGTCTTGAACCAGTGCAAGTTGGCACAATATAGCCTAAAAGCTTAACACAAGAAAAATAGTTCTGATGCTTCCTTATATATTCATTACCATCAAGCACCAAGTGGTCTCATATTGCATCATATGTCTCATTTTTATCCAGTGAAGAGAAATTTCCCTTCAGTATCAATTGGTCAGAATACTGATTTTGTGTGCCCTCAAAGTGTTTTATATTAAGTTTAAAACAATTTATTTGTACATTGGCTTATATTAAACCTGAATGAAAACAGATGGCAAAAATTAACTTATTTTTAAAATCAACATTACATAAACATTTCTCTTCATTAGAAAAATTTTCAATTATTCTACTTGAACTCAGTCATAAAAGTCATGTTCTTGCAGTTATGTGCCCTAGGCAGCTGTGGACTTTTGATTCAGATATGGTATGGGACCATATCTGTTCCTGGCTAGCTATGTTTTATAAAAATCTTGTTATTCAAGTTAAAGAAAACAAACAAAACCACAATACTACTTTTTAAGACCAAACACACTTTGGTATCACTCAAAATAATTACTTACACTGTTCTAATACTCTTTAAGATCAAGAATTAATGTGTAGAGAAGTTATGTTTTGTTCGAAAATATTTAGTGAAGTTGAGAATGGTGATACATTTCTGTAATTCCAGTACTTTGAAGGAACTCTAAGGCAATTAGGTTCTAGGCTAGCCTTGGCTACAAAAAGAATCTTGCCTCCCATTTCAAATCAAATTAAACCAAATTGAAAAAAAAGCTGAGCTAACAGATAGAGATCCCTCCATGAGCATTTGGCAAATTTGGTCCTGCTTTCTGGCTGTTAATGTCATAGTCTTTGCACTCAAAAGATGCTCTCCATACTCCCCTGACCTCTCATCTGTGATTTAGAGACCCATTTTATCTCTCAGTGAAGCACTTGAACCAGAAACAAAACAAAATATTTGGCAGGTTTTCCTAAGTGCAACCTCATTCTCCTATTGTTTGCCATTACAGTTTGCCTTTCATTTACCCTTCATTCTTTACTCATTAAAAAAAAAAAAAAAAAAAAAAAAAAACCTCAGGATAGCTTATGCCAAAACTGAAGCCAAAACTAAGCAGAAACACTATCCTGTAAGCAGCCCATAAAATGAAACTGAAAGAAAACTGAATGTACTTTAGTGTGTCCTACTTCCCTTGTCAATATAGTTTGCCTTCCCATTTTCTCAGGTAATAAAGGGATCTGTGCATGGGGGCTGGTAAGAGGTGTGTGAGCAGATGTCGATGGCAACAGTTTGCCTTTTTTTCTTTTTTTTTATTCAAATGGCATTTCTTTTTTATTATAAATAAAGTCATGTTTTTTATCCATGTATCCTCTTGTTCAGACTCCCTTCCCCATCACTCACTTTATCTCCTTGCCAGGAAGGGCAGGAGTTCCCAAGGTCTTAGGTGGCGTAGTTCAGCATCCTCTCCAGGCAGATCCACTTTCCTCATCCCAACATCAAGACTGGATCAGGTGCTCCTCTGGAGGGAATGGGCTCCAAGGTGTTTCAGGTACCAAGCTGTTCAGTGGTTGTGGCTTGCAGCTTGGACATGCTTTGCTTTTTGCTTTTTTGTTTAGAGTCCACTAATGAGTGAGTACATCCCCTGCTTATCTTTCTGGGTTTGTGATACCTCGCTCAGGAGGATATTCTCCAGATCCATCCATTTGCCTGCAAAGTTTAGGATATCATTTTTTCTTACTGATGAGTAGTACTCCATTGTGTAGATGTTGCACAGTTTGTTAATCCATTCTTCAGTTGAGGGGCATCTAGGTTTTTTCCAGGTTCTTGCTATTACAAATAATGCCGCTATGAACATAGTTGAGCTAATGCCATTGTAGTGCGTCTGTGCATCTTTAGGGTATAGACCCAGAAGTGGTATTGCTGGGTCCTTGGGGAGATTGATTCTCAGTTTTCTGAGAAATGGCCATTCTGCATTCCAGAGTGGCTGAATAAGCTTATACTCCCACCAACAATGGAGGAGTGTTCCCCTTGCTCTGCACCCTCTTCAGCATAGGCTGTCATCTGTGTCTTTTATCTTAGCCAATTTGACAGATTTTAGGTGGTATCTCAAAGTTGTTTTGATTTGCATTTCTCTGATGGCTAAAGATGATGAACACTTTTTCAAGTGCTTTCAGCCATCTCCATTCGTTCTCTTACTGCTTTAGCTAAAACTTCGAGAACTATATTGAATAGATAAGGGGAGAGAGGACATCCTTGTCTAGTTCCTGATTTTAGTGGGGTTGCTTTGAGTTTTTCTCCATTAAGTTGGATGTTGGCTGTCAGCTTTTTGTAGATCACCTTTATTATATTGAGATATTTTCCCTGTATTCCTGATCTCTCCAGGGCTTTTATCATAAAGGAGTGTTGGATTTTGTCAAAGGATTTTTCAGCATCTAAGGATATGATCATGTGTTTTTTTTTTCCTTTAGTTTGTATAAACTGATGATGGATGGCGTTTACGGTTTTTCATATGTCGAACCAACCCTGCATTTCTGGGATGAAACCTACTTGGTTATGGTGGATGATATTTTTTATATATTGTTGTATGTGGTTTGCCAAAATTTTGTTGAGAATTTTAGCATCAATATTCATGAAGGAAATTGGTCTGTAATTCTCCTTTGTTGTGTCTTTGGGTGGCTTGGGTATTAGGGTAATTGTGGCCTCATAAAAGGAATTTGGTGATATTCCTTCAGTTTCTATTGTGTGAAATAGTTTGAAGAGTAATGGTAATAATTTTTCTCTGAATGTCTGGTAGAATTCAGCACTGAAGCCATCTGGACCTGGGCCTTTTTTACTTGGGAGGCTTTTAATGACAGCTTCAATTTCCTTTAGGGTTATAGGTCTGTTTAGGTAATTAATCTGGTCTTCATTTAATTTTGGTAGGTGGTACCTGTCCAAAAAGCTGTCCATTTCTTCTAGGTTTTCCATTTTTGTGGAATATAGATTTTCAAAGTATGACTTGATAATTCTCTGGATTTCCTGGGGGTCTGTTGTTATGTCCCCCTTTTCATTTCTGATTTTGTTGATTTGAATACTCTCTCTCTGCTTTTTGATTAGTTTGGATAAGGGCTTATCTATCTTGTTGACTTTCTCAATGAACCAACTCTTTGATTCATTGATTCTTTGTATTGTTCTTTTTGTTTCAATTGTATTGATTTCAACTCTAAGTTGGATTATTTCCTGCCATCTACTCCTTCTAGGTAAGTTTGCTCCTAATTGTTCTAAGGCTTTCAGCTGTGCTGTTGGTTCTCTAGTGTGGGAATTCTCTAGGCTTTTCATATAGGCATCTGGTGCTATGAATTTTCCTCTTAAGACTGCTTTCATTGTGTCCCACAAGTTTGGGTACGTTGTGGATTCATTTTCACTAAATTCTAGGAAAACTTTGATTTCTTTCTTAATTTCTTCCTTGACCCAGAGATGGTTCAGCTGAGTGATGTTTAGTTTCCATGAATTGGTAGGCTTTCTGTGATTTTTGATGTTATTAAAATCTAACTTTAAGCCCTGGTGGTCCGATATGTTACAAGGGATTATTTCCATTTTTGTATCTATTCATATTTGCTTTATGACCAATTATGTGGTCAATTTTAGAGCAAGTTCCATGCGGTGCTGAGAAATATGTATATTCCTTTGCATTTGGGTGGAACCTTCTGTAAATATCTATTAAATCCATTTGCATCATAACCTTTGTTAGACTCCTTATTTCTCTGTTGAGTTTCTGTCTGGTTGACCTATCCAGGGGTAAAAGTGGGGTATTGAAGTTTCCCACTATTAGGGTGTGAGAATTGATGTGGGATTTGAGCTTTGGCAGTTTTTCTTTTACATAGTAGGTGCCGTTATATTAGGGGCATAAATATTCAAGATTGAAATCTCCTCTTGACCAATTTTTCCTGTGATGAATAAGTAATGTCCATCTTGATCCCTTTTAATTGCTTTTAGCTTAAAGTCTACTTTGTTAGATATTAGGATGGCAAAACCAGCTTGTTTCTTAGGGCCATTTGACTGGACAATCTTTTCCCAACCCTTTACTCTGAGCCAGTATCTATCTTTGTGGTTGAGGTGTATTTCTTGTATGCAACAGAAAGATTGCTTCTGTTTTTGTATCCATCTTGTTAGTGTGTGTCTTTTTAAAGAAGAGTTGAGTCCATTGATATTAAGGGATATTAGTGACCCTATCTGATTGATATTTCCTGCTGTTTTTGGTGGTAGCTTGTATGTAAGTCCTTTCTCTGGGCTTTTCTTCTGTGGGATTATTGAATGTTTGTGGTTTCATGGGTGTATCTGTGATCCTTAGGTGAGAGTTTTCCATCTAATGCTTTCTGGAGGGCCATATTGGTAGATATGTTTTGTTTCAGCCTGACTTTGTCAGGAAATATCTTGTTTACTCCATCTATGATTATTGATAATTTTGCTGGGTATAGTAGTCTAGGTTGGCAGCCATGCTCTTTTAGTGTCTGTATAACTTCTGACCAAGCCCTTCTTGCTTTCATTGTTTCCATTGAATAGTCAGGCGTTATTCTGATGGGTCTGCCTTTATTAATAAGTTGGCCCTTTTCTTTTGCAGCTCTTAAAATTTTTTCTTTGTTCTGTATGTTTTGTGGCTTGATTATTGTGTGACAAGCAGACTTCTTTTTGGGATCATATCTATTTGGTGTTCTGTAAGCTTCTTGTATCTTTATAGGCATTTCCTAACTTACAAGTTAGGAAAGTTTTCTTCTATGATTTTATTGAAAACACTATCTGTGCCTTTGAGTTGGTATTATTCTCCTTCTTCTATTCCTATTATTCTCAAGTTAGGTCTTTTCATGGTGTCCCAGATTTCCTGAACATTTTGTATTATGGCTTTCTTGGTTTTAGTATTTTCTTTGACTGATGTATCTATTTCAGCTACTGAGTCTTCCACTCTAGAGATTCTCTTCCATTTCTTGGATTCTGTTGGTTATGCTTGTATCTGTAATTCCAGCTCTTTTCTTCAGATTTTCTATTTCCATCTTTGCCTCATTTTGTGCCTTTTTTATTGCTTCTATTTCAGTTTTTAGTTCCTGGAATGTTTCTTTTATTTTTTGGTTTACTTTTTCTTGGTTTTCTTTCAAAGATTTGTTCATCTCTTCCAATTTTTTTGTTTGTATTTTCTTCTATTTCTTTAAGGGATCTTTTTATATCTTCTTTGAAGGCTTCAATAATCTTCATAAAGGTGCTTTTGGTGTTGTTTCCTTCTGTTTCTTCTTCATTGCTCTGTTCAGGTCTCATAGGTGTAGAACCACCAGTTTCTTCTGCTGTTGCCTTGTTGTTCTTTATATTATTATGCGTATTTTTGCTCTGGCCTGCCCATGGCTTCAGTGGTTCACGATTAGGCAGCTACTAGTCAGTTGTGGCAAGAGGGCTGTGTGTCTCCTGTCTCCTCTGAGCAAGGGGTCTGCTTGATCTCTAACTCTGCTCTGGACAGGGGTCTGAATTTCAAAGCCTCAGTCCTTCTCTGATGCTGCAGTTTGCCCTGGAGGCGGGGCCTGGCTGTGCAAGATCCCCTCTTGTAGGTGTGGCTGGAGGAGCCCCTCACAGCCAAACCCTAGTCCTGTCTGCTAGGGAGAGTCTGAGATCAGATTGTAGGGATTGACCCTGGTCCCAAGGAGCAACTCTCCAGAGGGGTGTTCCAGGTGCCAGAATCTGCTCACCTCTAGATGGGGATCTGAATTTCAAAGCCTCAGTCTTTCTCTAGCCTTTTTTCTTTTGTAAGTATATACAAGTGATTAGAGTGTGTAAATGGGTCATGGCATTGTCACCACTCTCTTGTAATGTGCAGGGTTTCACATACTGGTAGCCTATACAGTCTGTGTTGGGCTGACATGTCAAGATACATGGCAGATAATATGTAACTTTATGATGGGATTCCTTGGAAGGCCTTTACTAGGGTAAGACCAGAAATTGGCACATAAAATGCATGCAATCTAGTTACTAATTCCTGCATAAAACCTAGTTTCATCATTTATTGGTTACATTTGCATATTTCCTGTCAATTAATCAGAACTTGTTAATATTTTTATCTAGTGTCATTCTGGTTCAGAGCAGCAGTATCTACCACACAAAGCCAGAATTTATATTATTTAGATTATGCAGTTCAACTTCTAGATTATTCTTCAAAGTTAAAGAGAAAAGTTCCTGAGATAAACACACTGAGGAAGGGCCAGATGATGATGTTCAAGATTCTCATGTCTCTTCACTTTTAGAGGACAAAGAAAAGCAAACGAGGGGAAGAGAAATGGCTTTTAATACTGAGCAGAAACACACGCCATATACGTACAAAACAGAAGCTTCATTTGAATTAGTATTTACAGGTTGTGTAAGCTCCAATAATATATGTTTTTCATTATTTTAGTAAAATTAAAGAATGGGCACTCAGCTATCTTTAAATTTTTATATTGTTCATGCTACTTTAGGAATGCCAAATCATTTTGTTATAATAAATTCCTGCATGAGGATTGCACGGATACTAAAAGACATTGTAATATTTTTCTTTTAGATGTGAAGAGAAAACATTAATTGATAGTTACATTTTATGTTAGCCATTATTGGAATTTACTAATGAGAAATCTGACATGCTATTTCCTATTGCTTTAATATGCTATATATTATAAAAAATTTTCTGTATTATTGGTGCTAATGGCATGTTAAAAAAAAATTCTTTGTAATTTCTTGTGATTTACCAGGGTGCCACTGGTGATGAGGTGTGGCCATACTCTGGCTTTTCTTGACTTTTATGTAGGACAGGCATATGTGAAAAGTTGAAAAAGCCTAATTAGAGAAAGCTACTGAGAAACATTTTTAAAAATTCTGAGAGGCAGACCTTTTTTTTTTTCTAGATGACAAATGTCTGTATTTCTCAGGTTTTTTTTTTTTTTTTTTTGGTGTGTGTGCATGTGTATGTGTGTGTGTGTGTGTGTGTGTGTGTGTGTGTGTGTGTGTGTGTTTTAAATCTTTAAGTGCTCAACCCTGGCCTCTACTCCTTTTGTCCTGTAAGTAACCAAAGCTGTGGAAAAAGCAACTGTCAGGGAAGGACACTGGTGCTTCCACTGGGCCAATGTCAATCTCTACCTCTCTGGCAAACAATCTTCAGATGACAGCATCCAGAAAACTGGTCTTAGGAGCTACATGCTCAGGTGGTGATGGTATGGTGTTGGCATTTTAGATAGTTATGTGTGTTTGGTCACAGGCTAAGAAGGTATGCATGCAATACTGGGCTTTGAGGAACGTTTATCTTCCCACTAGAGCTCACTTGAGGGGTTTCTGAGAAGCTGCCACTTTGTGAGGTAAGTTACACATAAATGTCTTGTGATTTAAACAGAAAAGATTTCTTGTTGCTCATTGACGTAAATCTCGGTTACACACCATCCTTCTCAGATAACATTGTCAACTGAAGAATTTTTTTTTAAGCAAGAAATTAAGGGCCTTCTTCTAGTCTTTAGGCATTAAAATTCTGTCACTTTGTAGCTGGGTTTGAGCTTTCATCTTAAATGGTCTCTCTCTGACTGTCCCAAGTGAACAAACGAGGCTTAATAAGGGGAAATTAAAAAAAATTGCAGCTCATTTTATCTTAAAAGAGCTACCACCTTTTAGAAAGCTAATGGGAGTGGAAACCCCATTTTGAGACATAAATCTAGAAGTAAACGCTATTGACTTTTAAAAGGAATCATCTTGGCAAGAACCAAATGAACATTATCTTGAAAAGTCCAATCTGAAGGCAAAACAGATTTGTTAGTGTGATTATTAAAACAATTGCCACCTTCTGGTGTGAAGTGATGTCAACAGGGAACAATCAGGCAATGCCCTTGGCTTTGGTACAGTCAAGCACACAAAGCTACCGTGAAATAGGATTGGACAGGACCTTTCATTTCATATGAGAATTAATTCTGTAAATGCAGTGGAGAGGAGGCAGCTTATTTCTCTACCCCTAGAAAGCAGATAAGAACAAGTCTGCAGGAGGCCTATTTTTTCTACCTTATTCATTTTTGAGTGTGTGCATGTGTTTGTTACCAGGGATCAGGGCAACTAATTCATTCTTTCAATATGATTCTGGCAGAGAAGGGGGAAGGTGGTCAGAATTTTCCCAAAGGTTTTATGGTTTAAAGAAATTACACTTCTACAACTTGAATTGTTTTCTAAGGAATGCATTTAAAAGGTCACATTTCTGCAAGACCAGCAAAAGCATTCCAGACACTCTCTGGTATTCTCTCTAAAAGAGTAGGGCTCCATCCTGGGATTACTGAGAGTCTCTGGGAAGAGCCAATACATGTGTAGTTTATGGCAACTCAGTTGTGAAGACTAGCTCTTTTGTGAGGTGGAGAGCTGTACAAAAGGAGATGTCCCATAGTGAATGGAATTTCTGATAATTGTATGTGAGTGTGCACAGAAAAATTCAAAGGCATGATTCTTTATCTTAGGATCTTGGATGTAAGAACTCACTGACCTTAAGCTAATTCAAAGTGAAGAAACAAATATTAATCATGTGATTAGACACGCAGGTTTCTGTCGTTTGAATCTCACTAAATTACCTTTTCTGAGAGCACTATTAACAAGGCTTTGGTCTTAAAAATTTCAGCACTTGATACTTCTTCATCATCCACACTTGATGAAGCAAATAAAAGATTGAAAAGAAAAACCACAGACGAAGTGGTCAATAACATATTTCTTCTCCACCAGATTTTTTTCCCATGTACAAAATTTTTGTTTGATTTTTCAATTATTCAAAATGTCAGAATGATAGATACAAGAATCTCCAACTAACTAGGGAAATCTCTGTTTAATAATATTCAATACAAAGATTCAAAATGATGCTTCATGATGGATTAAACCTTCCTCTTTTCTGCCTCATTAGGGTTCTCCTAATTTGACCCAATCCAAACCTATTACTTAATATATATCTAACAGTAAAATTGCATAAATGTTCACTAGTACAATAGAAACTAAATGAGCAGTTTCAGATAATTTAATTAAGTTGTAGGTCTTCTAACATAATTCCATAAGTATGTGAACTTTTAACTGTGTTAACTCAATTTCCTTATGCTTTCATTTACCATTTGTTGGGGACATTATAGTGATTAGCCAAAGTCTTTCCAGCTCCTAATGTTCTTCATAAATTTTGATTTAAATTGACTGTCACTTTCTCACCATAATAAAGTAGATATTTGACATCTCAAAAAAAGAACTAGTTTAACATATTTAGCATATTACACTGTCAAGGACTGAAACTTCTTTCTCATTATCAAACCAAATTCACATTAAATATCCCTTAATAAAAACTACTAGGGATGCTTAGAACAAACTGGGTTAAGTATTACATATTTGTGAAAAAACTGGGCTACTGTATATATTAAAAATATTCGTGATATCTTGTTCCTACGTAACTCTGTGTTTGTGGCTGTCAATGTTGAATGTGTTGGCTTGCCAGTATTCAGGGACCATATGATGTAGACCAGGAAACAGCAGCTGATCCACTTAAGTTTAGGTCAGAGGTAAACACCAATTAAGAAACCTCAACGCAAACGTACAGTTTTCCTAGTTCAGAGAGCTAGAGGGAGGGGCAAGTTACACATGTGAGTCTTTTATTGTTTTCATGAATACATTTTTAAAACTAATCCTATAACACACACACACACACACACACACACAGTGAAGCTATCTTCACACAAATATATGTTGGCCCCCGACATTCTTCATTTCCAATAAAGGGACTCAGCCAATAATAAGATGCGGCCATTGTCAATTAGCCTCTTTGAAGTTACCCAGATGGACCAAAAATAGAGGACTCAGATGAGTGACAAGTGACCTAAACAGTTTAGTAATGACAACAGATATTGTCCCCCTTTTAGTGATAGCATTTCTGACCTCTTTGGGTAAGAATTTGAGACCATGCAGAACTACTTAATAGTGTCAGGCAGTGAGATAGTTGCATGTAAGGGGAAATCAGTCTCCCTGGATAACAGTTTGCCTAGAAAAACAGCTTGTGCGTTTTGTCAGCACGAACTTCACTTGAGTTATGTGATAGCTGCTGCTTCTGCTGTATCTTCTTCAAAAGTTTGTGTGTGTGTGTGTGTGTGTGTGTGTGTGTGTGAGAGAGAGAGAGAGAGAGAGAGAGAGAGAGAGAGAGATGTGTGTGTGTGTGTGTGTGTGTGAGAGAGAGAGAGAGAGAGAGAGAGAGAGAGAGAGAGAGAGACAGAGACAGAGACAGAGACAGAGATAGAGAAAGAGAGAGAGATCTGGGTGTATGCCATAGGTGCACAGGTGACCACAGATACCTGAAGAAGGCATTGAATTCGATGGAGCTGCTGTTAAAAGAAATTCTGTGTCACTTGATATGCTGGGAACTGAACTTGGGTCCTTTGAAAGTGTTCTTCACTACCAAACCATTTCTTCAGTCCCAGAGTTGAGTTTCTTTAAAGCACTTTTTACACACACACACACACACACACACACACACACACACACACACACAGAGAGAGAGAGGGGGGGGGCAGGGCTGAACTGTAGAAACTCAGTACCTGTTGAAAATGATGATTACCTTGAGCACTGGTAAGACTGCCTGTTTATTGGGAGCCTGCCATATGCCTGACAATTTATAAGTGTTTCTGCAGCTATACATACAACTCTAAATTAGAACCTTTATGATATTTAGTTTACAAATGGGACAGTTATGGGGCTGGTGAGACAACAACACAACTGGTAAGGACACTCGCCATCAAATCTGTGGAGCTCAGTTCAGTCCCTGGAACTCCCAGGATAAGACAAAGAAAGTAACTCTTACCATTTTCCTCTGATCTCACATATAGACTGTAGTTCACACACAAACACACACACACACACAAACACAAACACACACAGTGCGGGGTGGTCTTGGGGAGGCAATAAAAAAGAACACCCATTTTGGTATAGAGCAACCAATTAAACAATAGAAAACAGACTTTGATGTATTTGAGAATTTTGTGAAAGTGCAAAATTGTATCCAGTGTTCTTAGCCATTGCATTGTGTTGGCTATGTTATAGTCTTATTTTCTTTATTGGACTAAAGTATAGTGAAACTTCCATGTATAATAATAGAATTACATATCTTTTTTTCTTAAAGGCCTAACTTTCATTCATACATGTGTGTCTGTGTGGGTCTATATCATGTGTGTGTGAGTCCACATAAAGGCCAGAAGAGGGCATCAGATCCCTAGCTGTGGTGAACTGCCAACCTAGGTACTGGGAGCTGCATTCTGGTTCTTTGCAAGAACAGCAACTGCTGGAAAAGGCTGAGCCCTTTTCTTGTCCTGGAATCTTACATTTTAAGATCTGTTTGTTTTCTGTTTGATGCTAGGGACTGACTCCAGGCACTTACTCGTACTGGACAAGGATTCTACCACTGAACTGTATCCCCAGCCCTGGCATATTTCCTTATGAGACAAGTTAGAACATGGCTGTAAAAAATTTGAAGTGTCTAAAGATATTATTACTTTTCTGCTTCTGAGACATTTCATGATTTTGCTTTATATTCAAGCTGTTTCTTTTCTGTTTTTCTAAAAAAATATTTACTTGTATATAAATTCAGAAATATAATTTAAATTAGTAATTTATCATAAACATTGGATGTTGTGAAAACACTTGTATAACATCATGTTTAATGGCTGTGCTTTTGAATATTTGGATTTAGAAAGAAATGTCTTTACAGGGACTGTGCCTTAACCCAAATTTTGAGACTAGAGCATTAGTTTTGTTTTTTTTATTTATTTATTTATTTATTTATTTATTTATTTATTTATTTATTTATTTGCCTTGGTGTTTGCCTGGAACTGGAACAGACAGTTGTTAGCTGCCATGTGGGTGCTGGGAATCGAACTCTGGTCCTCTGGAAGAGCAGACGGTGCTCTTAACCACTGAGCCATCTCTCCAGCCCCCTAGAGCATTAGTTTTGAATGGATTATGCAGAAGTGAGAAGCAATGAGTATATTGCAAGAACACAAGGTGTGCACATCAATGAAGCTCTGCATTCAATCTATTTCCTTTTTTCCTTCAGAATCTCTGCATTGCTAACTTGTGCAAATGTCTTCCATATGCAGCAAGCATGAATGACTGCTCCTAGATAAGATAGAACAGTAACCATCATTGAAGTGCAGCAAGCTGTTATAAGGAAGGGAGTAGGAATTGTTGACCTCTGGTCCAGAGCCTTGGTCATTCTGGTTTCTCTTGCTTTCCTGCCTGACTGTGCCTGAGGGGGAAGAGGAGAAGTGACATGTCTACTGAGGCCTCCCTGGTCAAATGCAATCAAGTTGACTGAAAGCTCCGATAGTATTTCTGTTCCCTACACAAAATTCCCCTACCCAGAGCCTGCACCATGGCTAAAGGAAGACGTGATGAAGAATCATCTGTACCATTGCTGAAGAATTTCAACATCTCATTTAAGATTGCAAGAAGTGAAGGTAGGTTTTGAATTATGTATTAAACCCAGCTTCCAAATATAGCCTTGGCTGAGCATTTCAGCTAAATGTCCACGAAACATCAATCCTACAAATCACAGCCCTCACCCCCTTATTTCCTGTTCTGGTTGTCACTTCCTATAACTTTTCATTGTTGACGCTGGCATTCTAGTGCTCAATATTGAACCCTCAAAATTAAACCACCTTCCACCTCCTTGCTCTTCATTCTGTGTCTTGAGTCATGAAAACCACCAAGATCTCCCATCTAATGTCCTCGGAGTACATGAAACCTGTCTGCAATTTTGACGAGAGCACAAATTGTTACTCATTGTCCAGTGGGGAACATTTAGCTCTTCCAGGCTTTCTCCAGTATCAAAGCCTCTATTATAGTTCCACTAATAATCGCTAATGGAAGTGGTCGTGCTCACTGCAATCTTCAGATTCATCAAGACCTGAGCTGGAAAGACTCCCCAGGGTCTTTGCTGCTGGTGCCAAGAGGAGGTCTTGGCGTCTGAATCTCTACATTCACTCTATTTTCCTTCCAGAAAAGCTTCCCTTTCTGTCCTGTACCCATTCTCCCTTTCTTCCTTTCATTTCTACAACAGCTGATTATTAAAATGCAATTTATATCAACTAAAAGTTATTATGTCATACTCTGGCAGCTGTTCCCACACATTGGCATAGCTCCACCTCCAGGCAGCTTTTCGGTCATTCAGAGGATCGTCTCAAAAACTGCAAATGTGATCATGTTAGTTGGTGTGTAGTCTCTGGGTAGGATGCACATTATGTAAGGTTGTTGGTATTGTCTACTTGTGCTTGTTATAATTATTAACAATTAGTTTTTCACTCCTGAGAACATTATGCTTTAAGGGGCGAAGAATGGCATCATGGAAGCCATTGATGATCACCATCTAACTCTCCCACGTGTACTTTCAATAGCTGGAACTTTATGTTAAAACCACAGTCCCCTTGGTCAGGCCCCATGCTCCCATTGTTGATGCTGTTCCCTGCCCTCTTGGGAATGTCACTAAAACTCTTTCTCCCCATCTATCATTTACTCATTCTACTTTCCACATAAGGAAATGAGTACAGAAATACAGGACCTTGCCTTTGTTCTTGACCACTACAATATACAAGTGCTTAAACTTATGCCTGACAAATAATAGGTAAACTCTGGGTGGATAATGAATTCACTGTTGTGTGACTCCTGCAGCAAAACCTTCCATGCCTCTCTCGACTCCAGGATTTGTTTGCTTTCTTTACGAGATGTTGTTATCACCCATGTACTTTGACCTAGAGCACATATCTCAGGTTATGGTTGTACAATCATTAGTTACCCAGACTCTGATGACAATAGAGATGCTTCCACTTACAACACCTACCCAAAGCTATGTACTGAATGAAGAGATGAATAGACACCATGGCAATAACAGTATGTTAAACATTTTAGTGACCTGATGAAATTGAGCTTGTCCATATTCCCCAGAACCTTATAGTTACCTATGGGGCAGGAGACCAAAGCCCTCCTGTAGGGAACAGTGCAAATTCCCAGCATTTTAGAACAAGAGACTCTAAAAGCTTGTCATCAACCTTACCTCGACCTAGATGTATTGAGTGATTGTCACTCAATGATAGTGATGATCTCGTGACACACCTAGACAACTTGAAGACAACTGAAAAATCTGGTGGCAGGTTCGGGGGAAGACTCCATAAAAGTGTTTGCCTTGCAAACATAGGACCCTGATTTCAACTCCTAGAACACAGGTGGAAAATCAGGGTATGGTAGTACATGCTGGTAATCATAGCACAGGAACACTGTGGGTCACTATGGACAGATAGACAGATTTCTGAGGATCACTGCTCACCCAGACTGTGAACTAATTTCCAGAATAGTTAGAAGCCATATCTCAAAAATAAAGGTATACAAGGCATGAGGAATGACATCCAAAGTTATTCTTTGGCTCTGACATTCATGTACATGCATGTGTTTTTATACCCTCATGCATGCCCATATGTACACAGACACACACAATCAAAAAATATCCAGTTGTGTCCTTGAGGTCAAGGAAAGTGTATGGAAGAATCTGGAATTGAGTTTTGAGAGGTTACATTGTAAACAAACATCAATTTTCTATTATTTATTATAAGAATACCTCCTCCCTTTTTATGCAGATTTGGAGTTGGCAAATCTCAGCCCTTGAATCAAGCTGGTCATGAGTTTTGAAAATAGAGTTTTATAAGCACATGGCTTTCTCAGTCACCTCACATTCTGTCCATGGCTGGTTGCTGTCATGGTACAAGAACAGAGCTGAGTGGTTATCACTGAGATCATAAGGCCCATAAAGTCAAAAATATTTACTGTTTGGCCCTTTTCAAAAAGGATTTGTTAATCTCTGAGTTAAACTTTCAGGGTTGAGTGGGAGAGTCAGCTGTAAAGCTCCAAAAAAATTGTATGAGCTATGACTTAGAGAAGACATACTGGAAGATTCATGGAGGTGCTTGAAGGTTCAGTTAGTCCTCTGTGTCAACGTAGATGCAGCCAACTGAGCAAGGGAAATATTAGGGCATGTGCTTTTGTCTGAACACACACACACACACACACACACACACACACACACACACACCCCTTTTTTCTTGTTATCCCTGAACAATGTATTTACCTCACGATTATTTCTATAACCTTCAGGTTATATTGGGTATTATAAGAATCATGATCTTTAGTATTTGAGAGGATTTGTGCTGTTTTCATGCAAACCTTGTCATTCTATCTGTAAGGAGTCCTGGAACTAATTCCCATGGATATGGAGGAACAAGTGTATTTAATTAGGCATGAGAGGAATCTCCCCTAAATAAAGGATGTATGAGTGATTTTTTTTAAATATTGATTTATTATTTGTGTTTGGGGTGTGCATGTGTATGTGTTTGTGATGGCTCATATGTAGAGGTCAGATGGCCACTCCTTCCATAGTGGGGTCCTGAGGTTGAATTCAGGTCCCCAGCTTTGGCAGCAAGTGCCCTTGCTGGATGAGCCTTCTCGTCAGCCTGTGAGTGACATTTTGAAGGATCTGAAGATCAGAAATTTGGTTGTAAGGAAGAAGGGAAGGAATATATTTGGAACTAAGAAGACAATGGAGAGGTGAACAGATTTTATTTATGGAGAAATACATTAGGCTTTTCTAGCCTTGGCTGAAGCTTCATTGGAAGTTAAGGGTGAATGAAGTCTATGTCAAGTGAAGCCTAGGAAAGAGTACAGAAAACCCAGAGTGCAGGGCTGAACCATCTGAAATTCTCCAGATAGTCAATAAGCATGTGGGATTTGAAAGCTCTTGTCCAGGGCAATGTTAAGATAGAAGAAAATGAACTAAGGTCTCATTGATTTGGGGTAAAGAGGATTGGGGAACCCTAGAGGTAGTCTATTGAAGGACACAGACCAATTAGTGATAGGGAAAGCAAATTTAGCTTTCAGACAGGTCTTAATTTGCTCATAAATGCTTGAATATAAAAAATAAAGTATTACAGCCATAAAAAGCACATAACAAAAAATTATTTCTGATGTTTCTTTAAAAATCATACTGTGTGGCAATATGGGATGCATTCTTAGGTGAAGGCTGGCAGTCACAGGCTGTAGCTGAGTTATACTGGGTGTAGTTAGCAGATCCAAGGCCTCCACTTTGGTCATCTTTAATCGTGTAACACAACCACATGGCTGTAGGAGTTGGTGGCCCACTAGATCAGGAATCAGATGGACATGAGTTTGAAGCGATCACTAATTTGGAAGACAGCCAACATGCTCAACTTTCCTACTCTGCCCTGAACCTTCAACCCTCATCTCCCATTCTTATGAAGCTGTCTGAGAAGTGAGAAGTTACCTCCTCCAATTATAAACAAGGGAGTGCTCTCTCTCTCTCTCTCTCTCTCTCTCTCTGTATGTGTGTGCCTTTAATTAGATATAATGGAGCTCCCAGGTGAATGCCTGCCTTGAGGTCATGATCTCTGCTTTAATTCCTTTTCAACATGCCTTCCACTGTTTTCTTTCATTAGTTTCTCACAGACTACATCTTGCCGGCAAAGCTGACACTCCAGCCCCACATGCCACCCTGTTTCCCAGGACTGTAGTTTCTGTCTCTCCCCTGTGCCTGTAGCCACAACAGCTTTTGTTGCTGCTTTTCAGCACCGTTTTATTTTTAATTCTTCCTCAAACAAAAACTGTTGCTCCAAAGAAAGGTTTTTTTGAAGGTGGCTTGAGTTATATTCCCCAAAGGGTTCCTTGGATTCCTTCATATAGTGTTTTTCTTCCTTTGCCTGGCTGTTAAAAATAGACTGCGGCATCCATTCCTCCATATACTCTTCGCACTATCTGATTTAGAGGAGTGGGAAAGTCTACAGGATCATCTTTAATCTGTGGCCACTATGGTTGAGCTGGGGGTCTTCCCTCCCATCCCTGTCTGAGATGTTGATCTTGCTGTAGATGTCCTGCTCCATAAAAAGTGAAGCCCTTACCATGGATGCTGCTAAACCAATGGTAGAGACAGGGCCAAGGTGTGATTCAGTTACACAAATTTTATGTCTGGAGAGGAAAAAAATGGTCTGGCTTTTGAAAAATAATTTAGACCAGAGTCTTGTGCCAAAGGCAGGCTGTCAGAGAGTGGGAATCCTGCCAGGAGACATAACAACTAATTTTTCTTACATTTTATTAAATTAAAAATGCATGCTTCAGTATTTTGGAACTGATCAGTACCAAAAATTGTGTAGAAAAACCTTATCCTGTTGGGCAAAGGTCAGCATGAGCTTAACCCCATGCTGTTAATATCTTCCTGCCTTGTCTTCAAAGTGACAGGGCCAAAGTAGATAAGATGGTCCTGAGGGGGCCGTGTGCCAACACTATGAAGGAAAAGGTAGATGGTTGAGTATGCTTGTTGAGAGGGAATATCGGTTTTCATCTGGTTTCTGTCTGAGCCCAGCTGCCTGATCAAGTAGTTGCTGAAAGCCCCAATTTTCCACCAGGGCAAGGATTGAGATGTTTGCAAGACTGAGAAGTTCCTCAGAGTCCAGGATCTGACTTTCAAAGACTAAGCACATCCCCCCTTCAATCTCTTAAATTTCATGGTTGCAGCTAGATTTGTCTACCTTTTGGGTCCCATGTGGGTATTGACCATAAGAAATACCATAGACAGAATAGATTGAGAAACAGAAAACTATGTTCTGATGGTTTTGATAGCTCCAAGTCCAAAGTCAAAGCAGTGCCTATCAGGCTTGGTTTCTGGTGAAGCCTTTATGTTCACTGTCTTCTAATTTTCTTTCTTCTGTATGAGCAGAGAGATCCAGCTGCCTGGTATCTATTCATCTTTTAGTCACCAGTCATATTGGATTAGGACCATAGCCTTATACTTTCATTCACTTTAATTACCTTTGTAAACTCACTATCTCCAAATCCAGTCAGTCTGTGGTTAACATTTGAAACACAGGAATTTTAGAACACAGTTCCTCCCATCCTATCTATCTCAGAGGGCTGGTATGAAGTAGGACAGAGTGAAATGAGATAACATATGCAAAATAACTCATGAGACTTCTGAGCCCTTGGGGCATCATGTCCAAAACCATAAGGAACAATATAAAGATTGTTTTGCCGGGAGAAAGAGTTTAGGGAGCATAAAGTATCTGAGACAAGAAATAGATGAAGAACAACTGTTTGTTCCAGAGTTTACTCTGCAAGCCATCAGAATATGACTATAGCAGTGGTCATCGTTTCTTTGATATTTCAGGTATTTCACTTTATTATTATTGATAGAAATTTGAGTATTATATTTACTTGTTTTTTTTTTCTGGTCTACAAAACCTGAATCTAGATGCACTAGGCATCATTTACTTTAGTGATGAGGTCTCATTGAGCCTATGTGTGGACTTTTCAGTTCAACAAAAAAATCCAGTCAATAAAACCAATAAACAACAACAATAACATAATTAACCCGGGCTCAGAGTATATGACTGTGATATAGTACTTACTAAGCATGAATTAGGCTACAGCTTAGAATTCAAGCCCTACAACCCAAGGAAACACTTGTCTAGACTGAGGTTGTATCTCAGTGGTTGAGTAACTTCATTAACACAAACAATAAGTTCATGGCTGATGAATTGTCACTCCACTGAAAACTCTAAGAAGCTTGTTAGCATATTTTAAGCCTCATGCTTGATTTATGGGTAATTCATTGTATCTTGTCTCAGGAGAAAGAACAGAGAGCCAGTGAATTGATGGTTGATAGTTCAAAAGGACTACAGATGGTACTTCTTTAAAAATTTGGTGGTATTGAGAAGTCAAATTCAGGCCCTTGCCTATACTAGACAGGTGCTGTGACACTGAGGTACATTCTGTTGCAAAATATTTGTTTAACTGTGCAAAGATGTGCTGCATTTGTTTAATTATGTAAAGATGTTTTGCATTTTACCTTGCCTACCTAAGGTCCCTGATTGATCTAATAAAAAATTGAATGGCCAATAGCACAGGAGGAGGTATAGGTGGGACTTCAGGGAAGGAGGAATAAGTAGGAGGGGGAATTTAGGCTTGGTGAAAGAAAAATAAGATATGACAGGGAGATGCCAGGGGCCAGACAGACAGACATGGAAGAATCAGGAAAGCAGGACATACAGAATGAAAGAAAGGTAAAAAGCCCTGAGGCAAAAGTAAATGCCTAGAAACAAGGTAAATTAAGTTAATAGAGCTAGTGGGACAAGCCTAAATTCAGGCTAAGCTTTCATAGCTAATAAGAGGTCTCTGTGTCATTATTTGAAAACTGGTTGGTGGCACAAAGAAAGATCTTGGTTACTTTTGGCATCCAATGTGAGGCCTGAATTTCTACAGAAGACCAGAGAAAGCTGAAACAACAACAACATAAACAAAAAGCAAACAAACACAAAACAATGGATAAAGTTCCTTTAAGGGGTACTGCTGTGCAGCAGAGCATTTAATCATCCATCATGCTAAATAGAAATAGCAAGCTAAGTAAAAATGCCTGCCACAGTGTGGTCATCAACTTCCTAGAGCTGGGGTGGTTAAATGCAGCTCCCAATTAAATACAGCTCTAGGCCAAGGTGGGCAGGCCTAAGGCTAGACTCTCAGGGACCTGAGGAAGGGGTAGAGCCACCTGGTGGAGAGTCTAGCTGCCACTTAACAGTTT
This sequence comes from Sigmodon hispidus, assembly GCA_004025045.1. NCBI lineage: Eukaryota > Metazoa > Chordata > Mammalia > Rodentia > Cricetidae > Sigmodon > Sigmodon hispidus. The sequence goes on from PVIH01000008.1 coordinate 498,618, forward strand.
AAAGTTTGGCTCATTTGGTCAGAAAATGCTACAGGTGCATAGTAAAATGGGTCTGGAAGTGGGGATGGGGATGTGTGGTGGGATTATGTTATTATATTGTAAATAATTATTTTGTCTACTTATTTAATAAAAACACTGATTGGCTGAAAGCATACAGAAAGTGTGGGTGGGGCTACCAGACTGGAAAAACTCTGTAACAGTAAGAGCAGAGCAGAGACACTATGGAGATACCACGATGAGATGCCAACAGATGCAGAAGAAAGAAGTTGAAATACTGCTCTGAGCAAAGGTACCAAGCGCTATGGCTGGACAAGATAAGAATCATGGGTTAGTTTAAGAGTAAAGAGCTAGCAAGTTATATGCCTGGGCCCTAGGTCAATCAGCATAAAATTAATATAAGCCTTTGTGTGATTATTTGGTGCTAAGTGGCAGTGGGGCTTTGACGAGCCCTCAAAGTCCAGGCCAGAAACTTAATACATTGGGGGTCGGTGGTGGGTGGTAGGTGGGAACTTGGGGGTGGGGGTGGTTTTAAATAGGTTAAAGTGTGCATAGATACTTACAAAACAAAAGAAAGTGGATATAGACAGTTATAAGAGAAAATAAATGATTTAAAAATAAGTAAATTAGAGTGAAGTAATAAAAAAGAAATAAGCCATAAAAAGATGGGAAATACACAGGGAGTATGGATCCTGCATAGTGTTGTGTTGACTCTGAAATTTTTGAATGCTGATGTGCAAATGACAGCTGCTGAGAGGCATGGGATTGTAAAAGGAGCTGCTGAATTAAATTATCCTAGATACTTTAGGGATGTCTTAAATTTAAAATGGAAGTCTGAACATGTAGTGCATTCAGGAGAGATTATGTGGATTCCTTTAAAGTTAATAGAAATCATATTTGATCAGGGAAGAACTTGTGTAAATCTTGGCTACAGACATAAAAAATAAACCAAGAAAAACAAGATAGGTTTTATATTTATATATATATAAATATATATATATATACTGATCCCTTTGCAAGGGAACAGTTCTGTGACTAAACAACAAATGTTACAACTACTTATCCAGTACTTGACTATTATCTCAATTTTCTCAGGGTTTCTCCAAGACAACAAGAAGAAGTCTAGAGAACACAAGGGTCAAATTACCAAGAGGTGGAGTGGGTGGATTTTGATTGTTCAGTAGGTTATCTGTCATCATTTAGGGTGATATAGGAATATAAGATAAAAAGACAACTATTAATCTCAAATACTTTATATTGGTATGGATTTTGGTATAGTGATACAAATTTAAAGTTATTTTTATTATATGTATGCTTCTACTCTTGTTTGAGGTTTTGTACCCATGCAGCTCATTTAAAAATGTAATGTATACTTAAGAAATACAGATTAATAGTCACCTATAATAATCAAACTTATAGTCATAAAAGGTATGTTTTCAAGATTAAACATATTTTTAAATAGATAGTTGATCTTCAAATACTTCAGAATCCTACAGAACATGGCATTTAAGATATTTTAATAACATAAAGATTTTCATGACAATAAAACATGTCTGTCCCTGGAAGCACCATTCTACTTCAGAGATGAGGGAAACTGAAGAACCTCCATATGTAGTTTGCTTTCTATGTATCAAAACTAGCCATTTGGGCAAGAAACTGCTCTTGCCTTGACTGCTGACAGTATGCGGTATGAACTGGACAAATAGAACACAAAGAAAAAAGACTGCCCAACCTTGCCAAGACAAGGTAGGACAGTCCTTCAAAATTCCTCTTTCACAAAATAGGCTGTCAGATATTCTAATGTTATAGGCTGAACATTGTAGAAGAACTTTGAGTGACTGTCCAGACAGCCATGTGTTTCTGTCATTTCTATAGTTTTGGAAGTTGTTTGTACTGTACTCCCTGTTTACTCAGGCAATGTTATATTCTTCTTGTGTCTCTGAAGGACTTGATGACAAGATAGCTAATAGTTATAGTTTTCCTTGTTACCAAATTTAGAAAAATAATTACATAAGAGATATAAAGTTTACAAGGTTGAGAAACATGAAAGCTTGGGTTGTTTATCTGAAAATATGCTTTGAGGTATAAAAATAATGTTGATTTGGAAGTTATGATAGAAAATGAATTAGGTTCACAACCTTGAACTAACCAAGATATGATACAATGGAATATTTTCTCTGAATTTGTCAAATACAAATATACTAAATATTGTAAAAGTAATTTTTACTTGGTAATTGTTCTTATTGTATATAATCTTACTGTATTAAAGCTAAAACCTTTCTCTCTATTTAGACAAAAAAAATGGGAAATGTGGAATATTTGTTTAACTATACAAAGATGTGCTCAACACATTTGTTTATATAAAGATATATTACTATTTTACCTTGCCTGCCTAAAGTATCTGATTGATCTTATAGAAAGCTGAATGGTCAATAGTGAGGGAGGAGGTATAGGTGAGACTTCTAGGCATGGAGAGTAAGTAGAAGGAGGAATTTAGGCTTGGTGAAAGAAAAAAAGGAGAGATGCCAGGGAGACACCAGGGGCTAGCCAGTCAGACATGGAGGAAAAAAGAAAGTAGGAATACAGAATGAAAGAAAGGTAAAAAGCCCTGAGACAAAAGTAGATGACTAGAAACAGCTTAAAATAAGTTTAAAGAGTTAGGGAGACAAGCCTAAGCTAAGATTGAGCTTTCATAGTTAATAAGAAGTCTCTGTGTCATTATTTGAGAGCTGGCTGATGGGATAGAGAAAGACCTTAGTTACAACACTCCTGAGTTCCCATAAAGTACTGGATATTTTCAAAGTACTTTAAATGCAGTTGAAGAGTAGAGATATTTTCATGAAAAGAGAGCATGAAGACAAAACAGTTGGATTGCTAAAAACACCTTCAGCCAATGTGTGATGGCTAACCTTTATTATCACCTCAACTGATTGATTACCGTCTAGGAGACTCCAGATGTCTTGGTGATTATATTCCCAGAGGCTAATTGAAAGGGGAAGATCCACCATGGTTGTGGGAGGAACCAGACCTGGGCTGGGACCCAGAGAGAAGACAAAGGAGAGTACCACTTGAACGGTAACATCCTTCTCTCTGCTTCCTGACCAACCATGCTGTGAACAGCTCTGTTCAGTTATACCCTTCCCACCATGATGGATGGACTAATACCTTTGAAATCATAAGTCTCAATAAATCCCTTCTCCTTTAAATCATTTCTGCCCTTTATTTGGTCACAATAATTTAGAGCAAGTAAAGTATTATGAATATTTAATTAGATACAGTATAATCTTTTACTTTACCCAAATAAGCTTCTCTTCAGCATATCGGCACTTCTCAAAAACAATTTTTTTTTCCAATTTATTTGGCTACTGAACTTTTAGACATCCTTTGAATATGATTTTTATAAGACTTATAAAAAAGACCTCTCAAATATAGTAGTTTGCAGAAGGAGAAATGATTAAGAAGATATGTAGAGAGTATGATAAATGATTAGAAGTACTATTATGTATGTCTAGGATAATATAATTGGAGAGAGAGATTTAGTCAAACTTTGAGTCTAAAAGGAATTGCATGATTATACAGGACCCTGCAGGTAGCCCAGCAGGGAGAAATGGTGGCTGTTTACATTTGAAGACACTGTCACAGAAATGACCCAGAAAATCTAGCTTCAGAGAACCTTCATTTGCTCCAAGCCATGTCTCAGGGACTGGGGAAAAATGAGGCCATAGTCTGAAAATAAAGTAGCCACCCGCATTGATAATGTTTAAATAGAATGACTCTCCTGAATTTGTGTTTATAATGATCACCCTTCCCTCTTCTTGTGGGAAAAGGGACCAGAGCTATGAGTACTAAAATTTTAGAAGCTAAAGATGGCTTTGGAAACAAGGCCCCAGGTTTTCTGGACTGACCAGCAGTGGTGAAGCTAGAGCAAAGGTTGAATGCAAATGAAGAGAGATTTGTGGATCAAGCTGGGGAGGCAGAGCATGAGCTGTTCTATCAGGAGGGGCCGACAGGGACCTTTCCCTGGAAAAAGCAAGAAGCAGACTCAGGATGTGGTGAGCTAATAAAGCACAATGTGGCTCTCAAGCTATGGAAGGAGAGGATGGTAGAGGACAGCTTCATCCTTGTTAGGAGATGTGATCTCTCGGACAGTCATTTCTCCATTGTAATGGGAAGGAACAGGCCTCATCCCTTAGAAAGCAACTAAAAAGCAAATTCATGTTTGGGATCTGGCTTCAACCTCATCTTTTTGTTTCTGATTATGTATGAGTGATTTTGTGTTTTCCTGGCTAACTTTTTTCACTCATATTTTTACATTCTCTCTCTCTCTCTCTCTCTCTCTCTCTCTCTCTCTCTCTCTCTCTCTCTCTCCCTCCCTCCCTCCATCCTGTATGTGTGTGTGCTGCTTTTAGAGACTGTAACTATGCAGAAACAAGCAAATGCTTATTGCACTCGTAAAGGAGGTAGATGATTAAGGGGGATGATCATGAGCACAGTAATATGTACTGTGTCTAGCCACAGTAGTACTCTGTCTCCTACTACTGCTTCAGTGTAACATTCAATCGTAGGGAAATCCTTCAAAGACCAAAGACTATATAGATTGGCCATGTGGTACTTCAGTGTTTCCTCTAAGCCTGGGGTATGTGCCTGAGAGTGCTCTTGGCTTTCTTCATCCCTTAAAAACTCACTTTCCACATTCATCTCAGCTATGACCCTAGGAAGATTTCCTGCCATTCTAGCAGTGACATGTAAGTGATCATAAATATCATGCCATGCCATTAAAATGCCCTGTGTCACATGGTCTGGCCACCTGAACCTTGGAGAAACGGAGTGAAAAACTCATATAATGGGAATCTTATGTGTCCAAGTGTGTGTGTGTGTGTGTGTGTGTGTGTGTGTGTGTGTGTGTGTGTGTGTGTGTACCTGAACATCCATTTACATATGTTTCTGGTGAATGTTCCTGGCTTTGGTAAGAAGAAACAGTTAACATATGACCAGTGTATAAGATACTGTAAGATTCTGTATTTAAAGGTTTTGCCCACTAAATTTGGCCTAATGCCGGGTAGGCAAATGCAGGCTGTATGTTCAAGGTGAAGGGCCCACAAAGAAGGTGTCAGGGATATATGGCAGACAGGAACTGGCTGAAATTACTGCAAATATGGCTCTAATCAGGCCTTTCCTGTCATCTCTTCTAATGTCAGTGAGCAGGATAAGGCCAGAGGAGGAGAATTTTTGAAAATGATGATTTTATTTCTTGGGATACAAAACAATATAATAGAACATTAAAATACCTTAGAATGAAATGTTTGATCATTTCATGTTGGAAACATAATAGGAGTATTTGGCTCCCTGTGGCAGAAATTACGATTTTTTTTTTTTATCTCATTTATTAATCTCTGTTTTTCAAAGTTGCCTCTACAAACTTTTTAAATTCAGATTTTTCCCTTGTATTTTTCACTCAATCTGTTATTGACATAGGCTGGTTTTCATCACTTGTAATCTCACTCACAAATCTCTGTTTCTTCATTCAGTGACCTGCAAGCTGACAAGACCTTCTAAACACACTATACATTATTTCATTTTATGGTGGTGTTCTTCATCATAGTCTCTTAATTTTTTAAAATCTCCTTTCCATGTGGAAGTTTGTATAACATCTAGTGCCTATTAATTTGTATCGATTTACAACATGTATTTCAGTATAATGTAAAATGTTTATTTTTAATGTTCATACTCATAGATAATGTATAGTATCAAGTCTTAATATAAATAATTAACATATTTATTCATTGTTCATTCTCCAAACCCTTCAAGTTTTTAGATTATCCCTTGAATATTTGGTAGGCATCATTGAAATCCATCACCCAAAATGTTATTATTTGTGACATCTTTCTGCATATGTGAGTAAGATATATTACTAAGATATTTTAGAAAAACTTGCAATAAAAAGGAAGAAAGTTTTGTACTATTACTTAATATCTAATTAAAAATTCTTTTGAGAATATAAGGTTGAAAGCTGTTTCTATCAAGCAGAAAAAAAAAAAATACATTACCCATTCCCTCCCCTCATATTTCAGGTTCAGCAGGACATGATAACTCCAAAGATGATTATCTTAATTATTATCTGGGGACCAAAATATGTTTATTATTTAGTAAAAATCAATTGGATTTAAAAAATGTGATTCATAATGACATTTTGCATAGAGGGATTTTTAAAGTTTATTTATTTGCTTACTTTTGGTTTGGCTTTTGAACCAGGTCTCATTATATATCCTTGGCAGCCCTCAAACTTGTGATCCCCCTGCCTCAGACTCCTGTGTTGGGATTATAGATATGCCATCTTCACTTGAAGTCACAGAACTTTTGTTGTTATTGTTCCTAGGAATGGGGGTCACGGGGACATCTTTCACTCTTTCCCAGTCACTGTCACGCTCCTTATTTTTGTAGTTCAGTACAAAAGAGTGCACACAAATATGCCTGTTGTATTATATACCTTTCTATCTCGGGGATAAAATACCACAAACAAAATCAGCTTAAGGAAGAAAGCATTTATTTGGGCTTGCAGTGTCAGAGAGACAGTTCGAAATAGTGGGGATCACGGCAGTCAATGGCTGGATAGGAAGGCAAGACATCATTTCTTCAGACACAAACAGGAAGCAGAGGATTGGAATTGAGGTAAGGATATGAACTATCAAAGCTTACCTGAACTGACATACTTCCTCCCACAAAAGTTCCATCCCCTAAACATTCTACAACCTCCCCAAAAAGTGGCACAAAACAGGGACCAGATATTCAATGTCCATTAGATGAACATTTATCATTCAGACCACACCCAGCTTTGTCCTGCCTCATTCTCCTCCAACTCCATTATAAAGGTGTTTTGCTCCAAGTTCCAGAAGATTTGGAAGAAAGAATCTAAGCTTTGGGGTTACATGTAGGTATATTCAAATTATGACTCTGTAAGCTAGCTTCCAGAATTCTGTGAGCTCCAGTTTCTATACATGGTATGAAAGTAACCCTGTCTGTCTCAAGGAAATGTCTCATGCACCCAGTATGGTCCATGATGTAGAGTGTTTTAAAAATTTCTCTCTCTCTCTCTCTTGTGTGTGTGTGTGTGTGTGTGTGTGTGTGTGTGTGTGTGTGTGTGTCTATGTGTGTGTTTCAGTGTTGGATAACACCATCCATGAACACAGTGTAAACAATTATAGCCAAGCTCATAAGAATGTGCTTACATAGAGGGAAAAAAGTCTTTCTAGAAAGAACTTAATAGAGAAATCAGACTGCCAGTCAATGATAACATAAACTTTTAAAACATAATAAAAAAGTGTTTCAGGGTAAGGAGATTATAATCTGTAGAGACCAGGAATGGGGAGAGTCCCTTCATACAGGGTTGGCCTTGGAGAAATCACCACTTCTACTGCAAATGAGTCAACTCATCTATCTCAGGAGGCAAAACTCAGCTTCTGCAGGTAACTTAGAACTTTTTAAAGGCCACCCAGGGCTTTCTTTATCCTTTGCTGCTCCTGGGATTTGATATATTCTGGAAGACTAGTTTTAATTATTGCTTTGGGTCATATCTCTTGAAGCCTTGGTCAGGCACATCATCTGTTGACTTTTTATTTAGGTCTCCAACTCAAACTAAACATACATAATGTTCTTGTAGCCTTCACTGAGATACAACGAAGTCCAAGTAAGTTACAGGGAAGAACTCATTTTTGGCACGAATAAGCTGCTGATGTTTGCTACAGCCCAGCACCATTGGGTCCTTTCATGAACACTCCATCTATCTAAGATGTGTCCTGGCCAAAGTTGTCATATCTAGCTGCTGCAGCTGTATTTCAGCATCACTCAATCAGAGCAGATAAGGTTAATATCTCAAAGTTCTTGAAAGGCATGCTGTGTGTGTCTCAGCAGAATGGACTTACATTTTTCTGTTCAGATCCAAAGGGCTCCAGTGTAAAGTGCGGGGATGGTGGACAGAGGAAGAAAGACAGAAGGCACTTGGACTGATAATGATAAGGAGGCTTCCCAAGCAGATACCCACTAAGGTTGCAGTATAGTGAAAGGAGGTACCATTCACACGATGTGGCAAGGATTAAGGTAAACGGGTCTGCTATATGCTAACTTACTTAAGAACCCTATTTTTATGTGCGAATAAGTAAAATAGTTGACAGAACCCTATTTTTAACAATAGCAAACACATACATGGACAAACAAATGCCTGAAAGGATCCAAGAAAGAGAATCAGGACTTTCCTAATTTCTATTAAGTTAAGTTATTGTGAGCTTAATTTAAGGCACAAATGTAGAGTGAAGTGCCTCACAGAGCAGAGGCCCAATCTCCTTGTGATTATTATAATTATTGATGCTGTTATCACTAGTTACTATTGATTAAAAATACTGTTTTCAATGCACTAAAGCACTTTATAAACATAATCACATTCAAGTTTATTTGACTACACATTTCACCAAAGATGATCTATAGATGGTCAACATGCCTAGGAGAAGATGTTTAATATCATCATGTACTAGGAAAATGTGTAAGAAAATCATGATAAGAAATCACTTCACGCGCATTAGGCTTGCTGTGTGCTGTGTGGTGTGGAAAATGTTGAACAAAAGCCAAATTTTCAGCTTTGGATGAGTGAATGTATTAAGTATAGTGAGCCAAAGTAAAAGGATAAATAGCAAGACAGACCCAGAGTGGGGACAGGGAGAAGTAGGGGGAGGGGATGGGGAAGAAGGAAAGAGAGAGAGAGAGAATATGATTAAACCCGGCATTCAAAACACCCAGCAAAAACTGACAGTCTTGTTGGGCAGTCAACTGGAATTCCCAGTGGAGTCCTGGGCAGTGCAGTGTCTCATCTGGTGAATCTTCCAAGAAAATAACAAATAGCTACAGACAGAGATCACCTCATCAAACCAGGGCACATAGCCCCCAGCAAACACGGACTAGGGAAGCAGAAGCCCTCAGCAGCAGTCCCCAGTAGTTACACGGGTGGGACATGGGGGTGCGGTGAGGAGCAAGCTTACATCCAGAGCTAGTTTCTCCGTGACTTCATAGAGTATAAGGCAGCTTACTAATCTTACTAATAGAATGTACTTTACAGGGTGTCATACAAAAAGCGGCTGCAGGCATGGTGTCTCGTGCTTGGAAACTCAGTGCATGGGAGGCTGAGACAAGGGACTGAATTCAAGGCCAGCCTCAACTACAAAGTGAGTTCAAGGCAAGCCCAGGCTGCAGGGTTAGACCCTGTCTGAAAAACAAGTAGTGTGTATGTGTGTGTATGTGTGTGTCTGTGTGTCTGTGTGTGTGTCTGGCGCACACACGGTAGAAATGAAAATGAATACATTGCTGGTGAGAATTTAAAATGCTGTACATCACTGGGAAACCAGCTTGTTGTAAAAAAGCTAAACACGGTTCACGTGAACCAGTGAATTCTTGGTCCAGAATGTCAAAACTAAAAACACTTACTGAAATAGTTGTATATAAATGTTGATTCCAATTCCATTAACAAGAGCCCAAAGCATAGGGCCAGACTCCTGCTCTCACTAAAATAAGTTGAAGTCCATTCTTTTTATTTCTGTGACAGTGAAAAAGCCACTAAGAAAAATGTTTTAGTAACAGAGTCAGGACAGGAGGAAAAAAAAAAAAAGACTACAGTGTGCCTGCTCCACCCTTCCCTTGGCCATAGAATATTCCCATTCTGTATTGTTTCAGATGGCCATTGACTGTTTGATAGAGACAGAAATAACACAGGAAGGAGAATGGAGGGAAATCTAGGAGGAGCAGGTGTAAGGGATGCAGCTACAGCCTAGCTTCCTAGCTTCCTCTTTTTTTTGCCAACTAGCACCTGAACTAAAGCAAAGATATCCCAAAAAACAGGAACAGGACAAAAGGAAACTAAACAAGCCATCACCTCTGCTTCTGCTTTTCGACATTGACCAGTTTGTCAGTGTAAAGCACAGAAAACTTTTAGTGAGCAGAAAGGGTTTTCCGAGGATGTCTTATAACCAAAACACGAGCACACTTTCTTTTTCCAAAGAGCCCTTCCTATCTAGTCTCATTGTATGTCTAACGCAGACTCACTTCCGGTCACGGGCCATTTGGGATCATTAGGCTTTCTAAGCACAGTTTTAATGGTATCCTCTTAGCCAAAACATTTGTTTTCTCACTGAGGTCTCCTGTCTTACCTCACTAGAGTTGTCCGTACCTGTGCAGACACATTGTCTATGCCATGTAAAGTTAAACTGGATGTTTTTGTCTGCCTCGTAGATCTTTCTTCTTTTTTCTTTTCATTTATTTTTTTTTTTATTCTTTTGAAATGATCTCTATGTGTAGCCCTGGCTATCTTGGAATTTGTAGACCATGCCAACCTTGCACTCACAGAGATCCACTTGCTTCTGCCTCTCTAGTGCTGGAAATACTGCCTGGCTTCTGCCAGATAATAGCAACTACATTAGGTTTCTCATTTAAATTTTTTTACAGTGTACAACAATGAAGATATACAAATGGAGAGATTAGAGATGTATAGAGACAGAAAATAAAGCATAGCTTGTGAAGGTTTTAGGTGTGACTTAGACCCGAGTATATTGGGTATTCAAGCTTGTGCATTTGGATGCAAGTCTCACTTTGTGCCAACTACATCTGCATGCTGACCCTGATTCCATCTCCAAGAATGGCTCCCTTCATTGACTTTTGCTTTTCTCTAACATTCCCAGCCCTCTGTGTCAGAAGCATATTCATTTGCACTCTTATAAGAGATCACATGTTTTCTGTCTGAAGTTGGCATTTATCTTTGCACAATCCTCATGGCCACACATATGATTAATAAGGTCACTCTGATAAGGAGGACAGGGACCATGCCTAATAGATGTTGGATCTATGACCTTGTCTAGCACAATATCTTGTTCACAATAGTTATTCAATAATTATTTGTTCAATATTTCTTATAGATTACCTGCCAGGAAGTTGTTATGTAGACTCATTTTTCAGCATCCTTCATAAGATCCAGTTTTATCTCTTCAATCTTTAACTAAATGTACTTTCTTGATGTTGTGGGAGCATTTAAGCAAATAGATTGAACACTCAAAAAATAATTCTTCATTTTAACATATGACGAAAGTGCTTAAAATACTAGGTGTTAAAACTTATTTTTATCCGACTGCTTACTTGAACCAACACTAAGACTAAAGGGAAAAGAAATTACCGTATGTGAATCTGTTACCTGAAACCTCTTATTCTCATGAGTTTCTTGATAAGTCCATATAGAGAAATTAATTTACAGAAGCAGTCAGCATAACTGCTAAAAAATGCAAGCTTAAATCACCATGCACTTATTCCTTTGTGTGACTTCTGCATATTTCAATATTCAGTTCATCACCTTTAAAGTTTTCAAATTCACCAGCTGGAAGACTATGTATCAGATTTTCCCACAGCACTAAAAATAAACTGACACTATTGAAAATAAATGAATAAGCATATTCTTAGCTAAATTGTTTTCTCATGTGACACATAATACTTAACTAACTTTTTCTTTGAGATTGTTCATTTATCATATCTGAGTTGCTTTGGACATCTGCATCTTTACAAACAAAAGTAGAGTCTTGTTGGAAAAGGTTCAGTAAAAATAAAATAACTTCTTCCGATTGTGGTGCAGGCCTGGAATCCCAGTTACCATGGAGACTGACACAAGTGCAATGTCTGACTGAGCTACCGTGAGTTCAAGGCCATCCTGGGAAACTCTTAAATTAAACACATAAGAGGATTGGATATACAGCTCAGTAGGAGAGCACTTATCTACCATGCTCAAGGCCCTTGGTTCTATTTCCAGTACTAGAAAGCAAAAACAAAAACCCTAGCAACACTCGGCTATGATCTGGTTACAAGTGGAAGAAGTGGATCTACAGATTTAGCTAAAAATATTACTTCTTTTTTTTGGGGGGGTGGGCACAATAAAGGCCCTATAAGTTTCAATATTAAATTTTTAATACAATTTTATTTATGTAGGACCCAAAATACCTCACTTTAAAGCCCCTCCCCCTTAGTTTCGACTTGATGGTATTCTTAGTTGTGCTCGCCTCAAAATCTCTCAGAGTCCAAAGTGTCTATGCAAAACTATCAATCTCAAAATGTGTCTGAACACCAATCCTGAGACAGGCTGCAATTTACTGTTCTTTGTGACAGACAAATAGTCAGGGGAGCCTTGTCATTTAACCCCAATGCTCTCTTTGGTGGTTGTAGAGAGAAAGGTTTTTTTTTTTTCTTTGAATTATTATCTTGTCATAAAAAGGCTACAAAATTCATCAACATAGTATAACTGTGTGTGCAAAAAATAATACTATGCATAAATGTTGTGGTCATTGCATGATAAATAAAATAATCTTTCATCTATATAATTCACAAAGAACCAACTCAGAGAGACATCTCCTGATTTGATAGTTAGAGCTTATAATATCTCTATATTTATTCTATTTGGACATGAATGCTACTGATCATATCATTATCTTGAGCAAATAAGAAATAAATTGTAAAAGAGACTCATTGTCCTCTTCATAGGTGTCCAGACATTCTAATGTTAGACTGACCTTTGAGTTATTATTTCATAAATTATGGAAGACGTTCAGCAGTTAGCCTAGAAGTCTAGCTTGAATTTGACTTGCCAAATACATGCTAGCAATAGTAATGATAAGGAGTGGAGGGGTAACCTCTGAAATGTTCACCTACGATATGTATAGGTTTTGGGATTTATTATTAATTTTGATATTTGTTTATAACAATACAAATACTTAATTTTATTTTTCACTTTGAAAGTCAAACATAAATATAACAAGTAAGACAGTTGTCACTGGTCTGTCTACAGAAGTGCTAAGTAAACACAAATGTGTTGGACACTTTGTGAATATTTTATTTAACTCTTTCTCTTTTGAAAAAAATTGTTTATGTATGTCTGAGTATTTTCCTTGAATTCATATGTGTGCACCACAAGTTTGCTTTGCCCACAGGGGTCAGAGATGCCTTGGAACTGGAGTTAGAGGATGTTGTGAGCAGCAGTGTGGATGCTGGGAACAGAATCGGATACAGAATCTTTAAGAGGATGGGATGCTCTGAACTGCTGAGCCATTTCTCTAGCCCTTTATTCAACTCTCATCTTGACAGCTTTTTTGTTTATGACTGAAATTCTCACAAGTTCTAAAACACACACACACACACACACACACACACACACACACACACATTCTGTCTCTTAATGACTTTCTGATATTTTTGTTTGCTTGTTTCTCATAAGAAAATGAGCAGCTATACATATGGGATTCCATCTGACCTGAGGCTATGTCTGTGCCAGGCACTGGAAACTAATTGACCCTAAGGTTGTGTCTGTGCTGAACCAGCCTTGCACTTCCTATCTCTGTGGTGACAATCTTCTATCCCTAGGTCACTTTTTGCTGGAAGCCCACTTCTTCATCAGTTGCAATCTGAAATATTTGCAGGGAGGTAGAGGTAAGGCAAAGAAAGGCTGAAGATAAGCAGTCTTCAGTGTCTTCTTCAATTACTTCTTAAACATAACCATTTTATAGAAAATTACACATACACCAAGACCTGTACAATTTACTCTCATGGGCTTCACCTCATTGACCAAAGTTGAACTAAATCTTGAACTTGCAGACAGGTAGCATATTGGAATATGCAACAAACTGATTTAATCCAAAACAGGGAGCTATCTCAAATGAGTTTCAACTTCATATTGTATTATAAGAACTATATACATGAGGAAATGCACTTGCCTGCCTGATCAATAGGCTTACTAATTTCTACATATATGTGTACTTTGATATTTCAAATCTTTGGGAATTTTAATTCTAGAGAAAATAAGTATCAGAAATATTTATTTGGCTGAGTGCATCAATTGTATAATTATCACTATTAGCTTTGTAATAGTTAAGTTGATCCAGAGTCTGCCTGTTTCTTTTTGTGTGTGCACTGGTATGTTTGTGTGTATTATAATCTGACCTTTAAACTTTGGACTTGCTATAAAACTTGTTTGTGTTATATTTCTACGTTAGTTTTAGATAATTCTTAAGTAAGTACGACAGTCCCTGTGTTGAAGATATTTTCTTCAGAAGAAATATATGTATGTCTGCACACTATCTTTTATCATTTTAGGGGACCTTCCTTGTAACAGGGCACCAAAATTGTCCTTATCATATTCAAAATGACTATAATATTTGTTTTAGGAGTGTCATGGAAACCTAAAAGTCACATCAGCAAAGTGAATTTATGATGCAGTTTGAATGTGCATTTTGGTGCACTAATTAGAAAATTTGATCTTGATATCTTTTAGACAATAGAATTATTGTCAAATATTGTAAAAAATTAAAATATGTTTTTTAAAGGCAAGACAGAGCTCAAGGAAACTGATTGGGCATACTAAATCTAGTGTTTTTGAAAAGCAAGTGCTAAAACTGGAGCTGTAGATGTAGATGGAAACTGAATCACCTTTGCTTAGGAAACAATACATTTTGGGTTTTATTCTTGACCCCCACTGCATTGCGGATGCTGTGCACCTCTCTCAGCATGCACAGCCCATGTCCTCACCATCACCCCTACCTCACCTTCATCCTGTCCCAGACACTCACTGGGGCTTTTGGTACCAGGACTGACCTTTTCCTTCCTCACTTACTTAGAAAAAAGCATGAAGGGCCGCGAGTTCTCCCTTAGAAGTTTCGGCTTTCTCAAAAGTAGTAAAAGAAACAACTTCAGATTTCTTTCATCTGCTCTCATTATACGCTGGAGCACCTTGCCAATTATTTCATTTCTTCAAAGATTAAAATGTTTTTCCTTCATAAGTAGAAGGGAAACATTTTAATAATCATAGATTAAGAACTTCAAATAATTTCTTGGGGAATAAAAATACTAACTAAAAACCAGTTTGATAAAAAATTATTTATTTCTAAGAATTTTACATGCAATTGAAGCGTTGCATCAGAGAGATGTTAAAGTATTAAAAGCAGGGTAATTATCTTTTTTTTCTTTTTTAAGTTATGGTTCTCTTCTTTAAGTGAAAAGGTAAAGGGGTACATTTTATAGTAAACTTGTCATTTCAGGAAAAGCAGCTTTTTGTTTATCTGTAATAATTTTTACTATATTTCCAGAATCTAAAAATCTAAACTTGAATTTTTCTAAGCATACTTAATAAGCTATTATGTGCATGAAATAAAGTAGAGTGAACATGGACCACTTACATATAATCATTGTTTGACTCTTGCTAGGCTTTCCATTTTGAAACCTACATCTAGTTTACTGTGGCGGACTGATCGTAGAATGCCCTGTGTGGGCTAATGGTCTTGAGGATCAGAAGGGAACTGTGCCACTTAGGTCGGGGATCATGATGTTTCTTAGCCCAGTTCCATGTGCTTTGATCTTCTGTTTCCTGATTGGACTCAGTTTGACCGCCCATCTCCTGTTTCTGCCCCAGGCTTTCCCTCATGGACTCTGTCTTTCACAAATCTAAACAAACCCTCCCTTCAGAAAGTGGCTTCTTGTTAGTTACTTGGTCAGAGGTATTGAAGACAGTGGTACCAAGCCTGCTCTTGGTTTTCATATGCCATCAGCTGGTAGCCATGGACCAATCTATAGCTCTAAAATATAGTTTAGGCAGAGAAGAAACAATCAAGTACATCCTCGTGATATACTTGTGTTCTTTCTTGAAAAGTATATAAGTAGTTCCTAAGTTTTACAGGTTTTTAAAAGAAAACTTTTGTAGGCTTAGAAAAGATACTTTTATTACTTTATAGATTTTATAAAAAGTACACTTTGTGAAAGTCTCAAAGAATTAATAAAAATATTTAAGCAATAACAGAATTAGCAAGAACTGAAGTTCTGCCCTGTAACTTTATGATACAGGCAAACCCATTATGTAATTCAGTTAAAATGGTTCTTTTATATATTTAGTATAGCCCATGACACCCATGTCTTAAAAACTGATTTAAAAAAATAAAGCGATTAACCTGCTCCATCCCTTAAAACTTAAGGTCTTTATCTGGGATGTAAGGGCGCTGAATTTCATGGCAGAAATTCTCCAAGGGGATTCTTAACTGGTCTTTGAGTCCTTTGTGGTAAAAAAAGACCTCCTCATTATGTTAGATGCTATGTCAACCTGTCTGATTGCTTAATGAGGGTACTTGGCATGCAGGTAGGTAAAAAGCCATGTGACCGATGAGAGGTCAAAAGAGAAGTGTGAGTCTAGGTAGATACAAATTTTCTTTTCTTCTTTCTAAAATTCCCAATTTCAGTTTCTGTCTTTGTCTCGCTCTGTGCCCCACCCCCCAGCAATCTCTCTGCTTTCACATTAGAACGTTGGATTCCTTGCCTGCTCATTGGCGGTGTCTGAGGTTTACGCTTTATTCTCCTCCAGGATCCATTCTCCTCTAAACACTTATCATCTAGTGTGTTGGATAAAGAGAATTCCCAGCAGTCGATTTTGAAAGGAAAGATAAAGTGTTGAGCATCTGAGCGTTGTCAGGTGTTGGTGTCAGTACCTGGGAAGCCTCCTGTTGACAAGGATGGCTATCACTAGGGCATTTGAGAGTCCTCTATTCTGAACACTCTTCAGAAATCAGCCGTATCTGATTGTTCTTTCAGATCAAACGGAGTAGGAAGACAACGTAAGCTGGGCATTTTCTTTCACTCTGTACTTTGTTGTTAAAAGGGGGAGGAATTCCACCAGGACCCCCTAACTCAGTTTTAGACATTACCAAACTTTTGTAAGAATTCCCGTTCTCTTCCCCAGTTCTGGTTGCCCACCCCCCACCCTGCCACATCCCTCCACTTTCTGGGCCTCTCAAAGGGTTGTTCTGTGATCGTGAGCATGGATTGGGGATGACACTAAGCAGTCAACAGATAAAGTAAAAGATATTTGCTGTGTTCAAAGAATGCCATGCAAGTCTCTGTATTTAGCTCCAAATAGAGTTATTTCTCTTTTTTTTCCCTCTATACCTTCTTCCTTTCTCTTATTCCTTTCAATTCTGGTAATGGAACACAGGACTTCACTCCTTGAAATACATGCTCTTCTATTGAAATATACCCTAAGCACTTCATTTCTATTAAATTATAAAATAACATTTGCAAATTTTCCAGTGTTACTCATGAAATCTCTGCTCCTGAAATCTTTTTAATGATGTCTTAGTCTGTATAAAATGAAAAATATTTCAGTTTGCTCTTGTAAGTGGACAGGGAGATAATCTTTTAAATTGGGATGCCTGCCCCCATCCCTCTCCTCCCATCCCAACCAGGAATGAATTCTGTTGCTGGTAACGGAACTTTTGAAGAAAGATGATGTGGTAAAATGCCTGCCATTGAAAACAGCAAGGAAAATAACAGTGCACTTGGCATGCTTCTTAAAATGTATTTCTTGTTGGACACAGGAAGTCGTTTCTCACCAAATTGCAATGTGACATAATGTACAACATGTCAAAGTCATTGCTAAAATACAAATTGGAATTGAGTTGTGTACAGTTAGTCTTAGATCTCTCAGTCAGTTTTGCATGTTGAGATGGTTCAACATGCAGAGCTTTTAAATTCTCCACTCAGACAGGGTTTTGGAGAATTTCACAAAACTCAGTGGGCTCTTAGTAGGGATACTGACATGTACCACTGAGATCTTTAATGACAAGTAAACAAGAGAGAACCACTCCTAATTCACTCGAACAGAATTCAATACCAAAACAATGCAATGGAAAAACACTGGTTTTCTTTTTGTGAAATCTTGTGTGTGTGTGATCTCTGATTTTTAACTCTTCTATTGGCTACTGACTTGAAATTGCTTACCAAGTCTGGATTCTTATTCTGCAGGAGAATATTACATAATTGGTCTGTTCTCTTTCAACATTCTCTGCTATCTATCACCATATATAATATAAACATATTTGTTTTAACAATATCCAATATCCAATGTCCTCTGTGACTGTCTCTCATTCCCTTTACCTTCCCCTTATGCCTTTTTGCTGCTTTTGTCAGTCATCTTTGTTCACATAGACAGTGGTACATCTACTTTCATGTTATATATACATATATAGTTTGTGTCTATATAAAATATAGCACTCACAAATGAGAAAATAATTATGTGGTATTTTCTTTTTGAGATGGATTTAGATCACTAAATAAGATTATTTACATTTGCATCCATTTTCTCTCATGTGATATGACTTCAGTATCATGTTTGTGGGTGTATGTATGCATGTGTGATATGTGAGCATCTGTGTAAGCACACATGTGTATTGATGGGCATCCATGTTTGCATATGTTGAGGCCCGGGGTCAACACTGCAAATTCTCTTCAGTTGTTTTACACTTTATATATTAAGACAGGGTCTCTTAGATGAACTCAGAACTAACTGATTGAGTTTAGCTGGGTAGCTTGGTTCCGGGGATAGCTTGTATTTTCTTCTCTAGTACTGGAATTTATAGGCAGACTATCACACTCACCCAGCATTTTGTTAGTGTTTGGGACCTGAGTTCTATTCCTCATAATTACGTGGGTGAGTTATCTACAGAGCCCCTTATTTTTCCAAATAGTTTAAAAATATCTTTATTGTGCATATATATTTCATTTTCTTTATTCAGTCTTCTCTTGATGGACATCTAGGTCGCTTCTATGACTCAGTGTGTTGGCTGGTTTTGTGTGTTAACTTGACATAGCCTAGAGTCTTCAGGACCTTGACTGAGGAAATACCTTGATGAGATCCAGCTGTAAGGCATTTTCTCATTCAGTGTTCAATGGGGGGAGAACCCAGCCCATGGTGGGTGGTGTCATCCTTATGCCGATGGTCCTGGTTCTATAAGAAGGTGGGCTACGCAGGTATGGGAAGCAAGCCAGTAAGCAGCTCCCCTCCACATTCTCTGCATCAGCTATTATCTTCAGGATCCTCCTGTTTGTGTTTTTGTCCTGACTTTCTTCAGTGATGAACAGCAATGCTGAAGTATGAGCCTAATAAACCCTTTCCATCCCAGCAAGCTTCTTGGTCATGGTGTTTCATCACAGCAATAGAAACTCTGACTATGACACTCAGCTGCTGTGACTAGGGCTGCAATAAGTGCTGGAGGGCTAGTTTATCTGTGACATGTTGATGGAGCCTTCAGTAAAATGTAATGCATGTCTCAATTCAGCATTGCAACTTGAGTCATGTGTGTTTGTAGTGGTCACCCATGCATCCATAGAGTTACAGTCAACATAGTGACTACTAGCAAACTACTTTTGCATCCTAAAAGATATCCCAGCACTGGCTCCTTCTTTTAATCAGCACAGACATTTGTGTAAATGATCATATATCCAGTACTATGAATCAAGAATAACATTGACTAGGGATCTTGGTAACTTCTTGGCACTGCTAAGAAGGTTTTCTGTCTCTTGGTGACCAGAGTTTATCCTACTGGCCTACCTTTTTAAAGTTGGTAATTTGAAAAGCCAACAGAAAGAGGTAAGAGGAGCTGGAAAGATGGTAAGCATTCAGGAACACTTGCTGTTTTTCCAGAGGATCTGAGTTTAGTTTTTACAGCACCCAGATTGTCCATTCCCAGATACTTGTAACTTCAGCTTTAGAAGATCTGACACCCTCTCTGTCCTCTGAGGGTATCTGCACACACATGTGGCACAGACACAAATGTATGCACACACACACAGACATACACACACAACATTGAAAAAAGAGGCAAAGATTTCTATTGTTACATACTAGAGGACTTCAAAAAATGTCTTCAGCATACATAGTTCCTTAAAACAAGGAGAGATAAATGACTTTATTCTGAGACAGAGAGTGAGATTCATGACAAAAGAGGAACAGATGGTGTACATGGGAGCTGAAGGAAGTAGAGGCTATTTTTGGTTTGGGACCAGTGTGGCAGGTTGGTGAGAAGATAAGTATCATGGGAACAGGTTTGGATGTGGGGCTTTCCTGCCTCAGAGTGGCACTGGCTGTTCCTTATCCTGGAATGCTCTTTCTCCAACTGTCAAATGTCTTTAATGTACAGCTTGAGTGGTACCTCTTAACCGACTCCCAAGATCTCTTCTGGGCATTAGTTTCCTGCCATTTTCTGTCCAAAGATTTGATTAATTTCTCTGCTAACAAGACATCACAGTTGGTAACCAATCAACATGCTTGTTTTGTGTACACCATTGATAAGCTCCACAGATGACCCTGTGACTCCATTTCTGTGTTCCAAGCACTTAGCATATTGCCCTATATCTAGTAGATGTATAAGTTTGTTGACCAAAAGAGTGAATGAATCAGACTGGAATAGGAGAAGGGCAGCCATCAGGGGCAGTGAAGGGTCAGTTCTTCGTTATTGAGAAAACTGAGTAAATATCCTGTTTGGACTAAAAAAAAAAAAAAAAAAGTAGTTTGCCCTGGGAAGCACAAGGAGAATGAAAATAGGTAATAAGGAATAACATAGAAAGGTAAATTAGGAGTGAATGCTGGGTTATGGACTTTCTGCTTTTAATGATAGTTGTTGAACTAGAGATGGACATTCTTGCTCTTTTGTGCTCTTATATCTTCAGCCTAAAGACCTATAAGGAAGGACATATCTTTGTTTTGAGTGTATCTTCTGTCAAACCTAATATCCTCTGACTGGACCCACGGACCTTAGAGAGAGTTGGTTGGAACTGTCAAGGGCCTTGAATCTAAAGTTAAGTGAGTTTCAAGGATCTGCTGAGCCCTGCAGTGTGAGGGTTCATATCAGGCCAAGTCCAACATCTGAGATCAATTCAAGCCAACAGATTAAACGCCTCTAGGGTGTGCTCAGCCCTGTGGCAAAACACAAAATAAATCAAAAGCAGGATTCCTTGTTTTTACAGAACAGGGGAGATCTGTCTGTGGGAGAATTGCTCCCAATGACCTCTGTATTTGAAGATGTACAAGAGAATCAGACAGGACTCAAGTGTCCAAACCCTCTACACCAATAGTCCACACCATGAGATGAGCTGTCGCTCTAGGGTCTGGAGAATACCCAGGTGCTACTGCAGATTCTGTTGGCTGTGTGTCTAGACAAACCCAGGAAGGCAGCATGAAGGATCCCTGGATGATCAGTGGCTCATTTAATATTCTGACACTAATGAATCATGTTTCACTGGGCAAGATGTTTTAACAATCGAAATGAGTTTCTAATCATGGTAACAGTTTGGGTACAGGTACATTGATTATTTATTGTGCAGTCACGAAATGCTAAGCATTGTACTAAAAGAATCCCAACTTTTCTTGGCTCCTGTGAGAAAAAAAAATGGGATAAGGATGGGAAATTTGTACTGCAACTGCCAATTTCTGTGTGGAGGATTTGAGGCTTGCAGAGGAGTTTACAAAACTGCCTCAAGTATCCTGGAAGTGTTATATATCAGTTGGTCATAAAAATGTATTACTGAAGTGCAATAAAAATCAAGTGTTTCAAATCCAAAATGCAATGAAATGCATTAACGTAAAGGGTCATCAGAGCTTTAAGATACTTTATAGAACTGGAAAACTAGAGTTTAATTTCTGGTTATAAAAATATTTATTTTGGGGAAGTGAGTTTATATTCCCATATGGAGTTTGTTAAAATATACGGCTCCAAATGCCACCTATCTATAAAAGCGGGTCTTTCAGCCCCCACTGCCCATACTTATGGTGACTTGGTAGCCGAGTAGAGTATCTATCTGAGGGAAAACTGAACAGGGTGGTGAGGTTGAGTGAGAACCAAAGGAAACCACTGAAGAGTAAGAAGCAAGATTGGTTGGTATGGAAATGAGAAGACAGCCAGATCCTTGTTGCCAATAAATGAGCATCAATCAGTAAGTGGTCATCCTCAATAATAGCACAGCAGAGCCTTGAGAAATAATGCCTCCCAGGGTAATGTTCCGTGCTGGCTTCTGTTTGCAACTGTCTGAGGCCAGACAAGTGTATGTTCCATGCTTTCTCCACTTTTATCTCATTAACCCTATGCACTTGCATGTGATGACATGATCAAACCCTAGCTGGATTTGCTGATGACACAGATGAAGTGTCTTCCTTTCTAAGGATATATGCACATCAGACTTATCCACATACTCTCCCTTAAGACAGGGCTTACAGCATTAGGAGGATTTTTCAACCTTTCTTGGTGCTAGTAACTCATGGGATGGGTGAGTCTTTGTTCGGGTGAGTCAGTATGTAGACTGTAGAGCCTTTAGTGGCATCTCTGGCCTCTACTTCCTGGCTGATGATGTCACTTCTCTCAGAGGAGTGACAAGGGAAAAAGAATTTTACTATTGCCAACTGTCCCCTAAGTGGCAATATTTTCCCTCTTGAAAACTTTGACCTCCATGACACTTCAAACTCCCCCTCTAGGCCAACATTTTATGCTTTATGTGTAACACACTTTCTGATGAGAAAACTATACTGTCACAATGATCATATGAATTCAAAATATTTAAAATCTCAGCCAGGAGTGTTGGCTCATGCCTTTAATCCCAGTACTTGGGAGGTAGATCTCTGAGTTCAAGGTTAGCCTGGTACATAGGTAAGTTCTAGGACAGCCAGGGCTACACAGAGAAATCCTTTCTGGAAAAAGGCAAAGTAAAAGCAAAGATTTTAAAATATCAAAGTTTTGGAGCATCTAATTATGTTATATGGGTATTTTAAAAAATCATGAGTTATATGCCCAGACAACATCACATTTCCTTCATAGCAATATTATTAACTCAGGAATTTTGCTAAGTGCATAAATGATGCATCTTAAAGAAAGAGAAACATTCTACTTGCTGTTACTTCAGGCATAGTGCGTCTTCTTTTTATTAGTGAGTTAGTGTATTGAGAACACCGTGACTTATGCAGTTAACAGAATTGTACATTGCACATTGCTCCAGCAGATAGCTCATGCTTCTGCTCAGCTCTGGAGACCATTTGAAATACCCCTGACAGAGGTCTGAAGAAGAGAATTTTCCTTAAGCAGTTCTCCATCAATCTTTGCAACAGCAAGCTGTGGGGACTGCGGCTGAATCACAAATCACTTTATTTGATGTGCTTTGTTTTGGACTCTTTTTCTCTTATCACACTGAGAACTCTTTGTGAGTCATATGTATGTTTGATTCAGCTTATGTAATCTTCAAGGAGTCTATAAAAAGGCCACACATATTGAATAAATATGCATGTGAGGAAGTTCTCTTGCTTATAGGGTCTCAACATCTCCTCCAAGCCATTTTTCCCCTGAAAACACAGGTTGTACAAAACCTACAGTTACATGTGTGAGTTAATATTTTAAGGTGGAGAGACCCAATGCCAAAGCCCATCTCCATGATGAGATGACACCATGATGCCCTTCAAGGATAGGTCTGTATAACCACAGATCTCATGTATATTAAAGATAAATATTATTTAAGCCATCTCCAGGGCACAATGATCTATTACTGCTACTCAAATTCTCCCTAGAGTTTCCCTTTCCTCTTAAGTAGTAATCAGATCTCTGGTAGAGTACCACTTCCCCTTGATTTCAAAGGTTGGCATTTAATGTAATTGTGATCTTAAAAATCTATAAAGAGCACGAAAATGGTTCATGTCAGTGAAAGACATTCTCTGGACTGCTTTGCAGAATGAACTTCCCAGCTGACTCTGACTGGTGGTGTCTGAATAAGCTTATAGGACCCGGGAGGTGACAGTAGGTTGCTGGCCACTCTGAAGAGAAGAATAGCTGGAGCGCTATCTCCGCCCACCTCCCACTGTCCCTTTCCAGGATAGAGGAAAGGAACTCTTCAAACTGGCTAGAAACTGCACTAAGACGGGTCTTGAGGTCAAAATCTGACACAGAAGAGGGAGTACTGATCCAGGGTTTTCTTTGCACACCTCATTCTTTGGATAAAGGCCTATTGCACTCTGTATAAATCTACTCTAAGATCACGCTCCCACCAAAGACCTTTTGTTCATGAAGTGTGTCAATGGTGAGTAATTGAACAGAGAGAAAGGCTGGTAGGTAGATCTGTAGCCAGACATATAAATAGACACACACAGAAGCCACCACACAAATTGCCACTCTCTTCTTGAGCGACTCTGCTAAGTGCCAACTGTTGGCTCTGACTCCCCCATGCTATGTAGGTCAGGATGATATGAGAACCCACGCTATAAAAAAAAGGACAACAAAATGTCCCCTTAGTTGGTCCTAAGGAGTTATATAAAGCTCCCCTAATTGACCACATCAGAGAAGAGTTTGAACTTCTTGCATGAAAACAACTTGGCATTCCTGGTGATCACACCATTTACAGCAAGGGTTTACTCTGAGTGTTCGCAATAATAGGCACAGTATTTTTAAATAAATGTATTGCAACATGCAGGCAGTGTTTTCAAAAGCCTCATCTGCTCCCCTTTTAGAAAGGTGGGTTGCTGCTCTGCTGGAGAAGGGACATTGGCTCCTGGAATTTTTTTTTTCCCCAATAAACATTGTTGGAGAGGGACTTTTTTGGCACTTGACTGATACATGTGTAAAAAGAAAAAGTGTTGCCTTTATAGAAGTACAAAAAATCTTTTACTCTGAATGTGCTATTCAGTTAAAGTCATCTTTGTTAACTCAATGGGGCTTTGTTATTCTCACAAATTGAATTTTTTGGACACCTGACTCTTCTAAAACTTTCTATGGTGGTACCATTTATCATTATTAACCTCATCTAGAGGCAGAAAAGCAGCAAGAAGCATTCTCTAGTGATAATTCTGGGTTAGGTAAACATCACAGAATCTGTAGCGCAAGGAAATAGTTTTTTTCAGGGGAGCAAGAAAGGAGGAAGAAAAAAATAAAATGTCTTGGAAGCCGGAAAGTTCATCTTTTCCTCTGATAATTATTTATGTATGTAATGCTAATTAAAATTATTTATAACTAAGTAAGCATCCCTTTCTGGCTAATCATATTCCATTATACTTGAGTATCTATCATTATTTGAATCATGAAGTACCTAAAATTATATAATAAAGAGTTTAGATACAGTTTGAGGAATGTATGAAAACTTAAAAAATAATTGAATTTCCATATGAAAGACTATAGTAATGATAGAAGGTGCTAATGAAGTTTATTTAGGTAATATCTGCATGGTAACTATATACTCTGTCATAGAATATTCCTTTGAGCTACTTCCTGGCGCAGACTAGGTTATATAGGTCATGGAGTTTTTGCTATGATATTTCTTATGTGATTGAGTTCCCAAAGCAAAGAAGTCAGTGCTAGAGAACTACGTTATACAGTTTCACAATAAAGGATTTCACATGTACATCTAATCACACATGATCTAGAGATACACTCAGCAGATGGGTAGGGGAAAGTGTGAATACAGTATTGAAATCCAATACACTCAAGGTCAAAGACTGCAGACTCACTGCCTCTGCACAAGGTTAAGAGTGTTAATGTGGATATTAGAAGCCATTTCTTTACTACTAGAAGAACTACTGCCTAGTATGTCATTTTCCAGGGAAATAACCCATTTCTTGCATTTTTGCAGATATTGATGAATCTCCTTCTACATGCTAGACATGTAGCATTGTAGTATTTTGTATGTGCTAGGGAGGAATCAGGGAAAAGAGTAGCCATAGTCTTTTTAGTGTTAGTGTTCTCTGATTCGAAGCATGGCACTTAGCTTTCTTGCTACCCATTTTAGCCTGTCTATTTATCAGGGTTATTTACGTCTGGCATCTTCCCTGTAGCCTAAGACCTTTTTATTCAGAACCTAACAAGAAAGATGACTTTGTGCAAAGACTGGCAATTGGCTCTATTTCCTGGAGGTAAAACTTTTCTGTCTTTATTGAACATTGCTCAACTGTCTCATTGCATTGCGGTCAAAGATAGAATTCACTTGGCTTGAGTTCTGCTCACTCCATTATAAAAGCATTGGATAGTCTTATTCTGTCATCCACTCACCAAGTTCTGGGTTTCATCATTTCTTAGTTAGTGAGATATTATAGAATATAAACCCATGGCTGATATCTTCCCCATATTCAAGGAGTCTAAAGAATGGAAGTTCAAAATAGAATTTGCTAGAACAAGGTGTTCTTATAAAATAAATATCCTACATGAAATAGTAGGTACAAATTTCTGTTTATGTCAGATACTGGCACCTTCACTTTCAACTGATACATAGGTACTTAGAATAGCAACCAAATTTTGTGTTCATGAAATAGTATGTTATTCCCATTTTACAGATTAAGAAACCAAGAGAGAAAGAAATGAATTAAGATTGAAACAGTTAGGATTAGAAAGTGATGGAATAAGAATGCAAAACTATTTCTCTTTTTATTTTTCTTGTTGTTTATCAGTTAGAAAACTAAACACAAAAAGGGTACCTGCCCATCTAATTTCTGGAGAAGCATTTTCTCTAACTGCTACATTTGCTTGTCCTACTTAGCCTGTATCCTGACTTTTCTCTGGTGATGGCATGTTTAGAAGTTGTTCTTCAGTTGGTCATCCCTAGTGTGGTCCAGGCGCTGTCAAACTGAGCATTTTGGTTTCCAGAAGCAACTGGAAATATTTGGAGTCATCATGTACCTCAGGTGCCAGGCTTCTACAGTAGTGGTGTCCCTTTCCACAGCATAGAGAATATGTAGTGGCCCTGGTTTGGAGAAGTTAGTGGCAGAAGACATTGGGACAAGAACATAGCCCTTGGAGGGCAGGTCATCTCTGAGTGTATGTCATCATTCCTCAGTATTCTACAAGGCCTTGTTTTCCACCTCTGCAAATTCACTTCCACAGGCATTCAGAACCAAGCACCAGCCATACACCTGTGCCACAGCTATTCATCATGCCATTTTACAGTATGATTTTTGTCTAACACCAAGGAAGTTCACATTCTAATCATCAAGGGCTATGACTGTCTCTAGACTAATTCATATCTAGTCCTAGACAAAACTAGAGGAAAAAAAAAACCCACAAACTTCCCACTAGTGCTTTGTGACATGCTTTGAAGTGAATTTGCCAATATCCCTGAAGGATTAACGAGGTGTTTCTATCTTTGAGAACCCAAATCCATTTTATTTACTAACTGCTACTCAAGTTTATTTGACTATTTAAAAATATCCAGTGACTTAAGCATGGACACTATGATTTTTGGACGTGCATGTTTATTGTGTGCAGGTGTATGAGGAGAAAGTTGTGTGGGGACAGAGGACAACCTTGGGTGTCATTCCTCAGAAGTCATTCACCATCTTCACGATAGTCTCCCAAACACCTGGAACCTGCCCGATAGGCTAGGCTGGCTGACAATTGAGCCCCAAGCATCACCCTCTCTGTGTTCCCCAGTACTAAGAGGTGTATGTCACTGCACCCAGCTGTTTATATGGATTTTGGAAATCAGACCCAAGGTTTTCATGGTTGCAAGACAAGCACTTTAGTGACTGGAACGCTCTCCTTGGCTGTGGATATATCTTATGTATCACATTCTATATTTGATTAGCTATTATATATCACATGTCATATGTCACATATTATGTTATATACTATAAATATAATATGATACATGATATATATTATACATATTTAAGCTTTTTTAATCTCTATTCTGCCATAAATTATTTTAGTAAATAATTTGTTTAGATCCTTCATTGCCTTTAGATTTTGGCAATGGAGGCAGAATGCCACTGTCACTTGACAGAGGACAGCAGAGAGATCACAGTGGAAGAATTCCTACAGGGTAGGATGCAAACACAGATGGTTACAGCCGGAACATGGTCTTAGATTCAGGACCCTGGAGACTCTTTAACATTAAACCAGAAGCTTCAGGGAATGGCAGCTTTTCTCTCCAGTGTCTTTTCTTCTCAGTGCCCAAGAAGAAGAAGACATTAGATCACACCCCTCACACCCGGCTGTGCAACAAACCCATTCATTCTGAGGGTTCAACTGAGCAGTGTGGTGAAAAATTATCACAGCATCACACAAATCTGAAACTTTTCTTTGCTCCAAATGCTGTCTGCAAAACACCCAGACATCCAGATGAGAAGTAAGATCTGCAGTCAGCCATTCTGATTTTTGTTCTACACAACAACAAACATCACACCACTTATAATCATTGAAATGGCTTACAGTGTTTTCTGACATTGTTAATTTATGCTGTTTCTTTCTTCTTATCCAATTCTATGATTATCCACCAACTAGTGATATAATCAGCTCAGCATCCCAGGGGAAAGAGGAAGGGGGAGATGCTTGGGTTGAGCTCTATGGAGGCATTTTGTATCTCCTTTTTCTTTGGTCAACACAGCAGGAAAATAAAAGGGACAAGGGTTTGTGCAAGACAAAGGTTTTGCAGTGCTGTTTTTAATTTTTATAAAGACCTGGAAATAGGTAGCACTTACTTCCTGAAAAGGATAGTCTTGGCTAATCTGTGACTTTAAATAGATTATGGTGTCCTTTTAACCCTTTTAGGAAAGAGGTTGAATAATATTTTATCTTATATTTTTTCATTTTCCCACTGACTCTTAAACAAGAGTGAACCTCATGCCAGGGAAACTGTGTGATCATTCATTTTCTGGTGTGATGTTGGTCAAACTCCATTCTTTATTTTTTAAATTTAAGAAATGTTTCTTAGCATTGCTTGTTGTATTTTGCTTGTTTGTTTGTTTATCAGTGTCTTACAGAGTCCAGAGTGGCCTAAAAATCACTTTGTAACCAAGGCTCTCCTCACGCTCCTGATTCTCCCCCAATTTCCTTTGCTGGGATCATAAGCAAGAGACCAAACCAAGTTTATTTATGAATATTTGTTAGGCTTAATTAAATTATCAAGTATTATCACAAAATATAGGGTGCATGACAATAAAATTCAGGTGTTTTATTTAAAAAAATATAGACCTTAAATATTTTTTCTCAGCTGAGTGGTAGTGATATATGCCTTTAATCACTTGGGAGGCAGAGGTAGGTGGATCTCTGAGTTTGAGGCCAGCCTGGTCTACAGAATGAATTCCAGGACAGCCAGGGCTACACAAAAAACCCTGCCTTTAAAAATTAATATATACATACATATGCTCACACACAAACACATACATACACATAAATATAACCTTTTTTTCACTGATCTAACTCAGAACAGGTGAATTCCAATATACCTCCATAGTAGAAAGTCCCACTAATGAGACAGTCTTTTTACAGTTTCTTTTAGTTTTGTTTATTTCTTGCACACACACACACACACACACACACACACACACACACACACACACACACCAGATTTTCCTAGGCTGGAAAGTCATTGTTGCCCTGACTGATTTGGGGCGAATTTGGAGGTCTGTGGACATTACTTTTTTTTTTCTTATCAGAACATATGCTTATAGGTGTATTTTATAGGCAGCAGCTGACCTATATTATGGTACATGAAGGATTCTCTTTCAGTGTGTGTCTCTGAAGAACACTAAGCCACTGGAGTGTAAATATTAGCTATTACAGACTAGATACTTGTCCTAGAGAACTTCCCTGTATGGAAGAGTTGTTTCCATGAATACACAATAGAAGAGCTCGAAGATCGGGGACTTAAAAGGAGAGCTGACATGTTTTATTAGAGTTGGCATTCAAGAGAAGTGTTTTCTAAGATGAAATGTTAGAGAGACGGAGGAGTTTCTCCAGTGAAAGTCTTCAGAACCCGGTGCTGTGTTTGCAGAGAAGTTTAAACTATATCATCATAGAAGAAAACACACAAGTGCTCACATTCCAGCCCAAGGTGCCGGACTCCATCAGGAATAAGAGGAGTCATGCACTTACTTTCTAGAATTTTCCAGGAATGACAATTTATCATTTATGATGGTAACTTATTCTAAAAATGTCATCTCCCTGATGTCTATTATAAAGCTCTGCAGACAGTCTTTTACAGAGTATGATTTGTAACAATTCACAGCTAGGTGAGAAGGGACGTCAGGAGGGTGATTTGAAGGAAAAAAAAAATTAGACACATTGTTTCTTATGCGTTGTGTAAGGTAAACATTGTACACTTCCTGGGCCAGTGCTCCATATGTGGTGTGTAAAAGGTCATGTTAACCTTCTTTGTAAGAGTCTTTCAAGAACAGCTATTAAGGACATATATGATAGTAAATTATTAAAATCTGCTCTCTATTAACTGCTTCCATGTTAATAGAAAAACAAAACAGAACAAAAACCTAACCATTTACTAAACTGAGGTCAAGGGATGAGAGATAACTCCTTGTGTAGGAGATGGCGCAGAGCACATAGTATTGATTAATTACACACCACGCATATAAGAATGCCTGTGTGGGCTCACACATACTTATTAAAGGACTCTCTTATCACTTTTTCTGAGACCGCCTTAGGGGAAAAGTAAAACTCGGTGCCTTGGAGGGATATTAAAAAGAAATAACAGTAGACACTGTTATTTTATATAACAAACGAAACACAATTTTATTATTAAAAGAATAAGAAAAAAATCTATCCTGTCCTATTTCACAGGAGGAAAAGCAAAAGAATTCTTGTTATAAGTACTAAATTTATGTTAGAGTCACACATTTAAAAAAGTGTCTTATTTTGGAAGCAAAGCCAATTTAAATCTAGTAACTTGAACACAAAATAATATTACTGACAAAACCACACTGATTCCCTACTGCCATAGAGTTTTAAGCCATGCTGCTTGCCTCTAAACCTCTGCAGTGATTTCTGCATTAAATGGAATAATAAATATACCTGAATTAACAGTAGGAAAAAGTAACTAGGCAAGCAACTTCCTATTTTTTTCCTTATAAAATGTTATTGTTCCTATGTACTGGCATTTCACACTTATTCCATAATTTAGAAAGCTCTTTGTTTCGTGGGAACTTAAAGTTGAATCGTAGTAAAAGAAGAAAGCATCAATCGGGAGAAAGTGAGGAAACTCAGAACCCGACTCATTAAGCCCATTGAGCCTGTGACTTTTGAATGATTTGCTCTGAGGACTCCGGTCTCCTAGAAATCCTTCTGTGCACACATTCTGAGCACAACACGAGTCAGCTTTCCTGTTGTAAATTCGTTTGTAGCATCTTGGTAGAAGACACTTCTCATTTTGTGGAAACCCTTCAGAATGTGATTTTAAATGAATCTGTTCACAAGGTTCAAAAGCTTTAAATTACTAGACCACAGTTACCATTGAGAAAACGCACTGAGCAATATCAAGAAGAGGGTAAAAACATAACTAGGTACAAGCTGAATTTTCTAAGGTCGCCAAGTAAGTGCTTCTCGAAAAGGATTAAGACTTTCCAAGAACAAGACAGCTCACAAACAACTCTCTTCCAAGAGTCACTTGCAGTCCGTTGCGCTCGGCCTACTTTATGCTGGTAGTTGCTTAGCTCTGAGATTCTGTATTTTAGAATACCCTCATTCATTTAGTTGTCCAGGAAAAAAAAAGTTTGTAGAAGCATGGTGAGTTTTGTGGGATCAAAAAACCCGTGCAAATCCAACCAATGACACTTCTTCTTACAGAATCCCTGACCTAAGTAATTGCAAGGGCATCTCTGCCAACATAACTTGCTTTGTTACCACAACAAACTGTGTTCTGTAAAAATCCTCCCCTCTGGAGACACTTCAGTCCTCAGATCCACTTACCTTCTCTTCTGCGAAGAGGTCTCTTTTCCCCTTCCGCTGAAACGCCAAATCTCTTCGTCTTAGAGGAGCTTTAGATCTGGAATAGAGGACATGAAAGATTAAAGGTTTATTGATATTCTACATGAAAATGTAAGATTCTAACTCCTCAAAAGTAAAAGCTGAATCAAAACAAGGTCCATTGCTGGGTTCTAACAATGAAACAAGGAAAATTGATTAGCAGTTATTAAAAAACAAAACCGTGAATGTCAGCAAGGGCCTATAACCCCAGCTATTTGCGAGGTAGAGTCGCGACTTCAGAGCCTCACTGGGCAACTCAGTGAGAACTTATTTCAACATTAAAGGTTAAAAGGGGACTGAGGATCCATCTGATTGGGATGATCCTTTGCCTAGTACGCTCATGAGGGCCTGGGGTTAGTTTCCAGGGAATAAAGAAAAAAAAAAAAATGCTACCTGAGCACTGTGCTAAGTGAAGCATGATTTTATAAATCCATGTATTCAGAGTCGCTTGGCATTTCCCCTACAGTTTAAAAGAAAGAATTTTGCATGATTTATTTATCTTGACAAAAAGTGAGGTGTTGTGGCATCTACCTAAGACATGCCAGCTTCCCTTGTTTAAAACCTCTCCTCCTCACATCCCTAATTCCAGTTACATAGGACAAGGATGTGGGTTGGACCAAGAACTGGAATCAGCTCAGATTACATTGGTATTCCCAGGAGTCAGGAGTACATTCATTACAGTACAAACCCCATGTGTTGATATTTTTTGGAAGGTCAATGGAAAATGAATTGTAGGAGCTGTTTATTTTTTGCATGTCATTTAACTATTGAAACAATAACCACACTTAAACCAATTTCCTGAGTTTCTTGTTTTAACATTTAACCCCTTGGAGTTGTTTCTGTGTGTAAAAGAGCGAGCTGAAATTTCTGTTTCTTTTTCTACTTCCTTCTGTCACCGAACACTAAGGACAAACTCACCAAACACCAATGGACAAACAAAAATGTGGAGGAGTCAAGGGTCATAGAGAGGTGATTTTCCCTCCTGATCAGGGAAACTTCTTTATAGAGAGGATGGTTTTAATACAGAGACCCATCCAAAACTCAGAGAGCTTTGGAACACTTATGTCTAAGTGGGGACACTGGTATCATATCTCCTTCTTCTCAACTTTATAGAAAAAGAAGAAGAGGAGAGAAGAGGAGAAAGAGGAAGAAATGTAGTTCAGAGAGGAAGATGAGGGTATCTGGGGGAAACTGGGGGAGCTGGGGGAAGATATGATCTATACATTATTTTCATGTATGGCTTTGTCAAGGAACAAATTTTAAAAATTAAAATAGTGTTTATATCTACATATCATTGACAATGTAGTTGAATTAGAAAAAGAGAAATTAGGAGCCACTGCTTTTTCAGAAAATAGGTGCATTTCTCAAACTCAAGCTGAGACATCAGATTTGTGTCTGGTTCATATGGTCGTTGAAAATGTTGAAGCATGAGCTCAGGAGTCATAAAATGGGTATCACTATGAAATATTTTTTCTTGTACATGTTTATGCATGGGTTGGTATGTGTGAGTTCAGGTGCGCGCATGCAATATAGCATGTGTGTGATGAACATAGGACAGTCACAGGTGTTGGTCCTTCCTTCCAGTTTGTTTGAGATGCAGGCTATGTTGTTCTTGTGCTTCATATGACAGACAGTTTGAATGTCCCATTATATGGTAGGGTGTTCTTGGTGATCCACAAGCACACTCTTCCACCAGGCTTTTCCCAGTTCTGAATGAATTCTAGATATTTGAATTCAGGTTCTCACACTTTGGCAAATACTTTACCTACTAGACCATCTCCCCAGGCAAAATGGGTATAATCCTTCAAGAGATGCAGAAAAGATGTCTTATAATCTAAAAAAATATCTGCCTGAAAGGGAATGAGGTGATGAAAGGAGGCAGCAAAGAGGCAGGAAGTTGTAAGTCTGGAAAGAATGCGAATAGCGGACAAGGAGTCCCTTGGAAGTGCTGGAGGGAGCGTTCAAGAAGGAAGAATTGGTTGAACATGTCCAACGCTGCAGGAAGGTTTGAAAAAGAATTGGTGGGTAATCATAGACTCCTACATTCTAAAAACTCTCTAACTTCAGACACAGATCTTCCTTAGTTGGTAGCTTGGAGAAGAGATTCCAAAAGTAGGAGCAGGAGGAGCCCACGATCAAATTAAGGGTGGGGATAATCGTAGAGTAGAGGGAATGTTTTTGTTAGGGTGGACATGACAGGCTTCTGAGTAATTATGGATCACACTACAAAATTGAAACTTGAGACCAGCAGCAAGAGGAAGGGGAGGATAAGGTAACAAGGAACAATGGCAGGTGGGAAGTTTGGCTCGGAAAGAAAGAGAAATATTATTTATCTTCCAGGTGTTGTTTTGAAGGTAGCCCTGGATGAGGTTGTAACTTGACAAAGTGTGCAATGTGGAGGAAGCCGAGGAGAGTGGTCATGCCATGTGGTTAGGAGTTACAGGCCCAGGACACAAAAGATCAGGGAGGAATCCAAGAAGAGTAAACAAAAAGGTTTATCTAGAGCTAACTTGGGGAATATTTTACGATTTTTCTCAGAAAGTACTATATCAGCTAACAATCGAAAAGATAAAAAAATTAGAGTAACCTAAGTTGGGAATTGCTTTGAGAAATACAAGAGCATCAGGAAGGTATATCAAAGTACAGAATAGAGCAGAGAACCAAGGCTATGGAGACTGTGCTGCATTAAATTTTTGATTGATTAAGCCTCCCCCTCTCTCCATTTTTTCTATCTTCTTCTCTTTCTCTCTTTTTCTTCCCTTTTTCCTCTTTCTCTCTCTATTTTTTTCACCTATTGCTTTATTTAGCAATACTTAGTGGGTGATTTTATTACTTTAGGTATTTTGCAAGGTATCACTTGGGGAAGAGAAAGTGACAAGATCAAGATAAGTTTTACTTCCTGGTACTTTTCTTTGTTACTATAGATACTTGCATTTTTCAGCCTTGTTCTACATGTATCAAAAGTAGATGTATATGTGCCTGAGGATTTATATCTATATAGGCATCTTTGTTATAACATTGTCCATGTTTACCTCTCACACTGATTAATACTATTTTTTTTAACCTCCTAATGGGTAGTGGAATTAGGATGCTGTGTGAGTTTTCTCGTGTTTTATTTTAAAACCTTTATACTCTTTACACTGATGGCTGTGTACCCAGCAGTGCTGCTATACAATGGCCTATAACTATTCATGAATGTAGGTGAAGCAGAGTCCTAAAAAATATTCAGGGCATGGGGGAGAATGGATGAGGCATCCTGATGTTTGAAATGGATTCTTGAGCAGAAAAAAGTAATTCAACTCATAGACTGCCGCATGGATGGCAATCTGTAAGCACCGTTCATAGAGAAGGAAGATAGAAAGAAAGAAATCAAGTGAGAAAGATCATCTTTTAACCAAGAAAATAGGACTCAAACATATCTGGACACTCCTATTGGCATCACCATGCTAGGGAAAGAAAGTAGGTAAATGGTCCAGTTCTGGACTGAAAGTCTCCAAGCAGGTTCTGAAACTCCAGAATTGGAGAGACATTACATAATTTCTACAAAGCTAAATTTGAATTCCACCTTTTACAATGTACATTTTAGAATTTCTTGTGGAAATTCAGGAGGTTTGTTAGCATTGATCTTAAAATGAAAATTGTGACCCTTCATATGAC
This sequence comes from Sigmodon hispidus, assembly GCA_004025045.1. Classification (NCBI taxonomy): domain Eukaryota; kingdom Metazoa; phylum Chordata; class Mammalia; order Rodentia; family Cricetidae; genus Sigmodon; species Sigmodon hispidus. The sequence goes on from PVIH01000008.1 coordinate 533,861, forward strand.
AGCTGTGCTCTTGTGACCTTGAAGTTTCTATGCCTTAGTGTGTTCCTCTACAAAATGGGATAAAATGTTACCTTCCCATGGGTTTGCCATGAGAAGGATAAACTGAGGTATCATGAGAAAGATAAAGAGGATTGAAAAGATCTAAAGATATATTTAACATACTTGTAAACACTCATAGGGGTAACTAAGGGGTGGCCAAGCTTTAAGCTCTGCTTTGTGACTTGTCACATACAAACATGCTGAGCTCTATATATAGCTATCTTGGGAGTCATGTGTCCCAATGGTGACTCTCTGGACATGGCTAACAGTTGCTGGGGCAGAAAGACTATGAATTCATGGTGAAGGTAGGTTACATAGTATGATTTTTGTTTCAAAAAATAAACAAAAAACCCTTAACTAATTATAAATATTATTTTGACTTACAATAAAAACTGGAATGCTAAATTAAAAATAACCATCCCTAATTTCAAAAAATTTAAAATTCTAAATTATACTTCATTGTGTCCTATTTAGTTCAAGTCTTTAAAAAAAAGTCTTTTTGAAGACCAGAAGCAGAATCTTGATTGGTGTGAGAGAATTTTAGATGAATCTTGGTCAATGGCTGCTTGAGATTGATTGGACTCAAATGAAGCTAGTCATAGTCTTTAGCATCAACTAGCTTCTCAATTAGCATGGGCTATCTTGAGACGAATGACGGAAGACAGAACAGGTGTGTTGGGAAAGTGCAAAATCAGACAAACTCTAAAGTATAGCAGGAGGAGTTTTTTTCTTCAGGATGATTAAATTCTTCCCAGACACTTGCATCTTCCAGTGGTCCACACCACTGTGAATAAAACCTGGTGTCCTCAACAATAAGATCCCGATTGTTTCTGTACAAACTGATTAGCTTAACGCCATAAGCAAATATTGCATGCATACAGAATTTAAAGATGCCAATGAAAGCAGACAAATAGTATCATTTTTTTTTTTTTAAAAAAAAGTTATGCCACTGCTTTACTTTGGGATGAGGATTCAGTTTTGTATTGACATCATTAAACTGGACTGTTCTGATTCCTGACAATCACCGCTGTGAAGAGACAGCTGTGCTCAAAGTGTAATGTGGCTCACAAAAGAATGCAAGCTTTACTTACAGCGCATTTTATAGAGAAGTCTGGGGGTAGGTACGATATGCAACATTCACAGTATAACAAGTGAAAGTGTACTTGAGATTTTACACACACACATGCACACACACACCTGCTGTTTCTGTTTTCTCATTCCATTTACTGTAGACCAACATGTGAACCATTACTTTATTAAAAGCATGTAAGGCACAAAGAGGAAGAGACATTTCAGGAAACTAAAGGAACACCTTGACAAAACATCAACGAAGCCCACAGACCCCTTTGAGTTCTGTTGACTGTTAAAATGATTTCAAATTACAAATTCATCTTGGCATATAGAACAAACTTAATGACTCAATAATTTTTTGTAATTTTTATTACACAATTAAGGCATTTTTCTCCAGTAAATTTACCATGTGCAGGGCTCACTTGCCATTTTAATGTGAGCTAATCCACAAAGCAAGAATGTGATTTCTGTTTCCAAAGTGTGCTTAAGCAATCTGTTGCAAAGATGAAAATGGGGCAATGGGAGGGCAGATTCTTTGAAGGCTGTTAGTATTTACTTTTCAATTCCCTTTGTTCTGTAAACCAATGGTGTGCCCATCATGTCAGATACTATTTCAGGTTTATGAGGGATAAAGGGAAGCAAAACCAGACACAGCATTTGTCTTCAGGTAGCAGAGACAGATGTTAATCACATTTTCACACTAATGCACTCGAATTACATGTGGTAAAGATAAATGATGTAAAACCATCAGGCAGAAAAAGCTGAGAAGCCTTGGGAAATTTCTGTGGGAGAAGAGGTATTTCCAAGAGAAACCTGGAAAGGGGGTGGGGCCTATGTAAGTCCAGTGGAGCAACAGTGGAAAAGGAGTGTGATGAATCTTGACTTATAAACAAGGCAAGCCATTTAAGACAGGAATGATTTACTTTTGGCTCGTAGTTACAGAGTTTAGGGATGTAGGAAAACAATGCTTATTGTTTTGTCGTCCCCATGATGGCAATGAGTGCTTGGAGTAGCTGGAGTATGAGGTGGCGTTCCTGCACATCTGGGCAGATCACCAGAACTGGACTTTGAGAAGAAAGATATGGTCATATCAAGGACCCACTTCCAAGGTTCCACTTCTGGCATTGAGGCCATATGTGTCCAAAGTTCTACACCCTCCCCTAATAGCATTTGGGGATTAGTTTTCAAATACAGGACCCCTGGGGGTCTGTGGGGGCATAATGACAAGGTCATGTTCATATCGATTGTGTAGAACTTAGAGAATTTTGTTAATTCTGTTAACAGCTGTTAATTCTAAAGTTTCAAAATACTAATATTTATTGGCTAACCCAAAGAAAACACTACAATTAAACTAGTAAATGAAAGCAGAAATGCTATTGATTTTGCTGATTGAAATAACATTATTTAAATACTTTTCAGCCAAAACTTCATTGAATTAATTTGTTTGCCCTGCTGCTATTTTTAATAACATGCTCAATTTATGATTTGGGTTTTATTCTCATTTTTTTCAAGCACATGTAAAAGCAGTAGTGAGGAGAATGGCAAGTTTGGACATCATATGCACACAAAATAAAGAAGAGATCAAACTTTGAATCATTTTTGGTGGAAATAGGTTTTTAGTGCAGTATTGGAGGCTTTGAAAAATCTGATTGCAGACATTCTCAGGAAGGTTCCAGTACTGAATAAGAAAGTCCCAGGGTCTAAGTCAGCATTCCCCAAACCTGGGCTGACAAATGTGTACTGCCTGACTTTATATGGATGCTGGGAATTCCGATTCCTCTCTTTGTGACTGTGTAACAAGGATTTTCCCACTTGAGTCCTTTCCCCAGAATTTAGATTCTTATACACAGCACACACACACACACACAAAATGTATAGTTTCAAGATTTCTTTTGGTATTGTAGCTTAACTATTTCTCTTAGAGACCTTCATTTATTGTGTCCTTTTTGACATTTGATGTTGTTTGGCGGGAGGGGAAGATTGGCCCAAATTATATTTTATATTCAGTATTTTCTTCATTGTTAATAAAACATTTTAAAAGTAAAACATATACTCATGAGTACATTGCTATAAAATTCTCTCAGAGTAGAATAAAACAATTTAATGTACAATAGTAGTAAAATTAGTCCCCTTGATAAAGAAGATCCTATATTTGAGACCCATGTAACTCCATTATCTCTGTGGTCTTGGAATTGGCTCTGAATTCTTTTATTAATAACTCATCATATTCATGAGACAAACTGATAAATGACAATTACACTGAAATCTGGACCTGCGAATTATACAAACAAGAAAAAACTGTTCTTTGATCTTTAAAAAAAATACACTTTCTTTGTGGTGCATTGTCCACAAAACATCCTCTTGGCATGAAATGCTTCAAACACACACAGACAAATGAACAAACCTCTTTACCCGATTCCAGCTAGAACCTGCTGAGATACAATTTTCCGTGCGCAGGGCGCCTGCGATCAGTCACAGGCACTTAAGCTCACCAGTGTCATAAACCAGAAGGGTCAGTCAAAAGTGCCTCCCTGGGACATAATCTATGTCCAAAATTTGCCTGGCAAACAGGGTAGTTTTAATAACTTTCTTTTTTTTCTTCTGGATACCCAAGATCCAATGCTTGGGGAGGGGTTGGGGCTGAGGGACAAACCTACAGGAATTGGGCCGAGGGAGCTACAGGAAATGACTCCAGGTCCATATTTACCTTCTCTACATAGTCTAAGATTCTGCAAGTGCTTGGCAGTATAAAAACCTGAAAACTTGTAGCAGCATCACCCCCCACCCCCATCCCCACCCCCACCAAGTCTCAAGTATCTTACAATAAGACTGGAAGTATTTCTTCTTGTTATGTGGAGTACTGTTATGGGTAAGTGGAGAAGCAGTAGTTAAAATAAACAAATAAACAAAACACAAAAAAGACAAGCCAAAACAAAACAAAACAACAACAAAAACCTTAAGAGCACATTTTCTTAAATAAATGGACCCCAGGAATAACTTTTATGAGATGCTGCGAGCGCCATTTCAAAGCCACATATAAGCTAGAACAAATAAACTGACCCCCTCTTCTTGACCTAAATTATTGCTTAAACAAAGGTACACATTCCTAATTTACATGAAAGGCAATTAGGCCTACTGCTGACAGGGCTGAGAAGTACATCTGCTGAGGGCATGCTTTTATATTCAAACAAAAGCAAAGAGCTTTCCCTTCCTTTTGCTTTCCCTTCCTTTTGTTTTTTTTTTTTTTTTCTTTTTTCCCACCTTAGCCACTGAGGACAAGGAATGCTATTTAAACTATTTGGGTGGAGAGTTATTATTACTGTGTACATTCTTAAAGAATGTTTCTTTTTGATTATCAAAGCTTTATTGTAAATAACCTGCAGATAGAAAACACTGGGCAGTGAGATTAGCTACACCCTGTGTCTGTATACATCTCAGCAACTTTTTTACAGTTAGAAAAGCCATTCTGAAGATGCGGAGCTGCACATCGCATTTCCACACACACCTTCAATTATACTTCTTTCCACTTAGGTTTTAATACTGTTTTCTGACTTGTACTTTGAGCCCCAAACCTGACAGTACATGATGCTTGGTATTTAAAAATTGGCTAGGAAGGGAGTAGATTTTATTTATTCATTTATTTTTCTGCTCTGGAATGCTTTGAAAATAAGCTTGACTTTGAAAATACAAAGGAAAACAATGAACTGAAACCCAGGCATGGATGTTTACATTAAAACATGAATTTATTGTTTGTTAGCTTACATGACTTTTTCTAATCTGTGTTTTCTGTCATGCGAGGTGCTTAGTTCAGCTCCAAATGATCTTTCTTTTTCTGATTCCTTAATTCAAAAGATGTGACAATACCTTTTTAGTAAGAATTTAAGAAAACGAAAGATCATTTAGAACCTCACTAAGATCCTAGCATGACAGGAAACATTTTATTTTCTCACTTTATATTTATTTACTCACAATTTATTCATCAAATACTCTTTATCCTCCAAACATTCTTTTTAAATTAAAAGATTTTAAGTTTCTTTTTGAGACATTCATACAAGTGTGCAATATTCTTTTGTAATATTCCCTTTCACTTCCAACGGAAGCTTCCATTTTCTTCCTATGTCTCACTCTCAAATTCATGTTCCTTTCTCATGTCCATAGTAGAATATCGGTGAGTGTGGTCTTATGAAGGCAATCACATTATTAAGAGGTGATGGGGGTAACATCCCTGTCACGTGTCTGGAAGACAATATTTTGCAGCAATATTACTGGTTCTCTGGCTCTTACAACTACCTACCCATACCTTCACAGCGTTCCTGTGGATTTGTGTGTAGGGACTGTGATGGGCATTCCTCAGTCAGTTATTCTTCACACTTTGTTGTGGTGTGGTTCTCTGTAGTAGCTGCAGAAAGAAGCTTCCAGAATGAGGAGTGAAAGCTGCACTCACCCATGGAGTCAGTATGAGTTGAGTGTTAAGGAACAGTATCAGTTCAGCAAAAGGGGAAAGGTAGGTTTTCTTCTGGGGTCTGTGCCCATTCCATCGCTAAGTTCTTGGTGAGGTTTATATACTAAGCTTTGAGTTCCCTCCAAGATATTACTGCCACTATCGTACTTGCCAGTTCTTATTGTAACTCTCATGATTTATCACTGGATAAACTGGGTAATTTTTCTCCTCTAGCAGCTTTCACAGATCCTTCCAATTCTATGAAGACTAGCTATCCTGAATATTCTTAGGTGACATGGACAGAGTGATTTACAAGGGAAGCTCCAATCTTGTTTTTATAGGAGAAAAAGTCTAGGTGACTTTTAAGTCAGAAGAGAAATGCTCTTGAGAAATGACCCAATATATGTGTGCTTGTTCTGAAACCGCAAAGACCTGAATTCAAATCTCTAGCACCTATGGAAAAAAGCCAAGTAGCAAGTATGATTGGATGTGCCTGTAATAACCCAGTCTTGGAGGGCAGAGGAATGAGATAGGTGGAGAGCTTCTGGCTCCTTGAGAGATCTTGCTTCTTAAAGTATTGCCCTGATCTGGCCTCCACTGTATCTGTACAGGTGTACGCAATTGCATAGTAGCATGCATGTACTGTATACATGCAACATACACACATACTCACACACATGCTCCAAAGTTTAATAACCACTTTGATAGAAAAGAATTATATTCTTTGGAGGGCATAACAAAAAATTTCTTGTGAATTTGGGTGTATTTTTAAGCATTTGTTTTGTGTGTGAAATGATAGTAGAGATAGTCGAAGTGGGCTGGTGAAGAGGAAATTCCACCACGAGCTAAGGCCCTGCATATGCAGGTGGAGACAAGAACTCTCCGGACTCATTGGTGTACAGAATGCAGGCAGGACTGGAGAGATGGTGGATGGAACCTTAGAAGCCAATGGGAAACTGATTTTCCACTCTTATCTTGGGAGTGATGGAAAACCACTGGCAGATGTAACGCTGGGAAGTGCTATGATTGGAACCAAGAGACAACATGGACGGGTGGTGAGGTTTGCTTTTAAAATATAGCTAAGGGTATTTGAGTTCTTCCCAAGGCTCCACTAGATGCATGTTTTATGGAAAAAGGAGGCTAAGGACATTTTTAGACAGAACTGGTTAATGGTACTTAGCTTTGTGTAGCAATTAGCACATCTAATTTGCTGTCTCTCTCTAGGCATCCAAGTCTCATATGTCCAACCAGAAAAATTCAAGTAAATATTTTTTCTACTATAATTTTTTCCAAGGGAAATGAGGTCAAGACTAGAGGCAAAATGTCTATTTGATTTTCAAGGCTTGTTCTGATCTCATCTTTTCCTAATAGGACTGGGTAAATGCAATTAAGATGTTTCCATGGGAAACACCATAGAATTTGGCAGTTGTGGCTGTAGTCATGGGATGGGCATTGCATTTATAGAACTAAAGATGCTTGATTAGTAAAGGAGAGATTGTCCTGAGCATCTCATCTACTTCCCCTAGTGTAGTCTTCAGTGAGTATTGATGACAGAAGTCTATTATACATTTAATACAATCAGTCTGGAATATCAAAGGACAGAATCCCACAGCCAAGTTACAGATGTCAGGGAGTGATGTCACAAGCCTTTAATCCCATCACTGGAGAGGCAGAGATCCTTCTGGATCTCCTGAGTTTAAGACATAACAGCTAGGCAGTGGTAGCTCACACCTTTAATCCTAGCTCCAGGATTAAAATACAGAGTTGAATCAGGAAGTAAAACAGCTGGGTAGAAAAAGAAATATAAGGCAGGAGAAGGCAGAAATTCAGCCATACTGTAGAAGGATCAGTCAGGCTGAGGACTGACTCTCTGATATTTCAGACTGATTTTATTAAAATTATAATGCATCATCACACTAGACCACCAGAAAACAATAAACATAGCTATCTGATTCAGAATTTTTTTCATTTACTTTCCTAGAAATTTAGGGAATAGAAGGGAAGCTCTCCAAAAGACTGGGTTACTACCATAAGGAGGATAGCAGGCTGCTGTCACTACAAAGCAGTAATTCATTAAAGTATTGTATGAGAGCAGTTTCAGAAAGGGAATAATAGCACTAACCAGATAGTTAACTCTATCCTATGTCAAAATTAAATCTAAGTGAGTGCTTCACTACATTCTCAGACACAGCTTCAGCATGGCTTAATCTTCACAATCCTTGGGCTGTTTCAGTCCCTTCACTTCATCACTGGGTTATTTGGGAAACTGTTTTAATCTTTCAACGAATGCTTCTATTCCATTTTTAATGTAAAGAGAATATGACAGTTACAGAGATGCCATAGCATTAAGTGAGATATTCCACAATGTCTGGCAAGAGGAAATTGCAACAAATATTAGCTATTATTGTATCCCCAGGTATGTGGCAACTTTTGGTTTCTGTATCCCTTTATTTATGCACCTATAGAGGAAGAATCATAGTGTTGAGTCAATCTTATTTACAGAGCACAGGGAGTCTAACAGAATAAACTACTTCATCAATGACAAGAATTGCTAGTAACACAGTAGACAATTTCATCTATGCTGGACAAGTATTATCTTCATTATATAAAGGTCAGAGGGAAGTATGGAACCAGTCACTTGCCAAAGAATAGAAGAGGTCCAGATTAGAATGCTGCCTCTGGTGGTCCTTAGGTGGTTTGTTGGACAAAGGCTCTCAGGAGCAAACAGCCCTTACCCATTCAAATCAGTTCAGACAGGCCAAATGATTGCAACTCAGTCAATTCCCCTCTCTCCCATTCAGCTCACATTCCTGAGGTAAGCAAGTAATTAACAAAACAAAATACTACAAATTTCTGAGATAGCGGTATTGGCTAACCAAAGAAGACAGCTGCAGAGGATGGATAGCCAAGAATACTTTTAGCAGAAATCTACTACATAAAGGAAAGTTACCAATTCAATATCATAGCACATAAATTAATTAATATTGGAAAGTCCCAAGAAGCATTCCTTACTAAACTAGATATAAACAGTACTTTATCTGGTTATACAAATAAGCACTCAGTTAGAATTAGATATTCCCCAGCTTCAAGTGATCTCTCAGCAGCATTTTCTGCTCCAGGGAAGTATACAATGTATTTTCTGGCCTCACCATAGATTTCTTGAGTTGCATTATCGTTTGACATAATAGCATAAGCTCTTTACCTTGTTCAGTAGCTCTAAGACCCCTGTTATATTTTCTTTTCCTCTAAAGACAACCCAAATAAATCCTAAAGTGTGATTTAATTTGTGAAGTAGCAAAAGGAAATTGTCTTAGTCTCTCTAAGATGCTGGTAGCCTCATAAGACATCTCAGTTTGGATGTTCATGTACGTTTGTTATGCAAATCAATACTATGACAAATTATAGGATTTAAAAACTCCTTTCACATGGGTATTATACAAGGTAAGAACTACAATAAGAATTCCTTTTAAAGCTAACATTGTTTTCCTCTATCCTATTATAGTTTATTCCAGTTTAGACTTCCATGCAAGGCTGTGCATATGTGTGTTTGTGTATATGCATATACCTGTGTTTATGTATGTGTTTATGTATGTGTTTATGTATGTGTGAATATGTGTGCATGTGTATGATGTGTATGTGTGTACATGTGTATGCTAAGTGTGTGCTTGTGTGTGTATCTGTATTTTGCACAATTGAGCCAATTAATCAACAGTTTGTAGGGAAGAAATGATTCATGGAAATCATATTTTATTTTATAAGCAAACTAAATATTATATGCATGTAAAATATAATGCCATTCTTTTGGTCCAGGAAAAAGTCCATTTCTGCATGTATACCATCAAGCTGATTTCTATCACAGGAAGCAGAAAATTCAAAACAAGTACCCAGTCTTCCCTTGTGCAAAGCTGGGAGTTTCTTGCTTCACTTGGTGGTAGGACCAAGTGGAGCACTTCAGGGGATGCAGGATAGCCTGAGTGGGAGGGAGTACTCCCAGAAAAAATGGGGGGCAGTGCAAAGGCAGGGCAGGACTGGGATCTCCAAGGGAGAGAGAGCAAACGTATCCGAGTCCAAGCATGCCCTGTGTTCCAAATCCAAAACTAGCAAAAGGCCCACATGTGCATGGTCTGTGTTTGAAATATGTGTTAATTATAAATAAAAACCCAAGAACATTAGAAAGGATTTTTTTTTTTTTTTTTTTAGGATTTCTAGTAAGTGCAATCAGGAAAAACCTGAAATTGATCAAACCATTCGTGCTATTTTAGAGACCTTAAATTATTAGCATTGCAATTTGTACTAATATATTGACATTATAAGAGGTTGTTCTTTATTATTATTACATAAAATAGATTAATATTGGGAAAACAGTCTAAAGTAAATACAAATATCAAATTTAAAGGGAATTCTTTAAAAGGAAAAGAGTGAGCCAGGGGTGACCTGGTGGCAGAAAGCTTGCCTAGCATGGCCTGGAGTTAGTCCCTCCTACAGCCACCACCACCACCACCAACAACAAAACAAACAAAAACAAGAAAACATTTCTTAGTTGCCTGTAGTTCTTTGTGCAAGATTGAGCTCTTTGGGCTGCCCCTGTCCATGTCAGCATATCTATATGCTGTTGTCTTTGGTCTATTTGAATTTAGGCAGTCACATTGGTGAGACTTAATGGGTGTGGCTTCTGATTACAGGGAACTAAGGAATGCTGAGGGCATGAGAAATGTTCTCAGGGAAGAGCCCACCAACTGGTTACCCAGTACCTAATCATTAGCCCTGAAAACATACCTAACTAGTAATGCAGTACAGACTGAACAGGTTGTATTGGGGTATTTAGGAATTTGTGTGTATTAACAATGAAATAAAAGACCCTAAATATGAAAGAGAGCAAGAAAAGGCATATGAGAGAACTTCAGGTAGAAAATGGAAGAGAGAACTTATGAATTATCTTATAATCTCAAAAAATAAAAGAAATAAGATTTTAAAAAATTTGGGGTTGTCATTGAGAATATCAATTTCAAGAATAAAATCATATTAAAAAGCTCAAAAACAAAAAATAAAATGAAAGAAACAAGAAAAAATAATCAACAAAAAAATTCCCCAGAAAACAAAAGATTAAATTTACTATGTGAATGTCATATTATTGGTGAAGGAATGGAATTTCTAATGTTTGCATTTAGCAATGTGGTGGGCCGTTCAGACTCACTTAGGTGAGTCAGGTATTTCTAATGCTTTGATAAGCAAATCAAGAGTTCCTAAGAAGAACATTGAAGGTATGAGTGTCTGTAGTGAATCTTACCACATTCTCTAGATAACAACCCAATCCTGATTTTGTTTCTCTTCTCAAAATTCCCACAGAAGCCAACTGGCAGAATGCCAATGGCATCAACTCAAGGTCCTCAGTGGGGGCATCCATGGAGATCATGAACTGCACAAAGTGACCGTGGAAACCACCTCTACAAACACTTCCTGAGCCCTGAAGCTCAACTCGCCCATGAAGACTCAGAAGCAGTGCTGTGTTGGCATGAAATCATTTAGAATTAAGTATGATTTTGTAAATAGAGGATAACATTTGACTGTGATACCTGTAAGCTAGGTAATCTCTAGTATCTCATTGTTGTACTAGAAACTGAAGAAAATCAGGTTGTGAAGAAAGACTAGAAACACATACATAATAATATTTTGTTTCACAGCATGCTCACACATCATACTTCAGCCATGTATATCATCTCAGCATGGTATCAGAAAAAAGCTCAACATGGGTCATATTAAACTAATCATCAGAGAGGGATCTCCACCACTCAGGTCTGTTATCTGGCTGAAAACGGCATCAGCTTCTCAAAATAATCAACATTGATTGACTTATTAATAAAGTGTTTTCCAATGTGAGCAACAAGATATGCAACATTAGGTTAATATTTTTTTTTTTTGCTGTAAATATCCATGGTTTTGTCTAAGGTATCATAGGCAAAATATGATGAATATGGTCATCTTTAAAATTTAAAATGATGAATTAAAGAATGCAAAACACTAAAATTTCCAAGGTTTTTGAACACCTGCAAAGGAAATGACTGCGTTTGGTGATGGCTGCCATTTTATGAAATCCAGTAGGAAGTCCAAATGGAGAAAAACAAAGATGTTCATAATGCTATTTTTAAGTGTGACTTTTATTTCCCCCCTTGATATTAACATTCTAACAAGACAAAAGGGGATTTGAGGAACTATAAGCCCACCTGGCTGCCATTATGCATAGCTGAGTCCTCTGTCATTGCTGACAACTAAACAGTCTTCATAAGAGAGGAGAGGGCAGCTGGTGGTGGTCCCCAAGGAGGCCTGGGCACACACACAACACCAGAGTGGGTTCCTGGCATCAGCCAACAGGATAAAGGTTTCCATGAATAGTCATTCTGACAAAGTAGAAAGGCAAAGGACAGTGAGCGAGGGGAACTCTTCTCACTTCCCTTTTGAAAACCAGGAACAGTTGACGAGGGGTATATGTAAGCAAATAGGGTGTTTGTATTATTTGACTTAAATGCCCCAAATCATTTTTGTCCATAGTGCAGATTTCTACTCATTCTGGACTTTGTGTTCCTAGCAAATGGAGCCAGGATTGGTATGCTTGGGTCGATAAACTTTACCATTAATTAAACATCTCCTTAGTCTCCCTGCATGGCAGTTGGAGCAGTTGATCCCTCCTTGCTAGGCCTTTGGTCCCACAGCATGCTCGCTGAGCTTGGAGACTAGAGCAGACTCTTCTGCCCCTGGTGCACCTCATTAGGATGGGCTTCCTAGAGTTTAGTGAGGCTAAACGCTTCCCCGGTGCCCCATCCATTCCGCTGCAACCTATTTGTTTTGTTTCTCATCTCAGGATCAGCTTGCCTGTGCCTTCTAACATGACAATTAGCTAATTTAATAAATCTAATTGAATCCAATGTGCTGCTGTGAGAGAACTGTAAGAGAGGCCCTGCCACTGCCTCTGGGTCTTCCTTTCTCTTTTCTTACAAAGACTGCTCTTTAATAAAACACGCTTTGGAGGAAATGGGATCACTTCTATTTATAAAATGGAAAATAAATTTCATTTCGTTTTGAGCCAGCTTTGACTGACTAATGGTGTCTGCTTATATGTCTATGTTAAATAAGGATCATCAAATGTCATTTAGAATCTTTTTAGAAATGACTGATTAGTGATGTTACTGTGGGTCCCCTAATGAAGACCATATATCTGTTATCCATGCTCTATTTGATAGGAGAAGAGGTTAATAGAAAATAGAAAAAAAAGGACTATATTGATGAGATCATTGTATCCATACTGTTTGTCAAGATGCTGAGTCTACAAGATTTTTCTGATCCTATAGCTTTTTTTCTTTTGGAAGTTTCTCTCTGTTGTTGCTTGAGCACTAGAAAGCCTTAAGCTGTTCACACTGAAATGGGAAGAGAAAAGGGACCTTGGAATAAAGCAGAACCAAGGAAGAAGGTGCAATGGTCAGAAAGGAAGCACACACTGGGAGGAGGACCAGTGTCTAACACATCCAAAGTAGCAGAAGTGATGCTGCTGCTGCTGAATCTGTTCCAGAACTGAAGCCTCTCGAGGCTGTTGAAATATACATTGAACAAAGCAATGGGAATGCACAACAAAGGATGCCCCATGAGAGGTAGATCGAAAGAAGGCATTTAATTTGGTTTTATAAGCTCTAGGTTTAAAAAAAATCAGTGTCAATATTGGAGTCGTGAATAGGATCCTTAGACATTACATCAAAGACTACTGACCCCTTTCCCCCTAAACTTAATTTTTACACAGCAGCAGTGACATAAGACTGAGACTAAATGACTTTAGATGCAGTTAACATCTCTGCCAGTCTCTTAAAATGTCTGCTCTTCATTGAAAAATAAATTCAAAGAATTGACATTATGGACAACAAGTTGATGAGAAGTTTATTATAGAGACTGAGAGTTTAAAATACTGTGAAATTACAGGATGGGGGAGCTGCTGAGATGGATCAGCAGGTATTTACTGTGCAAGCTTAGTGAGCCCTGAGTTAGATCCCTGAAATCCATGTAAAGGTGCAAGGAAGCAACTGAACTCACAAAGTGGTCTTCTAATGTGGCACAAACACAATGTCATGAGTGTCCTCTATCATGTATACATGGCCAGTTTTGAAAAGCACAATACGGTCAAAAGCCAATGGAAATATCATTCAAAATAAAGCTGGTGAAGTGAGCAGGAAACCCATGCTACAGAATACTGTATTTCATGCTGGAATTTAGGCTTTTGGGAAAAGTGATAAGCAAGTGTGCACATGGGACTATCAGACTATGATATACTACAGCACAGATAATGGACTGCAGAGATGCAAAATTGGATGTTAGGAATCGAGTTAGAAAATCTAAGTGACAAATAGGGCAAGATGTAGAAGAATTTGAGAGAGGATAAATGGTAAAATATAGGGAAGGTGAATGAATATAAGAAATCAATAGGAAGTAATATAAGGGAGTCAGGATATGAGAAGGGGAGATTCTGAGAAGGGGTTCCAGAGCCACTAGGCTGGCCACCTGCAAGTGCGTGTGGTGTCTGTCAGCCAAGGGGAGATTGGAGGAGCATCAGCGTTTGAAGAGGAAAGACTTTTTGCTCAGTTTTCATCTTCATTGAGATACAACCGGACATTTTCAGGTGAATAACTGGCTTCCAAGGAGACGTTAAGATTCTAAGTATGTATCTCAGATGTAGTTTAGGTAGTAATTATAGTCACTGTCATAGATGCAATTTTTTTCAAGCACAAAGACATTTAAAATTCTATGTCAGTGGTGTACAAAAAAGAAATAATTCTGCAAAGTGGTTGCAGAAGAATTCAACGGAGGAGTTAGTGTAATGTTGAGGTCATTCAGAAGCCAAGGTAGACATGTTGAACTTAAACCATGTTATCTGCTTTTAGTATCATCAGGTTCCAAGTCTCCACTTGCTACTAGGATATACAGGAACTCACTAGCAAATTGAAAGGATTTGTTCCTATTTTAACTTCTTGTATTTTACATTGAAAATAAAGTATGATTTTAATAAAGCATAATATAATACTGTCTTTATGAATTTTGATATTACTTACTCTACTAAAAACATTAGAAAGCAAGAGAAAATATTTAATATATTGTTGAATATCGAACCTGAGCTTAGGATAATAATATATACTAATAGTATTTTTTGGTTGCATATTTGAATTAGCTTATTTTAAAGTGTAGCATTTTTAAGAAATATATGCACTCAAATGATTTATTTTTTTAGTCAGAAGTTATTTAATTCTCTATGTATTAGAATATGTTTATTTACCTGATCTGTATGTAAAAATGTCAAGTTTTATCACTTACATTTTGATCATTTCTATTTCTAATTTTTTTATCATTTATATGTAAATATATGGATATTTGTGCATGCATATGCATCCAGAGGAAGTATTAAGCATAATATGAATCTTTCTTTTTCAAAATAAAATTTAATTTGATATTATGTTTAAAATAGTAATACTTTATTACACTTTTATGAAGAACTATCTTATTAAAACTTGAACATTTTTGACTTGAGCTAACTGTGATATGATTATTGATCCAGTATTTTTCATATTTCTTTCCTCATAAAAATAAAACTTCTTTTCCAATGATATTTAGATAAGAAGACTAAGATAGAAGATTAATGCTTAAAACACCTGATAATCGTTTTTCAATATTCTTGAACAAGTTAAATAAAGTTGTGTGAAATATCTGACATAGAACAGGAGCCTCAGACATGGGCAACAGATTTCAGATATTTCAAAGACCCGGAAAATGAAAAGCAGGCTCATGAGGAGAAAGGTAAAACATAGGAATAAGAAAATTTGGGCCAGACCAAAAATACATTCTGCCCTGTAAAAAAAAATTTTAGCACTTGACATCTGAACCAATTGACAAACATTAGTAAGATGTAAATTTCCTTGTTAACTACAATTACACAATGATGGAATATAATAACAAAACAAAAAGAAAGGAGAAGAAGAAAACAAAGTCAGTGTGGTGTAAATTGTGCATTTAACAACAATAGACCTACTTTAAAAAATTAGAAAAAATTCAAATGGTGACAGAACCTATAGTGCTGTCCAAAATTTACTTCATTTAAGATGTATAATTATGAGCTATTTTATAATGAAAATATGTGTCCATATTTAATTCATTTAAATTGGTGATTCATGGATTCTATTATGTCTATTTTTCACCCTAAGCCTGTATATGATGTTATCTAACTTCAGGTCATTGGAAGAAATTATTGGCTGAATACAACAATATTTCAAATTGTTAAAAAATGTTGGTAGTCTACTTGCTTACACTGATTTATATTTTATTCTCTTCAAGGACCCTGATAGGATAGGCATGAAATATAATTGTAATTAGGAAGGTGCTGAACTACAAGAAAGAAAATGTGGTAATTAGTCATCAAGAATACCTGCTGGCTCCCAGGTAGAGATGGTACTTAAGTTACCTGCATGCTGTGCATATAGTATTTGTATTTCCAGAAATGCCCATTATTCAAATCGCTAGTGGCCCTCCAATTAAACAGGTAGCCAACATATCTCATTTGAACAAGTATAATATGGCAGTCGATTAAGAGATAATTTCTGTAAATGTTCAGGTGTGCCAATATTGGTTGATGTCAGTCTAAATCTAATGTTCTGCTCCATAAGAAGGGCAGACTGATGGAAGAGTCAAAGGCAACTTGAGATTTTCCACCACAGCTGAGAATTAAAAGATGTTATCGAGTGAAGATTGTTTGAGTGAAAATTCTCCAGCAGCACAGATGTCAAAGCAGTGACCTTGGAAAGGATAGGTGGCCTGGCCCACATAAACGAACACCCCAAATCTCTAATCCAATGTTTTATGACTGGCATTAGTGGTCCAAGTATCAGTTTGTTACTTTTAATAAATTTATTCATGATATGAAGACTCAAGAGGAAAAGCCAAGTTAAACTTAGAATCATTAATTGGAACAACAGCTACAAACTTTGTCGCAGGGGATCAAGACAGGACCCTACCCCTGAGGAAAACCAATACTAAAGACTCAGAGAAACCAATTCAGAATGTAGGGCTTATAATGAAGGCGATCCTCTTGGTACCCCCAGCCCCAGAATAGGTTTAAGGAAGTATCTGAAGATAGATAAGACCTAATTCAATCAGACGGCTAGAGAAACAGGAGGAAACACAGTCATAAAGCCCATGAGGGGTAGTCAATTCGAGATCTTTACTGAGTAGATGGAGAAGTGCCATGTCCTCCAGTCTCCATTGACCACCTGAATCCTTGAGCTTCCTGTGAAATGCCAATGAGTGAAGTGAAACAGACATGCTTTCTGCCCCAAGAAAGGTTCTCTGTCTCTGTCAGTCAGTGTTCTATTTCTGGCAAAAATCTCATCTGAAAGGGGTCAATGTCACTTTTGGAGGGATTTTTAGGTTATTCCTAATCTAAAGAAAACATGATGAATATTTCCATACAAAAAGTTGAAAACCAGCACAGGGAAGATGAGTTCAATTGGAACTTGGGAAATTGAGAATGATGTGAAAAGCTTTTTCAATATGTGGTTCTAAGAGCTTGATGAACTTATTCCAGGCTTCTGTGTCCAAACATCAGTGGAATCTAGTGGTATAAACATTGAGCTAATCAGTTTTATCTAGCTTCTTTTTTTTCTTCATTTTAGAAATACTTTATACTTTGAAGACTGAATTAAATATACTTAAGAAGTTTTAGAAAAGCTGTTTTCACTTTTGATGTTTCTTGTTTCTGTGAATTTCTCTCGTGGATAGTGACTGTTGCCCACATTCCTATAAGAGACTTGGAGCTGGAGAGGTGACTCAGAGATTTCCCAGCAACCAAATGGTAGCTCACAATCATCTATAATGACATCTGGTGCCCTCTTTTGGTGTGCAAGAATACATGTAGTACTGTATATATAATAAATAAATAAATCTTTAAAAAATAAAAGAGAGACCCAGTGTGCTTTTGAAACAAGCAACTAATTTTTTGAAGTTGTTCAACAGTGCTTATTATCATTTCTTTCTTTTTAGGATAAACAAGTACTAAAAGTAGTAGTTAATGGAAGGCATAATTTTCTAACCAGTATAATATTGGAAAAGAGTCACTTGAGATAACATACCGTATAAAGAAATTTTGGTTCTTCATCTTGCTTGGTAGTTATCAAACAAGAATATGGAATGATTTATAACACACAAGTAGGCCCGGTTTAGTAGATGGCACATTGGCTGCTCTTGTTGTTTTAGTAATAAAATAGCTGTCAAAAGTCAATTTATGGGAGGAAGAATTAATTTTCTCACACCATTTTGAGAGTATTCAATCCATCTCAGTGGAGATGGTGTGACAGCAGGCTCAAGAAACTGCTCGTTCATATCTGGATGGCAGCAGACTCATGAGGCTGCTTGTTCATATACAAACGGATCAAGAAGTAGAGAGGTCTGAATGTTGGTGCTCAGTCTTTCATCCATCTTTTCCTTTTTATACAGTCTGGAACCCCTGCACTATCGTGATCATGTGCATATTCAGAGTAGGTCTTCCAAAATCAGTTGATTATCTCTGGAAACTCCCTCAAAGATTCCCCCCCAAGTCTTCTTTGTTAATACTTATAATCCCATGAGGCTGACAGTGGAAATAGACTACCCATAGTGAGAAACCAAAGCTGAAAAACTCCATTCACATTCAGCAACTGTGCATACATAGAAAATAAGGAACAGAGACCACTTGTACCTCTCCCAAGACAAATGATAATTTCATAGGACCACCCATATTTGCTAACCACGTTTTTGTTTCTTCAATGACCAGCCAATTTTGCACATTATTTTTCTTTTCATATTTTAAACACCAGGATCCATTAAGCCAGGAAAAATATTTTATAGGAACTACCTAATGCTGAACTGATTGACCACAAGCAGGTTCTGTAACAGGATGAAAGCAAGACATTGTAGGGAGTGGTTGGAACATAAACTGCCTTTGTGGGAGGTGTTGGTGTTGTTAGTTTTGAAGCTTAGGAACAAATAAGAATTTTTCGTTTGTTCTATATTACATGAATTATTATTTTTTAACAAAAGAGAGCAAAGAAGAAAACTGCTTTCCTATGCTTCAGTCACTCCCTGGCTCACTTTGATTTAATTCTTCAAATCATCCCCATCATTGAGGTTCCTTTTAAATTTTCATGTTCAAAATGCTGAGTTTGGGTTTCCTCATTAGATAATCAACCTTCTTCTTCTGAGAAGCTCAAGCTAACATGCTTAATAGATAACTCTGAAGATTTTTAACCTATTACTGATTTTTCTCTTGTACTCCTCCCCCCCCTCAGCTTAGCAAATAATAACCTCTTCAGGCCTCCCAAGTCCTTCTACAGACTTTCTATTTTCCCAAAGATATAATACACACTGTAAACTTTTACAATGTGTTATTTCTCATGAAGTTATTCTTATGTTCATATTGTTTCAGATTAGATATTTTAATAGTAGTCTTGTACTAGTGCCTAGAAGTTGTATGTTAATATATCAGTGTAATAGGATATCTCTGATGGCTGACCACCTTGAATCAAGGCAAGATGGTTGGTAACATGAAAGGGGCAAGTTTACCACCTTATAAATATCAGTAGTCAGTCAAAGGCCAGGATTCTCTTGGAGGTGATTTTGCCATGTGAGAATAGTTTTCTTTCAAAGGACAGGTTCTCCATTTTCAGGGAGACCTGAATCTCAGCCAGAGAAGGGTTGTGGTGTGCAAGGACATCCCAGTGGTATAATTTTAGCCTTTGCAGAATTTTCCATTGCTTATTTTCAGCAACTCTTGATATTCCATCATTTCAATGATTGCTCCCCCAACACTGACTGACGATTTTACTGGCTGCAGAAGGGGTAGAGTTGGATTATATTTCACTGAACAGCTACCCAGCTTGTATAAAAATAGTCTTTGAAAATGAAATAATCCCATGTAAGTGAGGGCAGTCAAAGAGAAACAAGAAAAGTGATTGACGGGAGATGGATAGCTCAAAGATAAAACATTCACTACTACAAATGATGATTTTAGCCATAGAGGATAAGTTTGGAAAGTACAGAGGTTTCTTATTATTTTATATTTAGCATAAAGGTTAAACTCATTAAATACTTAATAAGCATAAATTTTCTAGGAGTTAACGAACTGCCATTCTTTTCCACAATGAATTTCTACCAAAATTGGAGGACTTACTCAGAGGTGGAAAATTATATTTTCTTTGTTTCTTATCTTGAACAGAGCTCTACTATTATTTTAATAATAACAAATATATTTACTAGATTTTATGGTGATACAGACTCAGAGATGGATTATCATCTTGAAAAGAGATGTAGCCTATTTTTAATACTGAAAAATTCTAGAAGTTTTGATGTTTTGTGTGACATTTGGGAACTTATGATGCACATTCACTCTTAAATGCCAATAATATCAAGCCATATTATTACAGAAATGCTATGACGTCAATGCTTCGTGGGATCACTGCATTCTCATTGCTTCATAAGCTTTCTGTGTAAGTTACATTTCTCATTGTCCTCACCAAGTCACTTAGAATCAATGGCAAAACAGGTTTTCTTGTCACACCCAAGAAATGTCAGTTGCAAATGCACCAGGCTAACCTGCTTTTGAGCAATCTCAGCACTTGGCGAATCGGCTGTGGGTCTTTGTTCCATTGGTACAGGGGTCGTGCTTGGACAACCTGTCTTCAGTGGATCACCTGTCTGGTCCTTAAGTCTTAATTTCCTCTTACACTCAACTTCAAATTCAATTTCTTTCTTTCTTCTTCTTTTCTTTTTTTAAAGTAAGAAATAGGGAACAGCTAACAAAATCTGACATATCCTGGAGGAAGCAGAGAGGCAGGATGGCGGTTCTAGGGTTGGTAGCAATTGTTACAGATCTTTAAAATCTGGGATTAAATGGAAATACTTGGGGAAGAATACTCGACTAGCAACCAACACTTACTTAAACACAAGCCTGAGACTCTGCTGCTTTTCATGTACTGTTCCAAATTTCTCCTACAGCAAATGATGTGCTATTATGGCCATGTTACATTGGGTAAAACTGAAATTCAGAGCCCATTTATTTTGTCCAAATTCAGAACTATCTCCAGTCTTGTAAAAACCAATATCCCAAGCACTAATCTTGGGCTATTTCAACATACCTGTAGAGGGCCCACGTCTGTTTCACAGCATTCAAAGCAAATGCAGTTGTTGGAACTCAGAGTCACTTCTAATAGGAGCAGATTAATAATGATTTAGTATCTGGTGAGAAGAATGTGGGAGAATGAACTCGAACATCCTGGGTGGGACTTTCATAGGTGGATCTGCCTTAAGCAATCTTAAGGAACATCAGTAACTGAGAAACGCTTATTAGGGAGTGAGGTAGTTAACTACACACAGCATGCTGAATAAAAATTATCAAGTAGGGCCATTTAGATCCTGTTTGGTCATGATACATGGCTAGGCTCTATGGAAAATAATGCTACTTTCATAAGATATCTCAGAATCTGAGATGAACTCAAGAAAGAGACCTAGCAAAGTGTAATATCTTAGCATTATGAGCTCATTTCTTATACTTTATGTAATTAATAATGGCCTCTACAGATGGTGTCATGTAAATTTTCTTGTGCATGTGATCACTCTCAGTTAACACATAGGTCAGTTGATGACTGTGGTGGGAATGTTTGTCTGTATGCTGTGAAAATTATTCTTTAAATAAAGAAACTGTTTTGGCCATGGCGGGGCACCGTAGAAGAAGTAGGTGGGGAAATTGAAGTTTTGAAGTAGGAGAAGTGCTGAGTCAGGGAGAGTCTATCCAGCTGCCAAAGAAGAAACATGTAAGGGATCCAGGTGAGCCACCAGCCACCAGCTACATAGCCAGATAGATTAATAGAAATGAGTTAAATTAAGATGAAAGAGCTAGCTAGCAATGTGCCTAAGACATAGGACAAACAGGATGAAATTAATATAAGCGTCTGAATCATTTTTTTTGTAGGGAAAAGCAGCCACAGCCAGGTCTAGACTTTTGGCCCATATGGGGTCTGAAACCTCACATAACAGATGACCATCAGGCAATAGAATGTTCTGTATTCTGTGCATGGTTTTCAAAAAGGCCCTTAATGTGGGGGTAACAACGTTTCCTATCAGTTGTATATAAGAACTCCACCCTCGTACAACACAGACTCAGAGTGGTTCACAGCAGCATTGTGAGAGACAGCAACACTATGATAAAGAACTGTAGCTGAAATCTGTTATCTTGTTTCCAGTTCCCGCAACCAAAGGCATCTGTGAGAATACTTTAAAATCTGAATAATTTTCAATCTAGGCAAATTATAGTAAATAAATCTATTGAAGTAAGGTTATAAATCCTGTTCTTGGAGCAACAAAATATTTTTGTCTTTGAAAGTAATTTAGTCCTTAAAAAGTATCCTTAAAGACAAATGTCTTAGAAAATGTGACTATTAAGCTGAGAAGAAAACTGAGCCATTGACCTATATTGTATCCCATAATGCATCTTACTAGGGTTTATTCTATATCTCGAAGCAATGCATCCTCAGGCTGTGGATTATCTGACTGAGACCATAGAGAAGTCACCAAGTTTTTGTTTGCCATAGTGCTTTTGGCAAACATGCATCAGTATTTCCTTTGTTCTTGGTGTTTTGATGGAGCCTTTTGAAGAATGGAACATATCAATATCAGAGAGCCCTAGGCATCTATGTCTCCCTTGAGAGAATGCAAGGCCAAGAATGATCTCATCATACTAAATATAAACTTTACTCTAGACAGCAATCTAGGAACATCAAACATAAACATAAGTACACATACCCTCTCCCACTGAGGAGGCCAATGGCTTTCTCATTTATTGAAAGGCACCATTCATGAAGGGTAGCCTCACACTATATTACCAAGGATCAAATTTCAAAAGTAATTTATTAAGTTAAAAGAGTAACTGGGTTTGGTGGTACACACTTGGAAGTTCAGTACTCTGGAAGAAGAAGCAGGATTGGGAAAAGCAGAAGAAGAAAGAAAGAGAAGAAAGCAGATGAGGAGGAGCAGGAGGAGGAAAAGGAGAAGGGTGTGAGGAGGGGGCCCTCCTGGTTTTGGTTTCCCAGGATATCAATACAACTTAGATATTTAGAAATCAGCTACGGGTACCAGACAATTGATGCTTGAAGCAAATAAATGAAAAGAATCTAAAAATTAGTATAGAAATAATATACATATTTATTATGATTTATCCTACTGCTTATCAAAAATATCGATGTGTAATCCTATTTACTATTGCAATGGTTGTGTTCTCACCAAATTAAATTTTTTTTATATAAAACTATACATTAATTTTGGCTTTTCCTATCATGATTCAGTCTGAAAAAGGCCAGTCCAAAGCAGCCTTCTCCTGGAGAGACTCCTCTTTCCAGGGAATGTCACCTTCCTACAGTCAGTCATAAGCGACAAACCTGGTTTGCTTTTTGATCTTTTGGCTTTGAAATATTTCTAAACCTGAGCATCTTTCTTGAGTTCTGCTGGAATAACTGTGATGTACCCACAATTGTATCTCATCTCCCCATCTTCATCCCATTCTTAACTTGGGATGGCATCTTCTCTATTGGCAGACTGAAGGATTTTTTTTCAGTCTTTGAGAGTTCAAAACCAGTCCTCACCCACCATAGCCCTAATTATATTCCTTGGATAACTGTTATAGTTTGAATCTGAAATTTCTTCCCTTAGACTCATGTTTTGAATATCTTGAACCACTGGTACTATTTGGGAGAGGCTATGGAAACTTTAGGAGGTGGATCTCACTGGTAGAAGGAAAGTCACTAGGAGTACATTTTTGAAGGTTACAGTCTGTCCTCTGGACCCAATATCCTCTTTCTTTCCTGGCTAGTCATAAGAGAACCAGCCATCTACTCTTCCACCATGGATTAACTCCTGCACGTTGCTTGTCTTTAAACTGAAACGCTCTGAAAAACCATCCATCAGAAATAAAGCTCTCCTCTTGTTAGTCCTTTCTTGGAGATAGTCTACCAAAATGCCACAAAAGCAATGAGTATAATTTTGTGATGTTGCTTTCTCTGTTTGGTTCTCTCCTATCATTCCATCCTTCTCTCTTTCTGTTTCTTCAAATTGCAAGGTTAGAGTCTTCCAGTATGGAGGCTGTCCTCCTGAGGTCTGTCCATCTTTCTGTCTCTGGCAAAAGGCTCCAGGAAATTCTCTTTAGTGTCCCTAGCTAAAGGAGATATATTCTCTTACTGTTTCCTCTTCTCCCCAATGGTTACCCCACCCTGGTAGTTTTTTGTAATTGTGCTCATTTTCTGTTCATTTGTTTTTTTAAAAAATGCCCTTCTTCCCAATAGAGAAGGTAAGCTCAAAGACAAAAATAATGAGATTTGACTGTCATTTCCCCAGTTTTTCTAATGGAGTCTGGACTATCATAGATTCTCAACTGGTAGCATCTTTTACCTTTACAGAAGGTTCCTTTTAACCAGCACTGGTCAGCTGCCCCAAGTAAACTAGTTGTGTTTTAAAGTAAAGAATGTTCTGGGAGGGAACATTTATTTTCCACTTGATGAAAGCTAGAGTCCTTTTTGAAGAGGGAACCTAAGTTGAGAAAATACTCAAATACTCCCAATAGAATGGCTTGTAAGCAAGAACACAGGGCTTTTTTTTGGAACAATGATTGATGTGGGAGGTCCCACTCAATGTGGGCAGTACCATCACTGAGCAGGTGGTCCTGAAGTGTATCAGAAAGCAGGCTGAGCAAGCTTTGGGGAACAAGTAGCATCTCTCTATGGCCTACCTCCAGGATCTTGCTTTGAACTCTTGCCCCGACTTCTCTTAGTGATGGAGTGTGACCTGAGCGTTGAAATAAACTCCATTCCTCCACAAGCTGCTTTTGGTCTTGATGTTTTAGTACAGCAGTGGAAACCCTGAGACAGGGGACCAGAACACTGAATTTGTCTACTGAGAGACATATAGGAGACCATAAAAAGTGATGGCTGTTTTTGCCTGATAATCTTTCTTAGTCTGAATATGTGCTAGCTACACCTGAGTTAAAAAACAAAAGACCTAATTCTGAATCTTGAAATGCATAATGATTTCTCATTTATGAAGGAGCATCATGATAATATCTGTTTTATTATATTAAAAGGTATTTAAATACAAAACACGAAGATTAATCTATATAAAAAGATCTGTTCAGACAAGATTACACACACACACACACACACACACATACACACACACACACGCCTACTCTCCTTACAAAAACACAGATGAATGCATCAGAATTCATTTATATTCATAGTTAATTAAGTTTCGGACAATTATATAAGGTAATTTCTGTGGAAAATTGTATACTTAAACAACCAGCTTCCATATAAATGTCTTTGCTGGATACAACCTGGTTGCAATTTCAAGAATTATTTGTAATGCAAAATATTTGTGCTTGCGTTCTGTTACCAAGCTGTGTTCTCATATACATTTTCTCACAGTCTTCTTTTTTTCCCTGAAGTCATCCCATTGTTGCCGAACAATTGGCTTAGAGTGTATGCTCACTGTACAAATTGGACAGAGGCAGATGTATAATTCATTCTGTTTTCTTCATAGAAACAAGAAACTAAATATAAACAAGAGTAATTCAATCCCAATGAATAGTAATCGCTATGCTTTATAATAAAACTAAGACAAAAGGGAGGGAGAAGGACTTGTTACATCCAAATTGTATCTGAAATGGCCTGTGAAGGACTGTTACATGCTAATTTATTTCACTTTCTGTTATTTACTTTCCCTAAAGTTTTGTGAGCAAAACATTTTTGCTAGTAAAAACTGCTTTAATGTCGCAAATTAATCATTCAAGAGGATGAATTATGTATTTCTTGTTTCTTTCAGTTTTGTTGATTTCTTAATTATTTCAGTTAGTTGCATGAAAACGTTCAATTTATAGATATTATCAATACAAATATTGACTGCCTAAAGGAAACAATTTAGGCACCTCTTAGGAGAATATGAATTAAGTTTATGAGAAAATAAAGCAAAAAAACGAAAATGAATAAATCTGGTGGTGAAGAATACAGCCTAGATTTACATTATTATCTGAACAGTATGTATTTTGTGGACAGACAGGGACGTGGAGAACAAAATCACACATGCACAACATGATTTATGTAAAATAATTGTGTTTTAGTAACATTTCTACTATGTCTTTTTCATATTTAAATATCTCCAAATCTAGTTTTTAGTTTCTTAATACATCCACTCCACTCTATAATTCTGACTCTTGTGAAATGTCCCAGAAGGTTCTAATTTGAACTCATTTGACTCATTGGATAAATATCCACTCTGTATATAATGCTTTCACACCTTCAAGTGACTCTATGATTTCATTGCTTTTACAATTAAAAATTGCACATTCCATGTACTCTATTTCACTATAAGAACACGAACACGGTGAAACACTGAAAGTAAACCAAGATGAGAAAATGATTGTAAAAACATCAGGGATATATTTTATGACATGGGTGTACATACTAACTCCAGAAAAGCAAACCTACTCCTAATATTTCCCCTAAGGCTTCTAAGTGTCACCAGGAGGTTCTGCTCAATCTTCTAAATTACTTGCATAAAAATTTCTGTCCCCAGAGAACTGACGGGCCAGTTTTTAATTATTTGTTTTTGTCTTTGCACATATATAATTATTTTCTTTATGGGAGAAATGAGAAAATTTTACAGATAAGATGGTTAATAATAATAATAATAAATAAATTATTTCAATATATCTGCTTTAGCAAAAACAATTTTAAGGTTCGAAGCAAGGTTGATGATCGCCTTTGGGATGTAAAAGAGTTTCTTATTTTACATGCCTTCTTAATCAAACACAAAACAGTCGACTCGACTTGGGGAAATTTTTCTGAATGCTTTGAGGAGTCACAAATGACTGTTTCTAAAATCAGTTCATTAGTTTACCTAATTTATAATGTCCACACCAAAATGCCTTGCCACAGCAGAAAGAGTTTCTCTCCTCTCGTATTTAGCTACTAATTAATTAGCTAGAATTCTAGTTGGTCATGATTACCATTACAACAATGTAGTTTTTATGTTCGGTAAGCTATATCATTTAATATTTCAAAGAACGATGATGCTATGCTATTTAAGTGGGTAGGTCCTGCTTATCACAAAGTATACTGACCCCTTAATAGGAACATAACGAGTGGAGTTAGCATCTGTACCTCGGAAATAAAAACTTAACATCAACATGCCTATTAACAAAATGAGAAAAAACTAATTAAAGCAAATTAGCCTAATGTGCACATGCTGGATAAGACAGATTACTTCTAAAAATCCGAGAAGATAATGGTACCCATATGGGATCTGTTTTTGGCATTTTTCATATAAATTGGACAGTTTTAGAGGATAAATATGGTATAAAAGTCCTTACAGGCAATTATGTCTTTACAATGCTGGTGGCTGACATCATAAAAGTATAATTTTAATTGCTATTAATTGCATTAAGTCTACTCTTGTTGAATACTTAATGCCATCTCTGAGAGTGGTATTAATTTATATACTTTAATGAAGCTTCATCGTAGAAGTTTAGAGTTATAGAGCCACTTAAACTATGTCTTAAGTAGTATATTTTATCTGACAACAAGTCCCACATATAAGGACATTTACATTTCATTGATTATTATTTTTCTTTGAAAAGAGGTTTATATTTTCTTCATGTTTGGTGTGTGATAAAGTGATAATACCGGGATTTGTGTGTGTGTGATAAATACTGGAAATTGTTTCTAGTAATGTTTACTAGATTTAAAGGAGTTAACATCTCCCCCAGTGTGTCACTGATCAAAATATACTTTATTGAAAAATAAAACTATTGACTTGCAAATTCTGGCTGTCATATTTCTAGGTAGGCTGAGTTTTAAAGAAAGGAGAATTTACTTAAAATATGTAAAAGGGAAAAAGAGGAGGAGTAAAGAATAAATATAAATGTAGAAAGAATTCTGGAAAAAAAAAAAACCAAGATAACTATTTCTACTGGCATTCCATCCGTCCGTCAGCATTCATGGACTTTTCTCCATTCCTACTGATTTTACTAGAGGCCTCTGCTGTATGTGCAATTTGCATTATTAAGTTATGAGAAATTCATTCATCTCAATCAGTGCTAGTTTCAATATTTGTGAATTAGTAATCTGCCTGGGTGCACTAATGGGAGAATGCATCCATTATTGCCTTTTTAATTTGTTTTCATGTTCATTTACTAAAAAGCTGCTGTTTGAGGTGGTAAAGACGTCATCATAGAGGAGATAAACCGAATGCAACAGAAATCTTTGCTCTCCTAACCTTATTCTTTTGGTAAATTCTACCCTGTTATTTCTGCTCAGAAAGGCATGCTTAATAAAGTGAGCAAGCACAAATGTCAGGCAAAATATGCCATGTTCTTTTCTATGCCCTATCGATTTTTCCTATAATTAAAGTGATGAACACACACTGTTTGGTAATAATGAAGCTAGATCTCCATTTGAGAATTTCTTAAAGGTTTACAAGAGTCAGTTTCAGCCTGTTGCCTTTGGTAAAATATCTTTGCTCAAATTTCCCTGGGGACATCTAAGTAAAAAGCAGGATTGTGAAGGATGAGTCAAAGATTTTTAGAAGTCCACAAAAGTTTTTCTTTTCTGAGGTTCAGCTTTGACTGTTTATGAAGCCAGGGGTTAGGTTAAGGTTCCTGGGACTCCTGTCTTGCCACAGTGAATGGTGACAGAAGTAACCTCTCAGATGCCATGCCATACTGGGCATTGTTATCTGTAGCCCAAGTTTTGGTGGTATTTTAATTTCAATCTCTTTATTCACTTGTTCATGCTGAGAATGTCAACCAATTATTCCTAATTTAGGAAATGCTTTTCATGAGACTGACGTTGGTCCACAAGGAATTAGAGTGAGACCACCAGCCCATTTCACATGGGCCAATGAGTAGCCATTGGATGGTGACAACTTCTGATCACAACCTATGCTGGGGTTCAAACCAATTACTTAACAGCTACAGGTTCCATACCACCTGATTAAGTCTGTGTGTCATTCAGAGACCCAGACTAATTAAAACAACAACCAGGCAGAACCCCTTTACATAACTTATTTCCACTGCTTTGCCCACCATGATTATTGAATTGGAAAAGGCAGGTTAGTGTGAATCCATATCAAAGGTGAGAATGAAAATGGCTTTTATCTCTTTATTTTTGTTCTTTCCTGCTAGCGAGAAAAGAAAACCATGAAGTGAAAGGGTAGAAAGTATTTTCTCTGTCTTTTGCTCTGTCTGTCTGTATTAAAAAAAAAAAAGTTGAGCTTTAGGGAACTGTTTTTTCTTTCTTGAGACTATTTTGTGTCAAATAGTGCATTTAATTTATATGCAGCTTTGATTCAAAATTATTTTTTTTATTTATGAAAGTAATTCATGCTCACTACTGTATTTTTAGAAAAATACAAAACGTCTGCCCCAAGCACATATAATTCTGCCTCAGAGAAAATAAATGATTGTGGATGATTTGTTGACTCTTTATGCTTATTCTCTTTCTGTGTGCTTATTTATTTCAAGGAATTATCTTCTTTTGCTACTTTGCTATTTACCAGTGTCTCTTCCTAGGTGTTTTTCTGGAGCCCTTTTGCAATCAGCATCGACATCCTGCAACACAGGCATTGAGTCTTTTGTTTTTTATTTCTTTATTTATTGTTCACTTGGCTGTCTATAGTGTGGAAGCTGCGGTTCGATGTTAATGTTTATTTATTATTCTTAGTTTGTCATTTGCAGCTTCCTTTAGCTGTAGCAGTAAGGGAGGAAGGGGCCGCTGGCGGCCTTCTGTTAGCAGCAGCTATCTATTGATAAAACCTCCTTGCCTGCTGCTTATTAACCAACACAACATTAACCCAAAGTGGGGGAAAAAGCCAGGTCCATGGGATTTTGTGCACAAGTCTCTCCCATGGCTTTGGAACTGCCCACATCACTCCTGCATTTCAGATCCTCAGGAGAAAATTTTCTCTCAGAATCAAAGTCATATGCCTCTGGTTTCTCTTAAGTCTGGGAGCTGGAATGTAGCATTTGTCTCTTTGAGATGATTGATAACACTGGATCACTGTTATTAAAGGAAAAGCTGAAGCCAGGGTAATTCAGAAAGAGGCACACATTTTAGAAATGGCATAGTGAGCACTGGCATACACACGGTTGTCTATGACCACCCCGATCTTTGCTAATGTGCAAAGAATTCCCCAATGGCACCTCTTGTGTTGGCATTTTAATGGCTATATTTATAACAATACTTAAATTTCTTTGTTAATCATGCGGTTAGGCTGAATTAAGCTTAAGTATACTTTAAAAAGTTTTGATAGAAACATATTTTATAGAGGAATGGAGATAAACCCAGACTCCTTTTTGTAGCTGCTAGGATTACACATGCCTGGTAAATGAGATTCTCCATTTGTAGCATGCACAGGCTAGCCTTTATTAGACTGAAATATTGATCATTTAGTAACAAATTACTTTTAGATGAACAATCAAGCAGCTCTCTTGCTCCATAAAACTAAACTTGCATTTACTAAGTGCATCACCTATCTCAAACCAGAAACACTACATTTCTTGTTAAAATATTTATCCACGTATATAATTGTATCTGATTATGATCCATCTATTCTTCAATTATTCAAATCACTTATCTGTTAATTTTTCAAATGCAAGTATTGTAAAATAAGTCCAGTTGTATAGTGATATATATTTAAATAAAATTAACCTGGAATATCAGAGTCAACCACAGCCAAACTAGGTCTGGGAGGGGCAACCCACACCTTTAATCTTAGTTTTAGGGATGTAGAAAGAGGGGCTTAAGGGAGCTGGGCACTGCAGGAGAAGAGGGTTCTTCAGCTTTCCCAAATCCTTTCTTTTCCTTTTAGGCTGAAAAACCTTCTGGCTGTGGTTAATTATGGTATTCAGATTAATTTTATTAAATATATATCTACCACACAGTTGGAATAGATTTCTTTATTTAGAATACTGTGGCAAAATAAAGAGACTGGTGATCATTAATGATCAGAGTAGCTAATGTAAACTAATTGATTATGGTGTAGACCTTTGATTTTATGCATGTAGACATTCAGTCTGGTCTCATATTAATCTTCTTATAACAACAATTTCATCAGATTTAAGCATAATGAAAAGAAAAATGAACCTGATTAAGATGAATATGAAGTGGAATATTGGAATTATCTTTTTTGCAAACTGTTAGTTTAAATGACAAAACAGATATAGTAAAGATAATGTATAAAGATAGTTTTTTAGCATCTGGGGAACAAGGCTTTATCCAATTCACATTTACTAATCGGTATCTTATTCTTCCTGCTCTGTCAGAGGATGTTCCTTCTTTTTATGTATGTATGAGTATATATACATATATATATTCCTTTTTTGAGGGTATAACTCCATGATTTACCCCTCCCCTTTCTTTTCTCCAACTCTTCTTATGGGCACCCATTTGCTGTCTTTCAAATTCATGGGGTCTTTCCCTTTGGTTGTTAGTAAACACACACACACACACACACACTCCTAGTTAGATAAATACAACATGCTCTGCCCATATAATATTACATGGGTATATGCTTTCAGGATTGACGGTTTGGTATTGAATAACCAATTGGTGTCTGGAAGATTATTCATTCCCATTCTGGCATTCCTTAGTTACCAGTAGTTCTTTGTCTGGGGTTGAGGACCCCTAAGCCAGATACTGCTCCCCCATTTCTCCCCATCTACACTCAGGTATACATTGGTGATATCCTCCCTTAGGTTCTGTTAAGGCAGTCATGTTGTTGAGTGTTAAGGGGTGTAGCTTCTTACATTTCTAGGAGAGACACTCTCACAGCAAACTCTGCCTTCCTCTAGCTTTTTCGATCTGTCTTTCTTTTATGACAACAAGAGAACCCAGCTCTGCTCCATACACAAGCACAGCTTTTCTACATGCAGTATCTTGAACCTGAGTTTATTCTTCTTCATGACCTCGGACACTGAACTGTTCTTTGCTTCTTTCCCATCTGTCCTGTAGATTTCTACCTTGCCCTGGAAACACTTTTCCTGGGCAACAGTCCACTCCTGATGTCCTGCTCTGCTCTACTCTGATTTCTTTGGTAAATTCACAGATGTGTCCTAGTTAAGCTGGCACAATGATGACTAGCCCCCAGTGACTGTTCATTTTGTCAATAAACACATGTGTCCTAGTTAGGTGTATTAAGATTATGACCAAATACATTAAGATTAAGAATCTCATAAAAGAGAGGAAGATGGGCTAGGCAGACCACTCAGGTCTTGCAAGCCAGGAAATTGAGGTTCGATTCATAGAGCCCATGTAAAATAAAGGCCAGGCAGGGACTTGTGATCAGAGACAGATATAGGCAGGCACCCGGGAATTGCTAGCTAGTCAGCCTGGCCTCCTGGGAAAACTTCTGGGTAGTCAGCGACTCTGTCCAAAAAACAAACAAAACAAAACAACAAAATAACCAACCCCCTCCAAATAAAGAAAACAAAAAACAAAACCCACTATCAACAACCAATCAAAACATTTTTTCATGATGTGACTGAGAAATGATACCTGCAATGTCCTCTGTGCATGTACATACACACACACACACACACACACACACACACACACACACACACACACAAGAATTAGGCAAAAATGTTTTAACCACTAACAAGAAGCCTCCAGTTTGTAGGAAAACCTGTAAAGCCAAATATTCTCATGTGCATATATCTCAGGATGCGGATATAGCTTTGGCAAAAGGAAGTGTCTGTTCAATTCAGTGTTAATATACGTCCTGCATTATTCAAGAAAAGATGCTGTGAACCTAAGAGCCAGCTCCCCTTCATTATCTAACAAGTTCTCAGAGCACTGAGGACAGAGCCACAGGCTTCCCTACCCCACCCCGACCTCCATCTCATCTTTTCATGTGGAATTCGGGAGTAACTTCTTTCCCTTCTATCTCTTTTCCTCCCTCCTCTTCCTCAAGAAACATGTCAACAAAAGAAGCATCACAACCACCCCTGACATCGACAGTCACCAACTAATTCTCTTTCTTCTCTTTTTTCCCCCTCTCCAGATTGCATTAGACAAGAGCAGAGGAAATGGAAGGAGCTACTGCTGAATTAAGCCCCTCCAACTCCCTAACAAAAGGAGAATCAAAACTTGGTGGAGGGCTAGCAGAAGTGACAGGTAAGGGATTGTGAAGAGGATCAGTGACCCCGTGTAGAACAATTTAAGAGGATCCATTCCAGTTTGTGCAGAGAATTAGGCTATGATAATGATGGCACAGCAGGAAATATAATAAAGGCAACAGAAAATAAAGTGAGGGGAATTGGAGTACACCGGAAGTTAAGTTCAACAAGTGAGACCTCCTTCCTTTATTGCCCCTTCCAAGGGGAAGGAAGAAGGAGATGGAGGAGGAAGGGAGACGGCAAAGGCATCTGGGCCACCAAGGGCAAGAAGCAAGGGACAGATCCTATTTCTTTTGCAAATTGAGCTGGGAGTTGTAATTTCTTTCGACTGTCATTTAAAAAAATATTCATTTCGTTGTTTAACCCCCTATCCCGTTTAATTACTAAACTACTCTGTTTCTGTTTCTGCTTGCCTCCTTGTATTTCTTCTAGCTCAGCACGCTGCGTGCTGCACCAAAGAGACCATGCTTTCTTCATGACAACTTTGCAGTGTCCTCAAAATGAGCTTCTTTTCTTCCTTCTGTCCTTTTTATTGTTTCTCTTGGGAGGAGGATTCTTTCTCTCTGTCTCTCTGTCTCTGTCTCTGTCTCTGTCTCTGTCTCTGTCTCTCTCTCTCTCTCTCTCTCACACACACACACAATGCTAAGCCAAGTGGAATTAGAAATGTGTACTTCAGCTGTGACATTTTCCTTGTGGTGTTGTCTGACAGAAATTTAGAAAAATAGCTAGACCAAAATGTGATTCTGCAGGAGTCCTTCGTTTTAAATGGCAAACTGAAGGGCGGGCAGTGCTGCATGCATATTTAGACAGAAGGTAGGGATTCAGGTTTCACTTGCAACCAGTGGCAAGGGGATCAAATGAAGAATGGTTAAGGCTGTGAAAAAGGATTGTCATCCTAACTGGGAAACACAATTCCTTTGAATCTGTTTCAAACTGAGAACAAGATTGTTGAATACTACAGTCGGAAGTGTAGTGTAGGAAGGAATGTGAACAGTCATTTACCCATCTCCTTGGGGCTCCTGAAGTTTCCATCTTATTGGATTCCCTCCCACGATTTCAAAGAAAACTGTCATTCGTGTTTTCTGATTTCCAGGCTCTGGGACATTGGCATAAGCAGGATGTTGGAATCAGACCCAATTCAAATTCTGCTTTTGCTACTTCCTAACTCTTTGAATTTGGTAAGATATACATGGGGGAAAAAAAAAAGACACAAGGGTAGTTTGAGATCAAGGGCAACACAAGAAATGACAGAAAGACTGATAACACTGGAAGATAAAGTACTGGAAGGAACCAGGTTCAGGTCCAAATTCCATGAATTTTGTTTCAGATGGGTTGGTTCCATAGTCACTCAGGGCTTCTAGGAATAAAGATTTGTAGCTATGTAGTCAGAGATCACATGCACTGGAGAAACGAATAAACACATGCCAGTTTTCTAACCAGAACATCTTTCAAATTTTGACATTCTTTTCTACTTTTTAGTTGTTAACATTTTCCTATGCAACATTTCACAAACAAGATTTTTTTTTTTTTTTGTGATTTTGTCCATAGATGTGTTGACATGCCTTGAGCAAAATGGAGGTCACAGATCCCACAATGCTTTGGGGCAGAGCAAAGATTTGAGGAATAGTGAAGAGTGGTTGAGGGGATTGATTCACAGAGGAACTTATCGCCACTAGCTTTAGAATGAAGGCCTTCTTTAGGGTCTCAAAAAGATAATAAGATAACAAGCTCCTAAAAATCGTGAGAATAACACAGCAGAGATGGACTATTTGGATGGCATTAATTACAAGAAGGGAGGATCATAGAAAGAAAGTACAGAGCAGTGTGGTACCCCAAAACACAGTGTTGTCTCAAAATGCCATGAAGAAACTTGTTCTTTAAGAGAAGTGGGAAAAAATGAGAAATGAGATGAAATGAACACTGTGTTGGTACTTTTGATCAACTTCATATGAAATAGAGTTTTCTGGGAAGGGGGAATCCCCATTGAGAAAATGTCTTCATCATCGACATTGGCCTTTAGAGAAGAGTGTGGGAGCATTTTCTTGATTAACTATTGACATGGGGGAGCTCAGCCCACAGTGGGCAGTGCCACCCCTGGGAAGGTGCTCCTGGGTTGTATCAGAAAGCAGACTGAGCAAGCCCTGGTGAGCAAGCTAGTAAGCAACACTCCTCTATGGCCTCTTCCTCAGCTCTTGTCTTTAGGTTTCTGCCTTGAGTTTCAGCTTTGGTTTCTCTTAGTGATAGACTATGATTGAGACATGTAACATGAGAACAATTTCTTGGTCCCCAAGTTGCTTTTGGTTATGGAGATTTTGTCACAGCAATAGAAAACAGACTAAGACATTTAAAAAAATTCTTTTCAGGAGAAGGTAAATCTAATGTTTAATCTTTTTAGTGCAATAGAAAGTTGAGGCAGGGAGAGACTAGGGGAATAGGCAAGTTCTGAAGAACTACTGTGCAAAATGCAAATAGAAGTGGAAATCCATGGTCATTGGCCTAAAAGAAAATCTGTTCTAATTATTCAGCTAAATGAACATAGCAATAAAATGATCCAGGGTGACAAATTACTGTATCCCTGGATCAGAATGTGGAGAACCAAGCAATCATGACGTGAATATGTAAAGCACTTATAAAGTCCTGAGAAAATGTATATTGTAGACATGAACACAGCCATGTCAAGGACCAATGACTCAGACCCATGATTGGCAAAGTCATTCTTCCTAGGTCAGGATTGGGAAGGCGAAGCTTTCTTCTGGTCCAAGTATAAGTGATTAGGAATAATTGACCAGTATGTGCAAAAGTTAGCTGTGACAGCATCTTCCTTCATGGTTTCAGCCTGAGACTACTTATATACTACACGGAGACCTACAACCAAGCTAATTCCCCCTCCTCTGTGGTGAACATAATAAACGCACTGAGGTTGTGTGTTTCTTGGAATTTGGTGCCCCTTCGTCAGAGTGTACACAGTCCACCTGATTCCAGATTTTCTATACATGTGTCTGTTCCTCTTTCATTTCCTCACTGACCCTAGTCAGGGTACTAGGACCAAGCTGTGTAGCACATATCCTTAGCACATCACTCAACCCTCTTCAGAGAAGCTTCTTGCAGTAGATGGAAGTTATCACAACTGGACAAAGTGAAGACAATGAGAAATTTGGAGTACTCAGGTCTAAATGGCATCTTTTTATTTTATGTTGTTTTATTTCATTTAATTTAAAAAAGTCAAACTTTTTCCTCAAGAATCAGAGATCTATGCTGAAGAAATGGAAGCCAGGCTGTAAGTTCAGAGATGTTGAATGACACAGGGGAGATGCACATATGAGCTCACAGAATATAATAGCATATTCAAGACTAGCCCGAGTTCAAATCAGAGAAAACCACAGCGTGGAGAATAGGAAGCAGGCACAACTGATATCTGTTGGAAAAGAGAGAATACATGTTCTCTAACTGAGTGTCATTGAATATACCAATCACACTCCAGGGCAGGCTCCAAGCCCAGGAGGAGTGAACCACAACAAAATGAATTCCATGTTTCTTGTATGATTTTTAAATTTTAATTTAATTTTATTTTTTGTCTCTATTGTTGTATTTGTTTGTTATTCCAGTTATGCTTAAAAACCTTGTGTAAGAATTGCTTAAGACAATAATAAGAATCTATAAAATAAGCAATCTACAGCCATTTAGCTGATGAGAGCCCTAGTAGAATAGTGTGCATGTGTAGCCTATCCAATCCATGCGGTTGCCTTTGGCCAGTGGGTCATGTAGAGTATGTGTACAGAAGTAGAACTATGTGTTCTGTTATGGAGTGAGGCATGTGAAAAATGTAGAAAAGAACAAAGAGAAGAGTGTATGTCATTAGAGACCACTGAATAAAGACAAAAGCACAGTTTACCTAGAAAGAGCCATAAGAAAAGCATGAAAACAAGATAGGAAATGTTACTTGTATGAATATTTTCTACATCTACTTAGGAATATACACTTGTATAAGCATACACATATGTGTAGCAACAATTAATGAAAAGGAGGCCATTCAGTTGAAAGAGAATAAGGTGTGGTATGTGGGAGAATTTGGAGAAAGAAAAGGGAAGGATAGTCTTATTTTATTGAAAGATGATGGGTGAATAAAGTCATTTAAAACATACACATACAAAACAAACAAACAAACAAACAAACAAACAGAAACTTCTGGTCTGACTGTAGAGGGTTGCTTAGCAGGAATTTGTGGTGGCCATAGTACATCCATGGGCATTAGCTGTGACCTAGTGTGATTTCTTCATCTGTAGCTGAGCCTAACATGGCTTGAGGTACCTTGGATTTTATTTTTAATGTTCCATGTATTTTAGAGAAAAGAGACATAGAAAACAGTTATTTTCATTATTTAATATGCCTACATATGAACAAACTACAAATACTGTTAAAATTGAAGCTGTCTTTATCAAGGATCTCCCTTTAAGATATCCTCAATGATGTAGCTTTATAAAAAAATTTCAATACAAATTTATATAATAATGAATGTTGATAAATAAATAGAAAAAAAGGGAAGGGAAAAATGAAAATAAATAATAAAAAATAACACACAGGCTGAGGTTCCCTTAAAACCAGCCATTAAATTATTCTTGAGAAGTTCAAAATAAATAAGTGATGGTTTTTTAAATAACATATTATAAAAGAATTATGTTACAAAATAGATCTATATATAGTTGTTTGCATTGCTATCTGTTTATTTAAAACAGAATTGCTGGACACAAATCCATTTTGCTAGCAATTTTCTAGGACACACCTATGTCCAATGTGAGGGTTATTTTTATTGTTTTGCTTATGCAGAAACTAAAGTGGATAAATTTAGGATTTAGTAGAAGATCAGCTTCATTTTAGGGTCAGAGGATGTGGTTTGGGATTAGGCTTTTAAACTCTGATCCATTTTCTTTATTCATAATACCAACAGAGTAAACTCTACCCAGTTCAGAGATGAGGATTATTTTACCTAATGATGATGAATGACCTGATATCAATAGAGCAGCCTCAGCCTTTTGTAGATAAAAAGTATGTGTCCTCAATTTCCATAGTAGACTATTGTCTTTTTCTCCATGGGAACCTTAGCGGACTTGCTGCCTCAAAAGCTTGTGATGTTTCCAGGGAATGTGGGAATCCTGGGGCTCTGGAGTTTCAAACACCTTGCATACTTTCCTTTTATGAACACAAGCCATGGAAAATTATGCAAATTTCTATCAGGGTATTTTTCAAAATAGCCAGTACTGACTTTGTGTACAGTATTATTGTCTTCATTCTGAAAGGAGCTGTATTGCATGTAAGACCCAGGGCTGGGAGAGGGAGAGATGTGCCCCTTACCCTACCGATTGCATTCGAAGGCTTCCCATTGTTAAATAAAGATCATTGCTTACCAGTATAATTCTATTTTCCTGTTCTTTTGCTTCTAAGGTTTTTCTGTCATCTCTCTGCTGAGTTATTTTTCCTTTAGTCCAGCCATATTTATAGCCAGATTCTTGTTTGTCTTTCAATAATATCTATGTGTTCATGATATGTGATATGATTTCTTTTGGCCAAAATGCAAGCCATAGAAACTATGAGACTTTTGTATTTCTTTTGAAATACATGTCTAAGTGTGGTACTATCAGAATAATCTCCGCTCTGTTTATAGTTTCCCCTGTCATTGCTTTGCTTTTTAGAACATTCTAGCTTGACCATTTGGCTTTAGGTTACTGGGAAAATACCACATGGTTTATGCTCCATGGCAAAAGAATTTTTTTTTTTTGTATCACAAGGAAATGAAACACAAAAGCACATACATAATATGAGTAAATAATATTGAATACATGATTCTTCCTAGGTAAGAGTAACTCACAAGAATTCTAGAGAGGAAAAAAGCCAAGTTTTTATTCTTTCTACTTTTTGTTTTAAATTCACAAAACAGAAAATACCTTTTCTGGCCTAATATGTTTTGCAAGACTATAATATGCATATGATTTCTACAAATTGCTTTGGATTTCAAGCCTGAAAGAACAAACAGATATAATCTATGCTCCAATAATTTTGTCATATATATTTACGTGTGTTTGTATCAACTGTAACATGTTAGCAATAGAGAGTGAATCGAAGGGGAGAGGGTGGCCTAAGGGCTATCAACAAGGAGAGGATGCTGTGTAAATGTTTGAAGATAGAGCAAAATACAGAACACCAAGGAGGATTAAAGAGACTCCAGAAATATCCATAGGACTTCAGGATATCCATAGGACCAAAGGGAGCATGGTGGGGAGGGGCAACTTAGAAATGGAAATAGAAAGAAATAGCAGGGCAGTGGAAAGTATTACTTCCAAAAAGAATCGTAATCATCACATGTGTAAGAACTGTATGCTTATACAAAACAGAAAAAAATCCAAGTGAAAAATTATTTCTTTTTTTTAAAATTAGAGTCCAAGGGAACATCTTACTATGTATCTTTAAACATTTCATTTAAAAAAACTAGCTCAGCTAGAGAATAGAACAAAAATTGGGATTTTTGTGAAGTTTTTTTTTTTCCTGTTCAGACCAAATTCTTTTGTGTTCTGTGTTTTAGTACAACACTTTTTTTCTCAATTAAATTTAAAGAATAAACATTTATTTGAAAAAAATCAATCCTGGTGCACAGAGAAGCAGCAAATAGAAATAGATTATGTAGATAACAGAAAATCACTTAAAACCAAATGCCCCAGCATTAGATTTTCTGTTCAGATCTGTACCTAATACAAATTTTGAAGAGGTAAGATGAACTTTGACCCAAAAAGGAGCCCAGATTTCTAAAGGCACTGGAAGATTTAGCAATGCTAGACTTTCTAAGCAAATGGACATAGTGTCAATAAAAATGATCACACATTTCTGTTGCTGACACAGGAGATGCTGGTCGTGAATATAAGCAAGCACTGGAGATGTACAAGCAATTATATCCCAGCCTTGGGTTTCAGTCATCCTGGGAAACAGCATCATTATCTTGGCAGTTAAAAGCTGTCTTGAAAGCACGTCTCAT
This sequence comes from Sigmodon hispidus, assembly GCA_004025045.1. Lineage (NCBI taxonomy): Eukaryota > Metazoa > Chordata > Mammalia > Rodentia > Cricetidae > Sigmodon > Sigmodon hispidus. The sequence continues at coordinate 573,701 of PVIH01000008.1, forward strand.
AATGTCTGGAACTCTACACGCTGTTGTCTGTTTATCAGTTTATCGGTCTCCTTCCTCTTAGATCACAGGCTCTCTGGGTGGAGTGTTCCCTCTCTTCCTACAGTGTATCCATGATGCTGGCTGGATCACACGAAGAGGGCTTTATAAACCATTGTTAGCTACATAGTGTGTCTGTTGACATTTGAACGTCCTGAACATGCGTACTGATACACCCTGCCTCAGAATAACTTGGCATTGATTCATGAGTGAATGTCTTCCAATTCTCCTGTTCTTTATTAGACAGCGTTCCTTAAGGTCCTCTGGCATGCTGAGAGGTAAAATACAAACATTTGTACAGATTTATAGAATGTCCTCTTGGAGAGAGGAAATCAAGGCCGGTCCCACATTTGTATCACTCACCCTGACAGAACCCCAAGCCATCACGTAACGAAGGTGAAATTACAAATAAGTCGTTTGCTTTGGCAAATCAAAGCGCCTAAGTTTATTTCTTGCTACATCTTTGCTTTTCGGCACGATAGAAACAGATTACCAGAGGAGAATGTGGCAGTAGGTGGATATTTCTTAAATGAAAGAAATTGTTCCCCAGAACTTTTCAATAAGAGAAAGCATGTGACCCCCTTTCTGTGAGGCCCACAGTACAGTAAACAATTGAATCCATATTCAGCCAGATGCTTCCAGTGTGTAAATTACTCCCTGGGTAAATGTTAGGCACTTTCCGAGCCGCATTAACTCTTTCAGGCTTCGAGTATGCAATTTAGTAAATTACCGCTGCCTGTACTTAATGGTGCTCCAGGGACTGAAGAAGATTAATGCAGCCCTGAAGTGCCTAAGTTACTCTCGGGAAGAGCGCCTGACTCGGTGGAAGCAGCTCGTGTGTAATCATTCTTTGTAAAAGGAGGCATTCTTTAAAATGCTTTAAAGTCACCTCTGTGTTTTAATACTGCACATCCCTTTCCCAAAGCCCATATCCTAAAAATCTGATCCCCCCAACCCCATTACAGACAAGGTTTGTTTTTGGAAAGATTCGCACTGACCTCTTTCTTTGAGTTTGAAATATTACATTAGTTACTGGGTTCTTCTTCAACGTGGACTTTTTTTTTTTTTTGTCATTTTGCCTCAGTTGATTTCATTTTTTTTAATTGCCCCTCTGAAATTCCCACCTCTGAAATCACCCTTTACTGCCTTTCCTATTGTTTCTCCGATGGCCATCACCTCCCTTTCATTTTGTTTCCTCTTCTGCTCCCACGGATTTTTATTATGGACCCTAGTCTGCCTCCCTCCTGGTTGCTACACCCACAGGGCTTTATTGATTTCTCTCAGGTTCAAGGTCTTCTGTGGGTGTGATCTGCCCCTCCAGGCAAGCAGCTCCTTCCTGCTTTATAGCACCTGAAATTCAATTCCACTCTATAGGGTTATCTTAAATTGAGCAACTCCTCACTAGTTCAGTTTGTAATGAAAACATATGGATTCCATCTCAAGGATCAACTAATCACAGCTCATCTTCTTCAGCCACAGGGCTTCTCAGTGGAAGCAGAGTGGAAAGCATCCTTTTAATACTGCCAACCTCTCACTTTATACAAAGACACATAATTTCTTATGATGCTTCCTTTCTTTCACCCTATTTGCATCATATTGGACTACCATCATCTTCTATTTAAAGGCCCTGTAAGCACTCAGTTTAGTTAACTCTTTTTTCTATCACACTTAACACCTTCTTTCCTCTTTTCTCTCTGTCCAAACCCCTCCAAGATCTACTGGATTAAATTGGAACAATTTAACACATTCTCTTACCCAGGTACTCTTGGATAAAAGCTTATTTCTTAACACAGAATGCTGTGGGAATATACTCTTATACATTGTAAATATTTGTCATGCCTATTGGTTTAATAAAATGCTGATTGGTCAGAGGACAGACAGGAAGTATGGGCAAGGCTGCCAGATTAAGAAAACTCTGGGAAGAAGAAAAGGAAAGACAGAACATTAGATACAGAGGAAAAAAGATGAGAATGCTGCTCTGAGAAAAGGTACCAAGCCACTGTGGCTAAACAAGAATCATGGGTTAGTTTAGGAGCAAGAGTTAGCAAGTAATAGGCCTGAGCCATAGACCAATCAGCTTGTAATTAATATAAGCCTTTGTGTGATCATTTGGGACTGTAGGTCTAGACCTCAGGCCTAGGTAGGGAGAAACTTCTTATTACAAGAGAATGGTTGAAATTATCCAATATTCATGGAACCTGTACATGATGATCTCTTGTCTTATTCTGATGGATTTGACAAGAGACCTGTACTACATGTTCTTAAATCCAGAGTTATACCTATTACTATGGATCTCACTATCTAGCCCAGAGTGGCCACAAACTCACAATCCTCCTTACCAAGTGCTGGGTACATTTAAGTGACAATTTTCATTGGATAAGTCCTCAATTGCTCATTTAAGCCTGACAGTCTTTTAAGTGGCCAGAAGCATATTGAAACAGATGAATCTAGACCAGCAGAACTAATGAAATGGCTGCTAGCCAACTGAATGAATAAACTAGTCCTATTATATTTTGAGAAATATAAACTATTGTAATAATAGAATGCATCCTGAAAATATTTAGGAATGCATAAATGAAGTTTGGACATTTAGAGCAGAGGGTAGATGACATTAAAGATGATGGAAATTGTCTGAGAAAAGACCAGAAGGTAAAGCTTCCAACAAGTACTTTGTATAGGAGTCATAGGTTTTCTTCTTCACAATAGCATCTTCTTATTTTCCATTAACTTTTAACTTTTTGATCTATGTTTCATGCTGGGTCTAGTGGTGTAGTCCTCTTGAGTATATTTAATTCATTAAAGTAAAACAACTTCGGGAAAAATATAGACCTAGATTTTAGGGTTTTATAAAAAAAATCAGACTCAAAGGCACATTCTCTTCTATGTAATAGAAACCACTGTATCTGATGCAATACTTTCTTGATTCTTTGTACGGCGAAACTTTTCATCCCCCCCCCAGTTTTTATTAAATAAATAGTAGATATTTTGCATTTAAAAATTGGGAGCTGGGGCTCAGAATGGTCGCACTTGTATGAAATCTCAGCAGTCATAAAACTGGGGGCAAAGGCTTGCTAGTCTGAGGCTAGCCTGAGACATGTTGTGAGGTGTAAGAAATTCTGAACTACATATCAAAACCCTGTCTTTAAGAAGACAGGAATAAATAAACAACTCCCTCCCAAAAGAAAAAGAAAACAAATAAGCAAATGGAAACTAGAAGTTAAATATATAGAATAAAAGCTATGGATTTTTAGGATCTCAGGACAATGTAAATAAGCTAATTTGGTCCAACTTTATCATTGAACAAGCCTTTTAACTGGGAGAGAGGAATACATAATGAACATATAAATTTCCATAATTTGGTCATGACAACAATCCTCAGATATTAATTTCTTATGTTACAAATTAAATATAAGGAAATATGTTTACCTTAAACATTTACTTTATACATGTGACCTTTTTCCAGTTCTTGGTTTGGGCTCACCTAAAAGACCAATCTTTCCTGGTTAATTTAAGACTTCACAGGAATGTCTACAAAGCAAGAGAGATGTGCTACATGGGAGATAACCCTCTGAAGTGAGGACACATCAGAGTCCCCAGAGGATACTACCATCTATCTGTCTGAGAGATGAAATTATTAACACATAAGCTATTCTTGCAGATGAAAATGTTCTGCATCTGATGATGTTGGAGAATGGATATTCTACTTTTCTATCATTTTAGAGACATTTATATATTTTTATGTGTATGGGATGTGTGTGTGTGTGTGTGTGTGTGTGTGTGTGTGTGTGTGTGTGTGTGAGAGAGAGAGAGAGAGAGAGAGAGAGAGAGAGAGAGAGAGAGAGAGAGAGAGTCATATTGAATTCTGGGTTTGTCTATTTTAGCTATGTGACAGCAAGCAAATCATTTTGCCTTCCTGAGTCCCAGTTCTCATGGATTGAAGAACAGAAGGGTAGGACAGACTAGTATTCTACACATTGGTTCATTAGGTTAAGCTGATGCTACTTGACACTCTTTGGCCCAAAGCCTGGGAAACAATATTGGATTTTCTCTGTTTCCACCATTCAAGCAATTCTGCCTCTTCTGAACCTCCCATTTCAGTTAAATCTTTTTCTCAGGGTCCATGTGAAGAAAGAACTGGGATATGTGCTCCAGACCTCCTATCAGAGTTTCACTTTGTGAATACTTTACTCCGTCTTCCTTTAAAGTATTTTATTTCAGCCATATTTTTTCTACTTTAGAAAGGCAATAAGAATTAATCAATCAGTAATTGCATTGATGGGGAAAACTAATAAAAGTAGAACCATAACGGGACTCGAACTTCATAACTTTGAAATATAAAGAGAGGCTTTATCCATGGGAATTTACAGATATTATTTGGCCTCCAGACGGCTTCCATATTTCTTCATTACTACAGTACAAACATAAGAAATATGGAGGAAAAACTCTATATAACCGCTGTAAATTTCAAGCTGAATTCCCTAGTCTATAGCATGGTAGTCATCCAAGAGTTTTTTAATGTATAAAATCAGGCTTAATTCAGTGAGTATTTTGCTTTTTCAACAAAAATCTGGAATAGTTAAGTTTTTCTAAAAACAAAATAGTTTGTTTCTGCCTTTATAGATAATTTGTTTTTTACTTAATAAATACTCAGAATCCAACCTCTCCCCACGATTAGCTTCTGTAGCCACTCACTCATCACATCATTTCCCAAGATTTTCTATTTTGGTTCCAGCAGAAAGACACTGTGGTTCAAGCCTCCCCATTGCTTATTAGGTTGTGCAGAAGCCTTCCATGTTTGGTTCCCTCTAGAACATTCTACATCAAATTTACACGCTTACGTCTATTTTCAAAAGAAGGTCAGATAGCAAAGTTCATTTCTTCCTTAAGGAAACCTGTCAAGGTCAGTTCTGCTCAAACCCACTGGAATAAGACTGTGGTGTCATCAACCCTTTCCACTCCTAAAATTCTGCACTCCTTGGGTTTAACACTCTCCTTATGCTAATGTAATGCTTCATTCCAACCACCTGCACTTTGCATGATTACCCTGGATACCCTCTTTCTCATCCATCCTGTTATCCTGGCTCCCAGACCTTTCAGAACTACTTTGTTCCACTAAGTTCACTGCACCTTTACTTGGAATGACTTAGCCTCTTCGTAATCAACAGGAACTGCCTTTCTCACAGAGTCAGGAGTCCCCTTGACTTTCCTATTGTCTCTGATGATGATTATTCTGAGTTTGAACTCTTTGCTCCCAGGCTAGGCTGATTCTCTCTGATTAGTTTCCTCCATGTGGACTTCAGTCAGCTGCTCATGGCCATCCCACAGCTGGCGGCAAACACACAGCAGAAAGGGTCAGTTCCAGTCAGACAGCAGGTGTGAAGCAAAGCCATTGGTCTTCTCAGTTTCTCTGAAAAACCTACACCAGGGACTTTATTTTACTTATATAGACACACACACACACACACACACACACACACACACACACACACACAAAACACAAATAGGGCTTGGGCTTTCCTAGGATTTTTTTTCTCTTTGCTTTTACATTTTCATGACAACTCATTCTCTCAAAACTTCATTTCTCATTCAGTCAAACATCTTTAGCAACGGTCTCTCCATTTTCCCAAACCACCAGTTTCCCTAATTAGATTAATTAATCTATGCTAATGCTAAGGAAAGAGTCAATTCTCTGTGATTAGGACAGAGGCTGGGTGGATTTTGAACACACAGTGTCCTAGGTTCAGTTTGCACCTTTTGTATGGAATAGGGGGAGTTATGGTTTATGCATTTTCTGTAAATTTATCTATTCAACAGGCAATGAATATAGTGTATGATCCATGTAAAGAACTTTAAATGCGAGTCTTACTTTCAGTGTGTGTAATGCAATCATACAGTGCAATTACTGAGCATTTAATAATCAAGAACTCCAAAGAATAGAGAGGGGATGGACATCGCACAGGATTGCCAAGTTCATGGGAGGAAAGAATGAGAGATGATGTTTGGCACCTTTGCCTGGTTTTTGCTTTTTAATAGTGCCATGCTGCCTGTAAACCAACCACCTCTTCTCTTTCTCTCAATTGCTATGATCATAAGCTCAATAACATTTGATATTAGTGTTGTAGGGATTAGAGAGGGAACATTTAAAACATATACAAGTCATGGTGCTTATTCTATACACAGTTCTCAATAAGTTCTCCATATTTGGGTTAATGCACTGGTTGAATATGTTCAGCAGTAGTTTATGTGTTTACAGGCATATTGGCTCATGTCTGTAATTCTAGCACTTGGGAGTTTGAGGCAGGAGGATCGCAAATTCCAGTCTATCCTACATCTACAGTGAGCTAATGGCAACCCCCCCCCCCGGCCGCATGAACATGTTTAGATTTTAATTCTCAGTGTTTTCAGCATTTAGGTTGTGAGAACTTTACTGTCACAGATAGATTAAGGCCATCTAGACTAGTGGTTCTCAACTTGTGGGTCACGACCCTTTGGGGGCTCAAACCTTTCACAGGGATCACCTAAGACCATAGGAAAACATAGACATTCACATAATAATTTATAACAACAGCAAAATTACAGTTATAAAGTAGCAATGTAAAGAATTTTATGGATGGGGTCATAGCAACATAAGGAACTGTATTAAAGGGTCTCAGCTTTAGCAGGATTGAGAACCAATGATATAGAGGGAGGGGTTAGTTTTTCAGAGTGCCTTTGCTATACTTGTGAGCTTTTCTGCATGTTCATGGCCATTGCCTTTTGTCTATTCTGCCATGAGAAACAAAATGTCCTCACATTACCACATACCTCAGCCATGCCTTTTTGACACATACTTTCCAGTCTCCAGAATTGTAAGCTAGTTAACATCATTTTTAAAAACCCTCAGCACCAGAAAAACAGTTTTCACAAACTTTGATATTGATTTGCAATATCTCTGCACAAATACATTTCCTTACTTTGTAAAAGTCTCAGTTTGTGGTATCTTGTGCCAAATAACTGAACAGATAGTGTCTTCATCTATATTCTGTGTCCATACTCTAACTACAATGTGTTCTGAGTATCATTGTGTTTTTCAAAGAGATGCTGCATTTCAACTTGTAATACCTGTTAACATAACCTTGCTTATAACTAAGATCTGTGGAAGTGGCCATATTAAAGTTCAGTCAATAGGGTAAACTCTCATGCAACATGACTGACTTTTCTAAAAAATTCTGCTACAGACACATTCAGAAGAAAAATAATGTCAGACACAGGGAAATGCTACCATTGGACCAAGAAGTGCTTGAGGCTACCAGAAACAACAGAGTGACCCTTTGCAGGAGACTGTCCACTGTGATTCTTCATGGTGGGAGCTCCATAAAGCCCATACATCCTTCATCTCATTCCCTGACCTGCATTCCACGTACAATATTGCAGATTTATGCCAAAATGACAGAAGAACGTTTTCAGCTTCTACTCAAATCAAATTCATCCAAGTAGATGGGACTCACATGTCCTCAGCAGAGATGGCAACCCCTTACCCCTGGATATTCTGCCTCATCCGGGATAAGAGTATGGGATCTTACCAAACGCCAGTTTCCTCTGTGACATTACCACAGGATATGCCAGATGTGTCTGCTCTGCCATTAACTGATGAAGACATTGTGCATTCCTGTTCTTTTCATTCCCCTCCCCTTACTTTTTATTTGTAATGATTATTTTTCTGTGCTACGGTCTTATAGGTGCTAGGAAATTTCTGTACCACTGAGGTGTACCTCCAAAATTTATTTTACTTTGACTTTTTTGAAACAGACTTTAACTGTTTCAGTTGGCCTTGAAATCATTCTGTATCTGAGGCTTATCTTGTCCTAATCATTCTAGTACCTCAGCCTCCTGAATAGAAGGAATGACTGACCTATTCTACCAGGCCTGGATATTTATTTTTATAGTTGTTGAGTTTTGGGTCTCCATGCCAGGCATTAGGCAAGGAGCAGGGGCACAAAGAATCTAAGCAGAATGGACTTGACCTTGTGTGCATGGGGTTTATTCTCATCTTTTTAGAGCTTCTTTTATTCTGTAGCTGCCTATGCATCATTAATACTAACCAGCAATGGGGTGGTAATATTTAAAAGTATATTTCAACTCCTCTATAGTTTCTTGGCATTTACTGGGGCTATATCCATTTTATAGCTCACAATGGATATGGTTTATTTTTAATTTATTTTAACTTCCCCAAATAGGTAGTGTGGAGCAAACACAGATTTATTGTTTTGGACTAGTGAATACTACAGTCTATGGTTTGTGCTGCCAGAAGGAGACAAGGTCGGAGGATGCAGAGACAAAATCCAAGTGGGGAGGAGATAAAGGCAAGTCCACAGGGCTTCTGTAACCCTGATTAAGTGGGCCCCTGAAATAACTTTAAAATGTAGACTTTAAAAGATATATCATAGGATCACATAAAGGAGGTGGTTATGAATCACTGATGGTGGAAAAATTCTCAAGGAGAGTTCTAAGGGCTGCTTGATGTTAAGCAGATGCATTGCCTTTCAGATTGAGCCCCAGGAAGTGAAGGTTTAAGAAGATAGACAAAAGAGTATTTTTTTCTTTTATCTTGATAGTTGGGATAAAGTTTCTCTCAGAAAATGCTAAAGTCAGCAACAGTGACAATAATTTTTGGTAGTCTAACAAGCTTAATTATGACTACCCTGTAGCTCTTATAAACATGACATACTAACTTGCCATGGATATTGACAGTGAATGCTCATTAATTAGCATTGTTTTATAAATATTGGAAATTTTACATCCAACATTTATTTACATATTCATGACACTCATTAATATTAAAATGACAGCTAGTGATTTAGTCTTACTAATCAATACAACTCGGAATTTCTGCTTAGAATGTTTCCTAGCCTCAGTAACAAATATTTGAGATGAAGGTGCTGTTTGGAAAACACCAATTATAGTGCAGAGATTTGCTTTCTGAAATCATTCTAAATGGAGCAAGTTGGGGGAGCTGTCTTTCATAGTTTGTAAATAATTAAAATCAGTCACAAAGAAATTCAATTCTATTTATTCCTCTAAACTTTGTTTACTGGAATCTTGCTAATAAATAAAGAACACAGCTTAATTTATCTTTAATTTAAATCAGGCAACAAATTAGCAAATTAAACACTGAGTTTCTTAATTGTTTCTTGTCAGGTGGTATGCAAACTTGCAAAATGTTTACCCACCTGGGTGAAGATTTCTGCAGAGTGAGAAATAGACCTTCTACTTTATTATAATTAAGAAAATAATAGTACCTTATTTGGTTTGGTTCTTACTAACTTATTATGCATTGTCTGTGTTGTACAAGACTAGTAGGCTTAATTTAGGTGAGTTTATTTATTTTTGTGTATTTAGGTAGCCTAAATACACTTCCATTTGCATTAGAATATCTTAATGACGTTTTTAGTTAGAGCACATGGTGACTGTTATACTTAGGGATTTCTGAGGCCTTGGATAGGATAGTGGAAAACTGAAAAGCATGTTGAACAATTCTAGTGGATCATATACAAGGAAATGTTATTCTCAGTGAATAATAGTAGTTCAAAGTTGAAGGCTCTGCGATATCAACTTTTTTTTTAATTGTCAACTTGATTGGATTAAGAAATGCCTATGTTAGTAATCTCTGGTAGATATGTTTGTACAGGCTTTTCCAGAGAGAAGTTAAGGAAGAGGAGAAGAAGCATCCAACTGTGGGTGGCAACACCCCCTAGGCTGGAGGCTTAGATGGAGAAACAGGCATCTCAGCTCTAACTTGCTCTTTTCTTAATTCTGCCTGTTGTGACATGCCCTGGCTCTACTGCAGCCTCCTTCCTTCCATGATAGACAGAATCATCTGAGGGAAACTCATGCTTTCTCCTCTACATTGCTTCTGTCAGGTATTTTGGGTAGAATTGCAATAAAAGTGACCATCAGAGCTGGGAAACTCAGGCACCTTAAACTTGGACTGAAAACACACCATAGAAAAAGTAGTAAAAGCAGAGTTTTCCAATGACCTAACTATAAAATATGGAAGAGATTCAAATTATTTTCCTGAATCATGATAAGACATCATGTCAATAATTCTAAGTAACGAGTGACAATTTTCCAAGTGATAATAAGCATCAATTTAGTCAATATTTATAATAAGCTTAACAGAGAAATAATACACTCAGATTTTCTGGATCTTGTGAATTTTTATTCTTTGTTTTGAAGTTAATATCTTCATGGTAAGTTAATGTCAGTTTTACATTAGAATGTACACACACATATATTTGCATACATGCATGTATGTTACAATTCTAAGCCTTTAAATTGTGGTGAGGAGGCTTAATCTTACATCTTATATCTACCTTGTGGTCAACTGATATCATTAACTCTAGATAAAGTGATATCAAGCAGGTATCTAGAATAATGTTGCATAAATTAAACTTTATGTACTTTGCATTTAAAAAATCTTAAAGCAGTGCAATACTTAGTGATCATCCGTGACTATTGGCTTCATTAAATTATTTCCTCTATTCCCTGTAGTTTTTATTGTCCACTAAGGCTTCAAATACTTGCCAGTATTTGGACTAAACTTTGGACTAAAAATAAATGGGTTCTCTCCTTCTCTGTCTCTCTGTCTCTGTCTCTCTCCTTTTCCCCTTCACATATTTCTATCATGGATTTATAGCTTCCTATCCACAGACCTCCACCATGCCTCGATGGTGGATGACTTCATCTGGAAAGAGCCAGCTGTGTCTATTTGGAATTTAGATGGCTTGCCTCAAGGCTAAGGTAGGTATGTTAGATGTAACTCTGTTAGTTACTTCTGAGAAAAGCAACTTAAGGAAGAGTTTGTTTTACCTCCCAATTTGAAGGTAAATCCCTCATGGTGTGGAAGGCAGGCCAGCAGGCAGCTAGGCAGCAGGGCAGCAGGTTGTTGCACCAGATGTGCAGCGAGGGATCAGAGAAACATGAATGCTGATATCCAGCTCAATTTCTCATTTTTATTCAGTCTTGATGCCAGGCCATGCAGTGGTGCTACCAGAATTGAGGGTGAGTCCCCTGTGATGGTTAATATCAATTGTCAACTTGTTTGGATCTAGAATCATTTAGGACATTGGATATCCATCAGATTATCTTAAGAGCTGGGGGGACCTGCTCATTATGGGTAGCAACATTTTTTGGGTTCAGATCCTGGACTGTATAAAGGGGTTAAATAAAGCCTTGTAAGATCTCCCAGTGGATAGAAATTCTTGCTGTGAAAGCCTAGTGGGTAGAAAGAGAAAGCTTAGTCTACAAACATGGCTTCTTATTTCTAAAAAAGCACAGCATCATGCATGCTTCACAGTCATGGCAATGCAAACATGCGCATGCACACAAACAATAGTAACAATTCAATAAAAAAGAAGCACACACTCATGCCTTCTGCTGTTTTGCTGTCTATGTCACATGACCTGCCACCCTAAGCTCCTGCTTCTGGGACTTTTCTGACATCATAAATTAATTGTGAATTTTGAACTTTGAGTCAAATTAAACCTTTTTTCCCTTAACTTGTCTTAGATTGGGCATTCTCTCACAACAACAGGAAAAATGGGAAAATACCTTGTATCTCAAGTAACCTACTTAACAAACTTTCTTACAGAAATATGCCAAAGGGTTTGCCCTCTGGATGTGCCAACTTAAATGCTAAATAGAAATTATTAGAAAGATATACTGGTTCTAGAGAAACACATCTAAACTCACAAGCCCAAATATGGTACAGATTCTGTGTCACTGGCTTCCTCCACTGAGACTGATCAATACTTATACCTGGAGAGGGTTCCATATAGTGTAACAACTATAGGTCCCAGATTGATTATACACTGAGAAATGGAGGTTCCAAAGGGCCATGGAGAAATCATTCTGCCTGTAGCAATGCTTACACTAATGAACTAAAATTTGGGAGTGTACAGACAGGCTCCTTCACTTGTTGGGGCATAGGAAGTAACAGGTGAAAGGGGCAATGCTGGTCTATGAGAAGTGTATGGGCCTTGCAAAAGAACCAAAGTTGGGTCAAATCAGTAAAGGGCCTATATAGAGCAGGCCAATGGCTCAAGTTAGTTAAATAGTTGAGGCCTGAGTCCAGAGCTGAGCCAGGTGGCAAATCCAAAAACCACAGCTATCTGAGCATCTCCATGGTGGAAGAAGATGCCTCACTCTACTGCAGCTCATACTACAGGATAGGTAAGTGTTTGGGAGGTTTTTAAACTGGTTCTCTGACCCTATCCAGAGAGACATCATCAGCCTACTGCACAGGTAGCAATGCAAAGACAGAGAGATGGCAAATATGGGACAGGCAGATCTAAATCACAGGTTGCATTTGTTTCATGCAAATACTTCAACTTTCTAAAGTTTAACTTAGTGCTGGCTACTGAGTACTTTCTAAAACTAATGATAGTATATGCCATTATGGAATCATTTACTGAATGTCCACTATACTATAGGCGCTGATTCAGGTGTGTTCCACATAGCACTTAATAACCTCCAGATGTAAATATAAATTGAATTTTCTTGGAGAGGGAAGACAAAGGACCATTGGAGGGTTGGCTATGCCTGTCTTTCAGCCTCATCCTCCATGTCACCAAACCTAGTGCCCTTTTCTCTCTAATGAGATGGCAGTAAATGTAAATTCACAGGCATCCAAACCCCATCTGCAGATTGTAGCCTCTTGAAAAAAAATACATGGAAAAAGATGAGTAGAGAGAAACTCCCATTTTTTAAAAAAATAACTGTGTTAAAATTTTAAGGCATTATTTTTTAAGGTTTAAATGTGAAAAGGAGGGGGAAGAGGGAGAGAAAATATGGGGAATGAGAGGGAGGACCAAGTTTTCATCACCTGCTCTGGAGGAGACAGAGAGATGCTTATTTGCCTTCTTCAGTCATTCTCAAGATGGCAGAGGTGAGTCAAAGAGAAGTATCCATCAGTCAAGTAGAGACAACATTTGCTATTTCTGTGTCTAGTGGGACAGCGTAGGTAGAAGTCAATTTCTTATCTATTGTAGAAAGCGTCTTGTGTATTTGAAAGATGAACTTGTTTTTATTCTCTCAAAGATTAGGTGGTGCTAGTCCACAATGCCCCCAAATTATATTTGAAACAAGTATTTATTTCATTCTCTGAGCCTTTACTAATTCTTTATGAAACCTTACATTTGCCCTTGGGCCTTCCGGGGAGGGAATAAGCTTATTTCAGCTGCCATTTAATTCTCCTGGATTGGCTTTATTTGGGGAAGACAGAAGATACGAGGTCTTGAAAGGAATTTTCAGCTTTCTGCCAGCTCAACTTTTATATAAAGTGAGAAATTGGCTCAGCATTAGCTGTGTGGCCTTGTGATATAATCTAATAGAGGAAATCTACAGAGAGCTTGGAGGACAGCTTCGTAATATTAAGTGAAGAAAAATAGTGTACCATATGTGCTAGCACCAAATATCTCACGACAGACTCCTGACCAGGTATGATTTTTTTTTCCATCCAAACCACCAGGCCAAAACTAAGGACACAGACATTGTCTTGACAACTGTTAAAAAAGACTCCGTAACTCACCCTGCTCAATATCTTGCCTCATGCCTTTTGTGAATTCTGTGATGCCTACATGGTCTTTGACTTCATTTGGTGTCAGAAATAATTGTAGCCTTTCTTGTTGTCTATGAGAAGAGTCACGTGCAGCCATTTAAATGAACTGATGAAGAATAAACAGCTTGATAAAATCACCATTTTGTCAACTCTAATGTACTGTAAGACTAAGACAGTAATTAACTAAGAATCAGTAGTATTTTGAGGTGAAGGATCAAGGGCCTTGATAATGGATAGATTAGAAGATATCACCTGAATTCACCAATTAATCATTACATCATCCTATGCGATACAACCAATGAGATGATGAGGCAAAGCACATGAAATGCCATGCCTTGATTCATGTTTTTGAATCTCATCATCAAATAGCTATCTTCTAAAAGGGTATGTTATTAAAGTTATTATTAAGAGAGATATGAGAAAAAATTGATTGTTGGACGCTTTTTTGACCCTGACTCAACAAATTAACTATGCAATGGCACTTTTTTAGATAAAGACATAAGATAGGTAAATAAGGAACATAGGTTAACTTAAAAAGTAGGACGTAGTTAGTAATAAGCCTCAGTATCTGCCCAGCATTTGTAATTAGCATTAAACCTCAGTGTGCTTATTTGGGAGCTGCTGGCAGGACAGAAGCTTGCACCAACAGAATTGTGTTAGCTGTTGTTAGTTACTTATTTTGTGCAAGATGGGATGTTGTCACAGTGTTTCCAGGTCATAAACGGAATATTTAGGTAGATATATGGTCTTCAGACTCTCCAAAGACCTATCCAACATGGCATTTAATATGTTTGAAAACCTAAGGCTTTTTATTACAGTGAGACATGTCTGCTTCTAGCAGCACCAATCTCCTTCAATAAAGATGTTAGACATAAACAAAGTTTCATATGAAGTTATAGCAAAGGCTAGCCATGTGGGCAAAGAAACTGCTCTTGCCTCAATTTCTGACAGATACTGTTGAAACTGGACCATCACCATCACAATACAAAATAAAGCAACTGCCAAACTTTGCCAAGACAAGCTAGGACAGTCCGTCAAAATTACCTGCTTCTAAAAAAAGTCTGTCAGATATACCAGGTCTATAGGCCAGAGCTGGATGCCCCAATGTCACAGAAGAACTTAGGGTGACTATCTAGGCAGTCAGATGTCTCATGTAACATTGCACCCTGCAGGGATCTTAGATGGTGTCGAACACTAGATTGTTATAACTATATATATTATTATAATTTTCCTTAGTTATGATAAAAAGGTAAATTAGATGTAAAACTTTAAACTCACCAAAATGAGACAGATAGTAGAGTATTTTCTCTAATTTTACCAAATACAAACAGATTGGATATTGTAACTATAATTCTTACTTGTTAACTGTTTTTGTTGTATATAACTGGCCAATAGCTGAACAGAATAAGGTTAGGTGAGAGAGCCATACTGAGAATCCTGGGAAGAAGAAGTTACCAGTCAAAAGCAGAAGAGGCAGGAGATGAATGTGCCATGTTAATAAAGGTACTGCCACTTGGCAGAAAATAGATAAGGACTATGGGATAACTTAAAATGCAAGACCTAGTTAGTAATAAGCCTGAGTTATTAGTCAGACATTTGTAATTCATATTAAAGCCTCAGTGTGTTTTTTTGGGAGCTCTTGGTGGGACAGAAACTTGCACTAACAGTATATATGTTGACTGTTGTTAGTTACTTATTTTGTGCAAGGTGGGATAATGGCACAGTACCTTTATAGGAATAAAAAAAGAAAGACACAAACATTTCTCTGCATTTCAACCTGCTTAGCTACATAAATACATTTATTTTCATAGGCTCGCAATTAAATTTCACAATTCACTTAGTTACTAAGAACATTGAATAGAAAAGATTTTTAAATCTGAAAATTTTGTTTTTGTTTATTTTTATGTTTGTTTATTGTTCTGTGTGCATATTTGTATACAGATAGGTGCACTTTTGTGTGTACATAGTTCATGCGAGTTAGAGGACAATTTGGGTTGTCATCCTTATTAGGAAGACTGTATACTTCTTTGGAGACAGGTTCTCTCATTGGCCGGGAGCTTACCAATTAGGCTAGACCTGCTGGCCAGGGAACCACAAGTTGTGTCTTCTCATTGCTGGCACCGTTATCATATGTCCCCTGTGTCTGGCTTCTGGGTCCTGGGAATTGAAATTTGGTCTGCATGGCTATAAAACAAGCACTTTACCAGCTGGACTACTTCCTCAAACTGAAAATTTTATTTTTAAGCTTTGTAGACTTGTCAGCTTTTTCACAGCCACTATTATGTTCCATGAGTCCCGAGACCTCAGATGGTCACACAAAAGACTTAAGACATTTCCACAGTTATCATATTAAACTTTATTTCTGTCTAGAGACCAATAGTCCAAATAAGAGACTCATAACACACAACCAATGAACACTCTACACTCTTTCTCTTTCCATCTCAATTTTCATGTTTGTTTTTGTGAATGCTTGTCCTTGCATCTATGTTTACACTCTCACCTGTGGCAAATGCAGGTTTGACAGCCCACTTCCTTCTGGGACTTGTCATATGCTGGCAATGTTCAGCACAGTGTGCACAGTAAACAGGTAACACAAGACAGATAAGAAGAAGGTAACATCATCAACACAGTCATGGTACAATGTCAGAAGGACCAATCACTGTTTCTTCTATTTCCGTTAAGGAATTTAATGTGGTTGGTGGCGGGGGGGGGGGGGGGAGAAGGAGCTTAACTGAGGTGGGATGGCAGAGTTGGAAGGATGCAATGCTCTAGCACCCTACAGACAAACAAATGACAGAATGAAAGAACACAGTGAGACTTGCCTTTAAAGAGAATGGATGTGAAAACAATTCATTCCAGTGCAGATGACCCAACACACAGAGTATGTACCAGTAACTACTTACAGATATTACTAGAGGACTGAAGCTCTGAAAAACCTGGTAAGATTATCACCCATTATTCTGATATCCTATGCCTATACATCACTTTGTCCATGGGTCAGCCATTTGCTGAGTGCCTGTGTCTGGGTGTAGTTAGAGCAAAAGCCTCCATGGTCACTACCACCTAAGGTGAAGTGTGCTTATAATTTCTGAAACTATTCTGTCAAAGGTCTTAATCAGTCTATTCCCCTCAAATGTATCAGGCTCTTTATTCCCTGGAGGCCTATTGGAAGAAAACTCAAAAAATCAAAAGGTCATGGGCATTAGTCTGAATCAATTCATGGAACATTCTGGAGAGGTCACCTCTTCTCTAGTTTTCTTGGATTTAGTGACTTGTTCTTATATGGAGTATAAAACATTTATAAACTGTGATAGAAGAGAGAGAGAGAGCTGTGCACTTAGCCTTGACCTTTTAGGGGTCACCTTTGACTGTTGATCATCCCAAATTAATTACTTATAAAACACAAAACACTTTAAAAATTTCCTTGTGAATTCCTAAAATGATCATTTTTTTTTTCTTTTTGCACCTACTTATACAACAAGCATCCATTAAGCTTTCATTGCCTGGCTTCACCCGGTCTTTCTTTCATCTTGGCATTCTACCCACTGCTAGGGGCCTTTGAAGATGGAGGCTTGGATTTAATATGTACAGCTCATCAGAAGACTTTGGGTCATACAGGTTTGGGGCTTATTATTTGAAAGAAAGGCATAGATACTTCTCATACACACACACAAAAATCCCCATTTGAATCTCTAGAATTCAAATGGCTACAGTTTCTTAGAGAATTATGACTGAATTTGGCCTGCAGTATGTATCTCCCTTCTAGAATAAAAAATTGGTGATGAGATCAAAGTTTCAAAACAGTTTTCTTTGTTCTGTTGGGTAAATTTAAGGTTTGAAATTTAATAAAGACAAAATATTGCTGCAGGCAGGCACTGGTTCTGAAGCATTATACAGTGGATTAAAAGAAAGAGAAAGGAAGACAGAGGAAAAAAACATGGGAATTTAGAACACAAAACTCAGTAACTAAAATCATCTTTACATTTAAGCAGCTACTTTTAATTTTAACATAGCATTCCTTTTTCTGAAATATATCATTATTCTGAACTTTATTTGTTTATACTGAAGAGTTGGGACTGTTTCAGTCTAAGCAATATGACCAAATCTAATTCTTTCCCTTGCTATGGTGGTAACATGCTGTATCTTCAAAAGAAATCTGTTCTAAAAGGTATTCAAAGAAATCAGCACACACTGCACATCAAGGCATTCAACTGCATAAACATTGCTGTCTGGAAAATCTTAAAACACATTAACAATTCCAGTTAGAGTAAAATACGTGTAGCTGCTGTCTGTCTGGAGGGCGGGGCGTGGTCAGTGCACAGTCCTCACTAATCACTAGGTAGATACACGTAGATCCAGCTTAAAATTCTAATGTATCATTTACTTAATTTTATTTCATTTTCTTCAGTCTACGTACTGATAAGGTGTTTGGTATTTGAGTCCTGGCATTTGAACACTAAAATCCTGAGAAGAACAGAGCGCTTTTATTTTAAGCATGACTTGAGCATCTTACACACAGTTAACAGTGACTATAAGCTTTACTTTGGAGGCAGGGGACAAGCCCCTGATTTGTGTTATTACAAAGGAGGAGTTCACCATATCATGCAACTTACGTGGGTTTGCTTTATCATATACAAGATAATAGAAATTCCTCACTGCATAGCTTGATTGTATTTGGCACCTGCTCAGCTAGCTTTATCCCAAACAAATCCCTTCTCTTAATCCATTCAGCTGGGAAGCAAACTTTTCCTGGTGTGCCTGCCACTCACTGTAGGTAAGAGAAACAATATTATCCAAACTGAGACTGCCCAGCAGTGAGCACCTACTGTAACTACCTGTCTGAAGGATCCGGAGCAAAGGACCTGGAGGACAGGCAGAGCTGTCTGCTCTCCAAGTGACTTGACTCAACTGTTTGCTGTTCAACAAATATTCTGGATTTGAATTCTGGCTGACATTTTCAAATTTCATTCATATGATAGAGATGATTTGGATACATTAAAATTAGAGCGGGAGAGGCAATTAGAACAACTTAAGATACAATGTGAGTATTTCAACTGCCTTGCTTATGTCTAATACAAGGCTATTGGAGTATCCCTTCCATGAAGCTCAATGGCCTTTGCTGGTGGTAAGAGAGTTATACTAATAATCACAATCAAACTTGTCCACAGGTTAGTTGTTGTATATTAGCCTTTTCTTTTCCTTTCCTTTTTTCCCTCCCTCCCTCCCTCCCTCCCTTCCTCCCTCCCTCTTTCCCTCCTTCTTTTCTTCTATAGATGTATGGATTTGGTTTGTAGTAAATGAGACTTAGAGCCAAATATTGGGGGGAAGATTGAAATATTAGAGAGAGGAAGTATTATAGTCAATTTTTATTTAGCTGTCTTGTAACTTTTTTAGTCTTGTTTTTGATGGTTGTTTTTGTTAGTGGCTTTTGTTTTGTTGGTTTTTTTATGAGCCTCTATATATTTTATTTTACTTAGTTTATGATTAAAAGCATGCATTATTTTATTTTGCAGTTAGTCTTGAACTTTTAGAAACAGAGGATGTTTTGTCTTTGGGGTTATGGGATTAAGGGTAGGTTATTAATTTTGGCTTTTTAATGTTAGGATTAATGGGTATGTCATTGAATCTTAGTTGTTTGTCTTTATATTTAAGGGTTAAGAATTTTTTGATCTCTCTGTTTAGGGTTTGACTGTGTGTTGTTTTGATATTTTAGGATTTACTAAATATCTAACAAGTAGCTACCTTCTTCCCTCCTCCCTTCCTTCCTTCCCTTCACTCTCCTTTTCTTTATCTCTGAGTATTCATGTATTATCTTCACTTGCATCTATTAAAGATGGTGGCATAAAATTTAAAATTTATGTGACCAATGTTAGCAGGTCATCATGGTAAAAAAGGAAACTTCAGCAGCAGTAAGCCTGGCAAGCTAGGTTTTCATTCATTTAAGATCATTGAAAGTTTTACAATTCACAGTTTTAAATATCTCAAATAAAAGTTTTTGTGAAAAACAAAACAGAAAAACAACCCATGGAGACAATGTACTTCAGATGTCTTAGTGGAAAAGATGATGAAGCTAAACTCAATGCATTTTGCATTATAATATGACCATAAGACTATGGAGACCAGGGAGAGGAATGTGAGTCCAAATGAGATGTTCCATATTCTCACTTAAACTTGGTACCTATTTTGTGGTATAGTTTGTGGAAGTTGAGAAGTTGTGGTTTTGCTGGAGGGACGATGTCACTGAAGGTGGCCTTTGGGAGTAGGAGGACTCAAGCCATTTCCAGCTCACTCTCCCTGCTTCCTGTTTATGATTTGGAATGTGAGTTCTCAACTTCCAGCTCCAGTCACCATGCCTGTCTGCTGCCATCCTTCTCCACTGTGATGGGGAAAGATTCTCCTCTCTCAGGACCCACAAGTGCAAAGAAACTGTTCCTTCTCTAGTTTGCCTTGGTCATGGTGGTTTTGTCACAGCAACAAAAAGTAATTAAACACTGAGAAAATATAGGGGATTGATTGGTGGGTATTGAGTGGTAAAATGTGCGTAGAACATGTATGAGACCCTGGTAATAGTCCCCAAACCTCTCCCAATATACATCTCTATGTATGTATTTATATACATACAAACGTATATACATGTTTATATAAGTATCTGTATTTATATGTTTTTTTTATATAAAATAACATTGAATTTCTCTACAGGTAAATTTCTGAATAGCCTGCTTCAAAATCACCTTTAAATCAGTGTACTCATATAAAATAACTTCCTATGTACAGAATGTTCTCGCTTTTCTCTTATATTTGTACAGGGCCAGTGGAAAAGTAAAGATACAAGCTGATAGCAGGCATCAGGG
Source organism: Sigmodon hispidus (assembly GCA_004025045.1). Lineage (NCBI taxonomy): Eukaryota > Metazoa > Chordata > Mammalia > Rodentia > Cricetidae > Sigmodon > Sigmodon hispidus. The sequence continues at coordinate 594,185 of PVIH01000008.1, forward strand.
ACTTTTAAGCAATGTGCACAGTGGTTCCAATTATTTTAAGGTGGTATGTACCCATGGATAATTGCTTACACATCTACTTATTCCTAATTTGGGCCTCACTATTCTTCAGTAGCTTCATCATGGCTTCTCTGAGCAGGCCCTTTGCACCCTTGGGCCAGATCAGACATCTAGAATCATCAGTTTACCAGTGCCGTGTTACCATTAGCAATCTGCAGTGGCTGTCACAGAGCTGTGTGATCAGCAGGTGGTATTCTGCATGACCAGGGCTGCTGGAGAGATAACAGAAAAAAACAATCTTCTGGGAGAAATAAAAGAAAATATGTAATGAAATCAGTCCTCTAAAAAATATGTGTTCGAGTAAACTTAAAAGCATATTTATTATACTTCTGTTCCTAAAAAGTATATATAATCATTTTATGAGCAGCTGATGACTTGAAACCAAGACTGTTAGTTTTAGCATACACAAAATTATAGATGTTGGGAGATTTCTCCATTATTCTACCCCAGAATATTGGCCTCTTGTATTTAAAGGCCAGTATATCCTCGGGCAAATTGAGTTTCTATGCTCAGTTGATTCTGAGTGTATTTTAAAGAGTGGCTGCCAACTATGTCAGAATGTATACAGATTTTGTGATATACATAGTTTTCCAAAGGATGATGTGAGATCACCAGTCTCAATCCATTTGTGACTTGCCTTAGATTTAAAGTTGCCCTGAAGAAATGACTGACTGGTACAGAAATATAGTTAAAATTTTTTTCCAGTATGTTTCTCCTTAACATTCAGGATTTTTTTTATCATGAAAATAAGCTTGAAAAATTGTTAAAAATATGTCCTAATATTTAGAGAATTCATTTCATTCCTATAAAGCAAAATGGCTTACTTAGAGCCAACAGTACCATTTTGAGTAATTTGTTCTTTTAGACATTTTTTGAAAAAAAAAGCTCTCCCTACAACATTAGTGCTAAATAAATAGAAAGAGTATGAAGTCCAAGAATACAGTATACATAAATTGCATTTTAATTTCTATTTTTCTTTAGAAATATGTCAAAGATAAATCTAAATGTTGTTTAAACACATACTTTGCTTCAAACGCTTAGAAAATGATGCCTAACAGAGAAAAATAAAGCTATTAATTTTCCATTTGCATAACTTGCCCTTGAACTCCATTTGACATTTCTCATCTGCTTTTGTAACACAAAGTCCCAAATTCCAGTTTAAATGATGGGATCCCTAGTTATTGCTACCCCTAACTATTAGAGTACAGGCATTTATTTTTCTTAATGTGTACTTTAGAGAATTTAAATGCTTACTTAAGTGGTATGTGTCTTGTTATCTGTTTCCTACTCAAATTCTATCCATTAGTACTTCTGAGACTTAATAACTCTATTCAGTGTATTTTATATTAAAATATGTTACAATATAAAAATAGTAATCTAAGTTTTTTTCCTTCAACATCTCTTGGCATGTGAGTGTTGAGTGTCTCCTCTCTGTTATGGGTTGAATGGGAAGTGTCTGGACATGCTCATATGTTTGAATACTTGGTCCCTGGTTTACAGAATTGCTTTGAGGGATTGTAGGACCCTTAGAATGCATGGCCTCTCTGGAACAAGTGGGTACCTGGGAGGCAAGGCCTGAGTGCCATGGTAGCATCTGCTTATGGCCCAGGTTTCCTCTGTTTCTTGACTGCTGCAAGGATGTAAGAAGAACAAATAAATGGGGTGGGTGGTATAGAAGGTACAGGGAGTTCTGGGTGCCAATAGATGAATCAGTGACACATGCTCTGATAAAACATGTGTGTCAAGTGCAAATTAAGGACAGATAGGTTGATTTTGTCTCACAATAAAACTTGATTTTGTCCATTTCTAGCCATTCACAGATGGAGTCTCAGAAAGTACATCTTCCCTGCCATGATGCCATATTACCTGAGGCAGGAAATAAAATTAATCTTTCTTCCTTTATGTTGTTTCTATCAGGTATTTGGTCTGAGCAAAACAGTGACTGATACATTTATTTTTCTCCAGTGAATGAGAACTGGGGCAAGGGAAGGAAGGTACAGTGATGTGCTGGATCTCATGGAGGTATTTGCTCATCTGAGTCCCTTCTCTAATATCTCAACAGCTTGTGTAAAATTGACACACAAAACCACTCAGTACAGAGATGTAGACAGAGCTCAAAATATATAAACCAGTAAATGTAATCCACCTTATAAAGAAACCCAAAAATAGGAGCCAGATCATTAGATGCAGAAAAAACTTTTGACAAAATTCAATACCACTTCATGATAAAAAAGAACATACCTCAACATAGTAAATGCAGTTTAGTGCAAGCCCATAGCCAGCGTCAATGTAAATGGAGAGAAACTCAAAGAAATTTCACTAAAATAAGGCTCATGTCAAGGTTGCCCACTCTTTCTCTATCTGTTCAATGCAGTTGTAGCTAGAGCCATAAGACAACTGAGGCAGACACTTTTACATTTCTTCTAAGACTTTATGCTATGATAGGAAAAAATGATGGGATTATTAGGAGAAAGATGACTGCTCCTTCACCTTCCCTGCCCCCAGACAACATGTCTATAAAGGATTCAGAAACTCAGCAAAGTATTTTCATTGTTTATAATTCCATTACTTGAGAATGAGATTTTTACAAAGCCTTTAAACAGAAATGATGAGTTTATTGAGCCATAGGGTAACTTCTTTAATTATTTTCCATCAAAACTCACACTTTTAAAGAATGATACAATAGTGGGCCCAAACTCGATGATTTCCCAGAGACTTCTTTTTACTGTCAGATGTTCAAAAACTAGAATCGTCATAGCTGGATGATTTAGACATGCCCAAATTATTAGGATTTTGGGGGTGGTTCACACCAATGTAAATCACAGAACTTCATAGAAATAATGAATGTTTTCTGTCTGATCATGTATTGGCACATTTAAATTATGCTGCATCTATCTCTTTAAATGAAGGAAATTAACTTTCAAGTTTAATTAAACATTTTAAAAATTGAGTTTTAGTTTATAAAATTCACCCAGTGATTCCTTCAACATTTTTCCTTGAGAAAAATAGATTACATGTTTCATTGGGATTTGACCTTAATTAATCCTGTACTTTTTGATCCACTGCTTTGCTGGGAGAGTCTTATCAAAAGGAATGCAAGCTACGGGGGCTAAGATAACAATCGGCCATTAGCTTCTGTGTGTGATGCTGGCTGTGGTCCATGGGCATGGAATTCAAAACCCATTGTACACAGTAATGTCCAGGGCTTAGTGCTCTATGGCCGAGAGACAAAATAAACTGTGCAGAACAGCATCTTTACACAGCCTACATGGATTCACACCAGAACAAATGGTCTGAAACATTCATAGTGCAGTGTGTGCATTGGCACTGGGTCCAGCCATGTCAGATTACACAAGAGATAGTTCATTTCAGAGATGCTAACTGAAGTAAACTAGCAAAAATGATTGCTTTCCAAACACCATTATTTTGGTAAGAGTGATTTACAGTGATAAACTATCCCTTAGGGGAGAGAGAGAGAGAGAGAGAGAGAGAGAGAGAGAGAGAGAGAGAGAGAGAGAGAGAGAGAGAGAGAGAGAGAGGCCTTTCTACTGTTTAATGTACTACCCCTGTGCGGTAGCTCTCCTACTGACAAAACTTGACTGCCTTCTAAATAAAGAGAAAGTTTGAATAAATATTTGTTGCCTGATGATCTGAATCAGATGGAGTCCAGACCAATGTAACACATCTGTAGGACTACTTGCAAAGCAGATGTGTTCAGCATCTGTACTCTATTATAAATTGTAGCTTTTCCTTTCTGGCTTAGATACTCAGGATCTCTAGTATCTTTTTAACACTGGGAATTTGAAGAATGGGTGCTGATGATTTCTTTGCATTTGTGCAAGCAACCAAAGAAACATCTCAGAATGCTTCTGCACACTGAGTCACTTTCCAATTTCTAGTACCCTTTTCAGATTCAAGATGACTTTTCTGATCTTTAAATATTTTTACACAGCTGGCATTTGGGGCTTGTCACTACATGCTGGGCACTCTTCTAGATAGTTCAAAATAGAAGCAAGGCACACTTACCTTAGTGAAGTGTGTAATTCAAAATAGTGATTTAGAAAGAATTTTTCACATGCCTATCCCAAATAAATGGTGCTTATTCCAGTTACACTGATCTGACCATTACACATGGCAGAGATTACTGAGAATATATAGTTATTATATATCAATTGCAAATATTGGTAGCTAGTTAGCAGTCTTGAAAGTCATTGACAGTGGGCACCTTTCTCAGAATGGTCACTTTGTAAAACTAAGATTGAAACCTCAGGATTTGGATCATTGGTTCAAACAATGGGCTCTGAGTCCTATGGCTTACCCTTCTAAACTACCGGAAAGATTCCACAATCACTTTTATCCCAGAAAATTTCTGATAAAGAATAAGCTCACAGGATTACCACTTCCTCTGAGCATAGCATAAAGTCTTAATCCAAATGGGTTTGTGAGTCACCATTTCCCAGGAAATGTTATCCGTTTCTGAAACTCCCAGCAATGGTATAAAGCCTACAGAAACACATAGGGTGGCACAATGGTCTCTTTGGCCAACGTCACTCTCCCTGTCATTCTGTGAGTGTCTTCATCTGAAGTGGTTATTTTGGGCCATTACTCATTCTTGCACCGGAGTGTCTCCTGTTACCTCTGCCTGCTGCCCTGTGCCAAGGGTGGTTAATCTGAATTGATTCAGTGTGGATTACAAGGACAGGAGAGCTTTAGGGAGGCCAGACAATATACTGATAATAAAACTTTGAAAAACAAACTCAAAAGCAGATGGTTAGAGGGATGGCTCTCTGGTTAACAGTACTTGTTGTTCTTCTAGAAGATCCTCCTTTACCTCCCAGCACGTACAGAATCATCTATAACTCTACAGTTGTAGGGTTCTCCACAGGAGCTAGGCATACCCGTGCTACAGAGATATACATGCAGGTAAAGCACTCAGAAGCATAAAAATAATTATTTCAAAAACTAATTTTCTTCATGGAGCATGCTTTGTAAAGGTGTACACATCCATACCACAAGAGAAGGACATACAGCTTTTTCAAGGTTGATGATTAAAATCTGAATGCATTTAAACATCATTTAGAAAACGTAATTTTTTTAAAAAGTAGGTTTTCTTATTTCTGTTCTCAAGCACTGTGACCTCAGCATTCATGTCCTGTTAACTTCAAATGTTGAAATTCTAACACCCAAAATGAAAGTCTTAGGATGAGGTTTCTGGGAGATCACTGGGTGATGGGACAGGAATTAGTGTTATTATTGAGGTGACCTTCAGGTCTCCCACATCCCTTACCTCATGTAATGATATATAGAGATAGTGTCTCTGACCCAGGAAGTAGGCCTTTTTTAGACAATGCATTTGCCTTAATCTTGGAGTTCTTTGTACCTGGAGCCATGAGAAATAGATTACTGATATATATATATATATATATATATATATATATATATATATATGCAGCCTGGCTGATATTCTATTAGAACTGTCTCAATGGACCGAGACACCAAGTGAGATTATTTTTCACATGCACAGAGAACTTAGTTTAATTCCTTCCATTCTAATTTCCATTAGAGTTACTTAAATCTACATTATTATAATAGCTTAAAAATTGATTTGGTATCACGTTACATTTTTTTAAAACATGAATCTCATTAAATAGTTTGTGATTTAGTACTCTCTGCTGAAGACAGCCATGAGTTTAATCTTACATCCTCCCTAATATCAAGGCATCCCCTTGGTGAGATGGTTTATCATTATCCAACAATTGAAGTTGATATAAATCTAGGATTGGAGTACCTCCATAATTTGCAACCAAGTAGGTCTGGGAGTTCTTGTTCTTGACTTTCCCTGTGGTATGTGTCGATTGCAGCCAGACATCCCTTTATCTCACTACCCCTTCCTGTTATGCTTTGTCCTACCTTTAATAATTCTACTACAGAACCTCTCAGGCCAATAGGAAAACTACAGCCCTTTATGTTTTCTATGCTTTTGTCCAGGATGGCTTTCAACATGTTTTCTTGGTGAAATCTCACTTTTCAAGTGTCAGGCAATAGGTCAGTGCTTTTCAGGTATGAGTGACACTTCAATTCCATTAGCTACTCTCTCAGGGATAAGGAAGCACACGGTGGCTGGTGAGAGAAGACTCTAGGAATATCCAGGCAATTCCACTCTCCCATTTTATTTCTATCTGAAAATGTAATGTTAGTCTCTTTAAATATTATAATTATTAATGTTTTAGGAGTAGAAAACTGACTTCACAAGTTTTGCTTATATTAAGATTTTCATTTAATGGTTAAGGAGGTTTAAAAAAGCTGTGCCTAATATTTATTCTAATGTTTGAACTAAAAATACCATCCTAAGAAATAGAACCCTATGTGCATAGTCAATTATTTCCATTGAAGGTCAAAAGTAATTTAATGGGAAAGAATATTCTTCTCAATAACATGCAGAAAAAATTAAAACATATCTTGTTACTGTGAACCCTAAACAAAATTTAACACGAAATATAGAAGAGCACTAGCTATGGAATGAATTAGCCACTTTTTCTCTTGATATGATAAAAAAGTAGCAAAAGTGACTTAAAGGAGAAAAAATTGTTTTTTCCCCCCACAGCTCAACTGTACAGTTTATCATGGCAGGAAAGCTCTGGTGTGGGAGCTTGAGGATGTCAGAAAGAAGGTAGTGATGGATGCTGCTGGATCCCATCCCACGGGCTGGGCCATTTACATTGACATTGGTGGTGGCTCTTCTTATGTATATTAACCCTATCTATAAAAATCCTTCATAGCTGTGCCAAGAGGCTCTTTTCCAAGGAGATTCTAGACTGTATAAAGTCTAGAATAATATATTTTATGATTTACTTAAATAATGTATTAATATATTACATGTAATGTATATTAATAATATAACAATATAATATCCATATTATCTACCACTTGGAGGTAAATACAAAAATTTACATTATAAAAGTTAGAAATTTAAAATGTCTTAATCTTTAAGATGCCTAAAGCCATAAAAGATTAAAAGTCTTTATAAATTAAACTTCTCAAAGTTGACCTTCATCAATTTAAATATTAAAGATAGGAAATGAAGCTTCCATGATTAGCATCTAGACTATAGAATAAATATTTACAACTCACTTATGAAAGACAAATGTAAAAAGGGATAGAAAACAGGAGCATATATTTGCAAACAGAGATAAAAAATAGTGAATAAGCACAAAAAAGCTCTTAAAGTTCTTCAATAGTCATCATAGAAATGCAAACATACCACAATGAGGTGTCATAGCACACTCACTAAGAAAGGTCAATATTCAAAAGATTAATGAAAAAAGTTCTTGAAAAGTATAAAACACTGTACCTATCACCTTTCACACTCTTGTGGGACTGTGATGTAGTGAAATCACTAAATTACTTTGAAAAGTCTTTCTTGTTTTGTTTTTGCTGTTGTTTCTTTTTTCTGTATTGTTGGAGTTTGAACTTAGAGATTTGCTCACACCAGGCAGCTAGCTGCTCTGTCAGTGAGCTGATGTGGGAATTTCTACCTTTCATTTCTTTTAAGACAATGTCCTACTTTGTTGCTGAGGCTGACCTTAACCTTGTCATCTTTCTGCCTCAACTTCCAAAGAACACAGGTCTGCACCATCATGGCTGTTTCAATTTATTTCTTTTATGAAATGAAGATGCTTTTGCTCTCTGACTTAATAACTGTAGAAATTTCCTGAAGAGAAAAAGAAGTATGTCCTTATGGAGACTTTATGTAAATGATCACAGAAACTCTATTTATAGTTGTTAAGACTGGAGTTGACTAAAAGTATCCATCCATGAATAGAAGGATAAATAAATACATATATACATATTTAATGGAATAGCACTCATAAATGTAATAGAATGGGCTACTGATTTGTGCAATTACTGGTACACACATATACTATAACTTTATTTTAGAGCTATGAATATAGTTTAGAATACAATGCTTGCTCCACAGGAGAAAGAAAGGTCCTGAGTTAAATTCTCCACACTCATAAAAATATTCTTTAATAACATTTATAAAGTATGAATATGACCTATAGTGACAAAAGACATTTTTGTAAGATGTGCATGGGGTTAATGTGAAAAGATTACAAGTAATACTTCCAGAACCATGAAAATTTTCTAAACATGTGGTAGAAGTTCTATTGTGTATGAATATGTAAAAATTCATTCAGATATAAATAAGTGAATTTTGGAGGGGCTGGAGAGATGGTTCAGTGGTTAAGAGCACTGACTTCTCTTTCAGAGGTCCTGAGTTCAATTCCCAGCAAGCACATGGTAGATATGGTGCCCTCTTCTGGCTTGCAGGTATATATGGAGGCAGAACACTGTATATATAATAAATAAGTAAATAAGTAAGTAAATAAATAAATAAATAAGTGAAATATATATATATATTATCTCCATTGACCTAAGGAGAAAAGGGGTATTGAGACATGATGGTGTGAAGGTGTGTGATTGTCAGTGTGTGTGTGTGTGTGTGTGTGTGTGTGTGTGTGGTCATACATGCACATGAGCAATAAAAATATATAATCATATCCTCTTTCTGTGTTCAAGTCTTTAAGAATAATCCTCTGACATTCACAGAGGTAATCATTGGAATTAGCACTTTCATTCTGAATGACATATTATAACAATGTTAGCTTCATGAGATCCTGTTGAGGTCTACAGTGAGGAACATACGCAAAATACTTAGAATAGTACCTGACAATTGGTAAAGGCACAGAAGTGGGATTTTCAATCAACATGCAACACCTCCCACTATCTTTAGTATCTTTTGATGAAGAATAAGAATAAGACTTGCATTTATAGTCAATGAGTAAGTCAAGTGTATCCGACTGAGATCACGCATATGAATTCAGCAGCATTCATTCTTCATTGGGCCAGTCATTGTGGCCTTTGTCAGTGAGTGAGGTTATAGATACTGATGAGATTTCTATAGCTGAGGCTTATGCTAAGAGTTTTACTGAGGCATCCTCTGAAGTTCAATTTTGGTTGTACACTCAAGAGACTCCAAAATTTGACGTCCTGTATATAGAAAAACTAGGCAGACCCATCCTCATGCTTGTAACTGGATCTTACATGCCCTTTGCCTAATGGATTGGCTCATTTGGAAGTGACCCAAAAAGGAAATGACTTAAGCCAAGTCAGAGTTATTCATTTCTTTCAGTTCTTGTGGGAAAGCCCAGCTGAAAAACTCATGAATTATCACCTCTCTTGCCTTCTTAATATCAGGGCCCATCACTTGGCAACATTTGGCCTCCTTCCTTCTCTGTGAAGAACCTTCTCTCTGGAACATGAGAACATAATTTAACTTTGCATTTTCTTTGGTTAATGTGTTGTACAGTAATTCAATTACCAGTGTTAGACAGGTAGAAGATTTCCTTTTTCCATTCATTTGCTCAAAAGGAAAAGACTACACTGAACTTCCAAGTCCTTCAAAAGAGTGTGGTTATGTGACAATTTCCAGATAAGGCTCTCATTCATTACACAAACAAAGAAGACACAATGTCACAATTGAAGGGAGGAAAAATGGCCCAATTCAGAAGCAGAGTGATTCACTTAGGAAAGAAAGGCAACACAAAATAGCTTGATAACAATATAAATACAACCCAAAATCTCATCCCTCACTATTTATTATGAGTTTAAGACCTTGCTTTGTTTGTGATAAGTCGTTATGACTAAGGAGAAATAAACCATGGCTCTTAGAAAGCCTTATCCAATGGTCATCTGTTACCCAATGTCATATGGTAATAATATAGACTTTCAAATGGGTAGTATTTTTCTTTTATAAAATGAATTTCTAAGGTGGCATATTAAACAATGAGTTCCATTGTGACATTTTCATATAAAGTAAGTATATTTTAAAAATGTAGAATATACTCCCTTTAGAACAGCAGCAGGGATTACAAAGACGCTGCACACAGCTAACAGAGTATCCCATGTCTTGAACTCTTTAAGGTCAGGTTCAAACCTTCTGTACTATTTCACAGAACTACTGAGCTCATAGTAAATATCCCATCTTCTGTCAGACATTATTTTAATGATTTTCTTGCCTGTTTTTCTGTTATATATGACTATAATTAACTTAAGAAAAGTACATAAAAATTTGATGAGAAATGTGTGCTTTTTATGGTCACTATGAGTGAAGTACACTTTAGTGTAAATAGCTAATGGACCCTCTGTTTAAGCATACAGGAACCCATCTCTGTGCTAAGCAAAGCAGTGTGGGTGCTGGCGACTGCCTAGCAAATGGAAACAAGTGATTTAGGTTGCCACAGTGCTGGAGTATAGATTTCAAATATAGACTTTGTCATTCTTCCTTTATTTTGACTGCAGAATGGACCGCAAGTCTTAATGCCGGCTGACAAGTACATGGTAGTAACCCACTAAGTGTCAACCTCTGTCAGCATGTCACACACAAAAGCTAGTAGACTGCATAATTCAGGTCAGATAGTCAGGCTCAAGCCAGTGTTTCTAGCAGTTCTGATTATGATATGGAAGATATTAGGTCTTTTCTCACTGAAAGGTTGATTTTGAGAAAAATACAAGGATAAAACAAGTAAAGCAAAATCAAAGCAACCATTGTCCATGGATGTTTTTATTATATTAAATTAGATGAAAAATATGTTATGTGTCATAGGGACATTACTTAAAAATCCCAAACACTAAAGGCATAAGAAATTTTGTTTTTCAATACTGAGGTTAAACCCAACACTTCATGCATGCTGGGCAGCTAGCTGCTTTACCACTGAGCTATATACCTAGATTATGTGTAAGATATTCAGCATGAGAGGAGTAAAGAAACCTGGTAAGTTGATGCTATTTGACTTAGGATTTTTTGAGCTGACATATGGCTGCATCGATTTACATAATTTCTTATTATAGTATAGGGATGCTCTAGTATCTGGGTTCATTAACTGTGGATGATGTAGCACAAATACAGTGTGTCTCCAATGAACATAATAACATTTTATTTGTTGATGGTGAACTGTATTTGGACCATTGTCCAGGGTGTTAGTTCAACAGCAGAAACCTTGATAAAGTGCCGCAGGGAGCTTCCCTTCCTCTAGGGTAGACAGCTGCAAACAAATGCCTTAATACATGTGTATTTGCTGTACTGTTATATGTTGTGTAGTGAAATATGGCAAAGAAATATATAGGGAAAACAAGAAGCTGGGTAGGGGGATATTATGTCAATGATGCTGGTCAGGAGAGGGATCTCTGGGGAGCTGAACTCTGTACAGAGGTGTGAAGAAAGTGAGATCTGAGGGAGTGGCTAGTAGATGTGAATAGCTGGAGTCAGAGAATAGGACTGGATATAAAGTATCCCCCTTAAGGTTCTTGTGTTAAAGGTTTGCTTGCCATGTGGTGGGCTGTGGCTTAATCATAGACCTAATTAATTACTGATCCACTGATGTAATGATACTTCGGGGGCATTGGATGGAGGTGTTAGAAGTCTATTAGCAGGTCCAATTTGGGGAAAGTAGCTCAGAGGTGGTGTAACACTGGTGGGTACACCTCATCTTTGGTTCTTTGTTCTTGGTCATTCTGTGTCCTAACTGCTCTGAAGTGAACAGCCTCCTTCGTTGCATGGAACCAATGACACATTTTGCCCCTCTTTAGGCCCAAAAACAGTGGAGCTTGTAGATCTTGAACTGAAGACTGGAACTGCCAATCATATTAGCCTTTTTTCCCCCCTAAAGATGCTTAAGTCAGGTGTCCTGTAGTAGCAGCAAAAGGCTGATAAACACCATCATCACTTCAAGGGGACATCAGGGAGGCATCGAGGCTTGGTAGGCTGAGAGGAAGATGCTCAGGAAACATGGGCGAGAATGGCCACTTCTTGAGGGCAGTGTCCAGCTTTCACTCAGCGGAACAGTAGGGAATGGCAGCTATTGATTGTTATACTAAAAGTGACATCGTTGCTTTCATGCAAAGGAAAAAGTCTAAATTATGGCTGTCACAACAACCAGGATGAAGCACATGCTGAGTTAGATTTAGACATAGATGAAGTGACATTTTCTTTAAATGTATTTAAAGGAAATACAAGAGGACATGGGTTAGGTGAGGACATGGGCTGGGTGAGGGAGATGGAAGAGAAAGATCACCTGAAGGTTCTGGCCTTAGTCAGCTGCCACAGGTCTGGGACAGTCCTTCCTTTTAATCCCTTCTCTTCTATCTCAAAGACAAGCATGGATGGAGGGTCTGTTAGACTAAATCACCCTTTGCTGTTTTGTTAAAAAGATGATGAACTGAGTACATCTACTGCCTAGAAAGAAATTCAGTTTGTACTTAGTTCATTCAAGAAATTGTTCCTGAACGGTTACCCATCTATACATTGTGAGTGTAATGCTGACAAGTTCAATTTCTGCTCGGGTTAATGGCCACATAAATGTCTTTACACAACTTAAGCTTGCTTAGGGGCAGGAATGATTTCTAATTCCCGCCCCCATGCTTTGCATTGCTGTATAGGGTTTTTTAACTTGCTGCTTGAGGTCTAGCCTCCCCTTGTACTGGGGGCCAATCTAATTATCAATAATGAGAGTTCTTTGTGCATATTGACAGGATAATAGACCTTTACGGATGGCTCTTTCTCTCCTGCACTACCCTGTCTTTCCTCCATGGCACACTGCCTGGTTACTGCATTAGGCAGTGATACAAGTTCATGCAGCAGAACATACATGGAAATTAAAGCAGAACATGTGGAAATGAAACAGGAACATCTGACTTTATGTATACTTTCTCGTCATAGTAGAGGGGAAAAGGGCTGGAGGACATCATAGTCAGTGAAGACTATTCTTGAGGGAAGCATTTGTAAAAGGTAATTTCCCCTGACCATTAAGGGTTATGATTTTTTTTTTAAATTGATGGAACATCTTACATATAGTTCTAATTTTTACTATAAGCAAACTGATACAGAATAGAGTAACTGGTCAATAGTAACTGGGTGACTTTTTAAGCTTCTTACTTAAAATGATAAGAAAGGTAAGGTGTTTTATAGATCTAAGGAGAAATTGCTGGAAGTGATAAGCATGGGTCTGGGCTTCCTGCATTGAGTCACTCACATGTTTAAACATTTCCTTGTTCTTAAGGTTACAAGAAACTGATTTTATTTTCTATTTATTTACTCAATTAATGTGTCCTATATGTGGTATGGGCACTGTAGTCCTTTTTATTCTCTTGTAAAAAGTAATATTTGTCAAGTGCAGAACTGTGTGTTCTTTCTAATAAAGAGGTATATTTCATAGCATTCATAGGAGTTGGGATAAACACTTGTATAGTTAAGAGTGGATGGGTGTCAACAACTCTGTTTTTCAGACTTCAGTTCCAGAATACAGCTGTGCCTTTCTTAGTTAGATGCTCAGAGACTTAGTGCTCACATTTCTTTAATAAGGTTGGCTCAGGAAAGGAGTTGGAGGTGTGAATTTATATTTTTTTTTATTTCCCTTCTAAAACTTGAGATGTTGAGAGTCTTGTGGGGAAAGATGTGCTACAGTAGAAATACTGAAAGCTGGCAGGTTTGTTCAACTCGAAACTTTTTCTCTTTTGGGTGGCATGGGTTTAATCCGTCAGTTAAGAGAGCTTGACCCATTTAGGCATGCAACAGCTAAAGCCTTAATCCCAACTGATTCATTTTACAGTTCAGATCTAGCCACTGATACCACACTAATTCAGACTCACACAGGTCAACACAGAAGAGCAAAGCGGGCTTATTCTCTCCTCTCCTGAGAACTTCAGTAGAAAAATGACTTCTCTCTCAAGACAGGGGCAAATATCTCTAAGATGTTACTGTTTACTTTTCTGTTTTCTGTATATTCATCAATAACAGCTTTTAAATATCAATTGAGATGCTTAATATGCTGAGGAAGAAGTGATAATATTATCAAACATTTTCTTTTATTATTTAATATTTTTAATTATTTTAGGCTGACTTCGAACTCCTACATGAAGGGCTTATGGGGGCATGCATCACATTTGGCTTCAAAGCACTGCCATTCTTGTTTTTTTTTTTTTTTTTAAATCAACAATCTTTAAAAATAAGAATGCTAGTAAAAAAAAATAGTGTGGGTAATGAAAATAGACTGTAGAAATATCAGCACCTGCATGCATTTTGCCATTCTTCAATCTAGTAAAAAATAGTGTTATAAATCAAAAACTTGTCTATTAAACAAAAGCTTTCATTTTTAATAAAAGAAAAATTTCCAACAAAGTACACACACTCAATTCTGTTTATAAATAGCAGAATAGACTGCCATAAACATAGCGAGGTATTCATCAATGTGTAAACATCTCCTTTTTATTTTAATTTCTTGCTCACACACAGGGTCTCAAGGGATTCCCATGGTGAAGGCATGTCCACAGCCTCTGTGGCCTACTCATAGGAGGTGCCTAACAAAGAACTCTATTAAAAGTCCTATCTGTAGGGTAAGACTATGAGTGTCACAGATGTTTTAAAGGAGAGGAAATGGAAACCCAGAGCATCTTAATGAATTTCCCTAAGTTCAAAGATGTGAAGTGATTCTCATTTGGTGTTTCTGATGCTGTAGAGAACATAGACTAATATGATTTCACTGGAGCAATGTATTATTCTTCCCAAAGTACCACATATGAGATATAGAATAGTTTTTATAGGATTTTCTGCTCATTTGATGGGAGACTTAGTCACTGTTTTCTCAGAATACACCAAACATACATCATGTTTTCTTTGTAAACTATTATTCATTCATAGTAGAATGCCATTCATTTCTCTTATCTTCCTATATTTTTGTATTTTATAAGTTGCCACCTTCTAGCTACATAAAAGTAACTTTAGTGAGGGTCTGGGCATAGCCTTTGGCTGTGTTCTTAACTCAGAGCCAGAATTAAGACTCTACTCAGTGAGAACTGTAGTGAAGAGTCATGTGTAGTAAATCTAATGGGAGGCCTCCATAATTCAGGTGCACTCAGGAAAGGTGAGCATGGTATTTAGGCTGGGTCTTGAAAGAGGTTTTGATTTTGAACTGGAGTCTCCCTATATATCCCAGAATGCCATTAATCTCTTGATCCTCACTGCATTCCCCTTCTGCTTCCCCACTGCTAGGATTATTCATATTCAGCTGAATAAATTTAAGAAATAGAAATGCAGTTAATATACTTCTGCCATAATGCCAAAGGTAAAACCAAATGTAGCATCTGTTTTGGCTGAGAGCATACTCTTACGTAGATGAGATACATGCAGTTGGTGTGAGTGTAAGTAGTATAAGTTTTTTGGAGAAAACTTTAGAAGACTCTTATAAGTAGTAATACATATTCATTATGTGTGTATGTTTATTGAACTACTGCTTAGTTGAGAAAAAGAAAAACATTCTTTTAACAGTTAACATTAAAGTAATCAGAACTATTACAAAAAATCAGTGTGTTCAGTCACTACCATAAATAGAAAAAAATATCATGTAGTATATATTAAGAGAGTTGTTTATAGGGATAAAACAAAAGATATCACATGTGTATGTATAGTGACAGTTATGAAACATTAATTTCATGATTGCGTGTGTAGGCATGTGATATATATAGCATATATAAAATTTATAAAATGTTTTAATGTTTACCAATGAAGCTGATATAGTGGTTACCTTTGGAAAAATGTCTGGAACTTATATTTTATATAATTTGAGAAAAACCCAGATAATACATACTTTATAAGTAATTAAAGACATATAAAATAACAAGTCAGGGCTATGTAAGCATGAGAATGGACCCTGCTGTCTCATTTACTCTTGGGTCTCATTCACCTTGCATCTCTTAACTCAGTGGCAGAGCTTTTACCCAGTTACCTGGTTCTGGAATTGTTTTGAAAAAAATCTGTCAGGCCATTTTAACATTTACCATTGAAGAAGGAAAGACCAGTCCATGTGGTGATGAGTTCTTTCACTCATAGTTTAAACTCTCATCATCTAAATATCTCACACCAACTTATATTGCAGATAAGAGGACGTGGAACATTCTGAGCACAGCCCTTTTCCATGTCCCCAAATGCTCCAAGTTGTCATTTTGCTCTTCAGTGGACATTAGAACCATTTCTTCTATTTTACTATTTTCCAAAGCAGAAATCATTCCCATTGCCTCCTTATGAGCCACAGGTAAGTTGGACATTTTAGTAGGAATATTTCCTGCCAATATGTTGCATTTCCAAATCTAATTTTAAATTAAGTTGCCTTCTGTAACCAATAAAACTCACTAAGTACCTCGTTGCTTATCTTTTCACATTCAAAGAAGCCGATCCATCCTTATTTCTCAGAATGATTTTCCCCAATCTGGAATTTTGTCAAGATAATTTTCCTTTAATTTTACTACATCACACTAGTTATCAGTGAGTGAATAGACATAGAAACTCTGATAATAATAATGTACTGTGACACTAATAATGTACTATGACAAGTTGCAGTAAGAGCTTCCCTGAGATGCAAACTGGTTCCTGGAGCCTGACAAATGAACAGGTAATTTAAATAGAGGGTTCTGTAGTGTATGTGGCAATGAAGCTTCTCTATTACAGAGACAAAGAAAAAAGAAGAACCAGAAAAGATGGTGACTGTTTTTCTCTGGGACCCATGTTCTAACTGCCAACCTTTGTGAGGGTGTGAGTTAGTGCCCTAAATCACGTGACTGCTCACTGGATGGTTGCATGATATGTGGCAGCATGTGAGAGCCTATGTGCTCCAGAGGAGGGAGCCAGACACTTGTCCCACCTCAGAGAAAAACATTGCAGGGTATGGTCTGTCATTGTCCATGGGACTAGGCACTGGTGTACAAGTGAACATGTCTATGTGCTCCCAGGGACAGCTAATTTTGCTCTTATGCATTCATTCAGGGATGTTCAAGACAATGGCTTGTGGATGTTTCTAGAATGTGTTAGTACCTGGATCAGTGGACCCAACAAAGAGCCACAGTCAATGAGGAGCTGGTGACTAACTAGTCTGTGGAGGGCCAGAATCTGGTAGATTGGGGAGAAAGGGTAGATTCTTTTTCTTTTGGAACTGGGACATTTTCCTGGCTTCACACACCAAAGCTCCAGGTGAACAGCCATTTGGATTATAAGATTTACATCAATTTCTAGCACTTTTAAGGTCTTTGACCTTCAACTAAGAATTACCACAAAAGATTTTCAGGTCTTTGGATTCAGACTAAATTTTTCCTCAGCTCACTCTAGCTGGTAGATGATACATATAATCACAGTTCTCAGCTCACATACCAAATCAGCAATCCTCCAGTAGTGTCTATCATATACATCTCAGGAGAACCCTTAAAATGCACTCCTTTCATGAACGCCCAAAAATAGTTTTCCCAGTGCAGAGAATTTATTGAAGTAGTGCAATCCTGGGTATTTAGTCAGCTGAAGAGTGGCAAAGATTGCGCCTCTGTGTGTAGTCAGACGTTTCTGGCCTGGCCTAGCCCTGAGGGCTAGACCTACTTGTGGAACATTTTATAGAGAGTTGAGGTTCTATGTGGTGAGATATAGAAGAGAGCTCTACTCTGAATTATAATTATTGCTGTTATCCTATCCACTATGCAAGTATGGGGCCTGGAGAAACTTACTACACTAAATAATTGAATACATAGGGAGACAAAACTTGCAAAGTGTCAGTCCACTAGGAAATGAAAGAACAGCTGAGGATCAGTGATAATGTCTTTACATAGCTGTTCAACTATTTCTTCTATAAATAGCATATTTAAAAACTATGTCAGTGTATAAGCATGCATGTGTATACAGGTAGAGGCCAGGTGTCCAAGTTAGGCATCTTCCTTGATTATTCTATTTATTTTGTGAAATAGGGACTCTCAATCTGGAGTTTTAACTAGGCTGGTTTTTAATCAGCTTCAAAAATCTGTTTGCCTTTGTCCTTTCCCAACCGATGCCCAGGTTGTAGGTGCATGCTGTCATGCCAGCTTTTATGTGGGTGCTGGAGTCTCAACTTTGCTTTACATACACATATAATTAATATACATATATCACTTATATATACATATATGTAACTTTTAATAATTTATATGCAAAATAGTTTATTGTGATTTTTATACTTATGTAAATACAAAAAATCTTGATAAAAGTCACCCTCTCCACTGTGTCCTTTTTAACATTAGAAGGTTAATTAACCCTTAGTATCATAGGTAATTTCTGAGAAAAATTTAGAAACCTTTAGTGCCTTGGTCTAGACAACTTGAATGGTGAGAAATCTTTATCAGCTGCAGTTTCAAGTTGAGACAAACAGGATGCCTTTTTATACATTACTGATAATTTGGACACAGTCTCTTAAATCTTCTATGCTCAGGTATGCTGGGTTTTCACAGTATACCAAGGATTCTTTGGCACCTTTATTTTTCAGTGTATTGAGTAGCCTGTGCATCAAAGCTTCACTGTGCACTGCATCCTGTATACTTAGACAGCAAACTGGTTTGCTCAGAAAATATTTAGTCCCTCAAATATTCCAGTAGTAATTCTTACAGATTGAATCCATGTAACTCTGAGATTATTTTCATAATTCCTAGAATATAAACTCTGGTGTCAACATTATTAACCTATTTTCAAGAGCATGAACTTAATGATTCTTTAATTATGATTAAATTTTGAAGTGCCTGCAGCTGATTAAAACATAAGCATGTGTAATCCTAAATACCTTTACAATATGCTTTTCACTTGGCATCAGAATGATATAAAATTGACTTTCAGATTTAGCAGTATTTTTTTCCTCTTTTTTGCCTATTTTAAGAAACATAAGAATCTGAAGATACTTCAAGATACTTCCTCGCTGCTTTGAATAATTTATGACTAAATATTTTTTCAAGTCTTTTATCCCTTGTGGAAGTATTTTGCCTCTGAGTTTCTTATCTAATTGCTATAGATGACAATGTGAATTATGTGAAAAGAATGACAAGAAAGGGAAATTTACTACGTGCAGATTAATAAATATCTACACAGGTATAGCAGTAGTTGAAATATTGAAAGTTTCGAGTATTAGTTGGTAAATTGCCACCACGCTTCTCCATCTCTTAGGATACCAGACATTATTTTGGTCTTCACAAAAATGCCATACATATTATTAAATATGACTGTTTGCAGTATGAATCCTACTTAATATTTTATATCTCAAAACCAATAATTTTGAACAAAAGCTTGGTGCTTACATAAAAGCCAACCAAAATGAACAAGAACAATTCCATAACAACATGACTGAGCTCAAAGGAAAGAAAGGGATATTTCTAGGAGAAAGAAGCCTAAAAGTTCCTCTGGGGAGTACTGAACACAGATTGGCACTTAAAGATTGAGGCATGCCTATCCACTCAGGAATGAAGATTTGCCCGGTGGTTTCACTCAGGAAGTGGGAGGCTGTGCTAAAGTGATAGACCTTCATGATAGCTTTAGGTTTTTTTTTTTTTTAATCATTGAGTGTAGAGGCAAGGATGTCTTTTGTTTTTCTTGTGGGAAAGTCTTTTGTTTTCTCTTTGCAGTGCTGTAGATTGAATGAGCCCTTGCTCATCATAGGCAATTCCTCTCCTCAGCACTGAGCTTGTCTCCCAATAGAAATGTCTATTAAAAGAAGAATTTAACAGCAAGATTCCTCATTGTACAGATGTAGGGGTAAGATTTCCAAAGTCCGCACTGGGAATGGAATTCCAATCCTAATTTCATGGGACATGGATCCAATACTTCATCGCAGACACATGCCTGCACAGGAGCCTTTAGAGAAACAGATAAACCAAGCACTCAACATCATTTCCATGACCCAGGAATGAAGGACAGATGTGGGCTTTGGAAGTTCATCACCATGAACAGTAAAACCTTAAAGACTAAAGACATCCCCAAGGAACTGGAGAGATGAGATGTAAAGAAAACCAGATTCTGGACAGAGCTAATTAGGGCAGGGGTAGGCCGAGTGAAAAAGTACGTGATCATGGTAACTGCCCTGCCCCAGGTAAGTATAATGTAGAAATGATTTTGGTTAAAATAACTGAAGCAATGAGACAAAGAACAGAAGGAAGACACCACTCTAGGGAAATAATGGGTGAATCTAAAACACCAAATAAAGACATATTAGTGAAAATTATAGTCATTGAAATAAAGGCAAATGAGTTTAATAGCAGATTAGGAAACAGGTAGAGAGAACTGTAATTTCAAAGATGTATTTAAGGAAAACAACCAGAATGGAGCAGAGGAAAAAAAAGTTCAGATTTATATATGTGTGTGTATGTGTATGTGTGTGTACACGCGCACGCACACACACACACACATATACCTCAACAAAAGGCCCTAGAACAGAGGGAACAGGGAATGTGTTGGGTGCCCAGCAAGGTTTATAAATATTCCAGAACAATCGATGATAAGCTAGCATAGGGCATGCAGTTTCAAACCTGTGTACTGCCAGCACAGTGTCTTGAAACCACGCTGAGAGTGGTTTGTGGTGTGTGAGCTTCTTCTGACTCACTCGTCCTCTCTCCATTCCAGTTCCTACCGGCTTCCCCTTGTTCCTTCTCTTCCCCACCCTTTCTTCAGTCTCCTCCTCCTCCTCTGTTAAAATTTGGGTGACAGTAACTCTGTCTTTTCATTTACTCTGGAGAGTAACCATGGATGATTTTATTTTCTCTTTCTTACACTGCACATCCAATCCACCTGGAAATTTAGAAAAGTCTACCTTTAGAGTACAGCCAGAATCTTGCCATGCCTATACCAACACTGTCATGGCCATTTCTAGACTCTGGGAGCTCTAATTTGGGTGACTGCGTTGCTTTCCATATATACGTATATGCCTTGAATTCTACCCTGTGTCCATTCAACCTGGCAGTATGGTGAACTTAAATGTATGCAGAATTATGTTATCTTTTCTTCAATTGGAGGCATCTTGAAAGTTATCACAGGGACTTTGAACTCTTTCTCCTGATGTCTGTGTAGCTCATTTTTATTGTTGCCAAGTCTTTGCCCAAATGTCACCTTTGCAGTGAGGCTTCTCTTGCCTCATGTTCTGTCTCAGCATTCCCAATTCCTTCCACTGTGTTCTATTTCATTTTTAACAGGTACTGTTTTCCTATACAGTACAGAAACCACCATGGCCATTTATTTTCTTGAGTTCCCCTGTGTATCATAGACTGGATGGGGATTTTTGTTCAGTAGGGGGGGTTTCTGCATTTAGTACATAGACAATAGATAACCAACTTAGTCAATGATTGGAGAGAGGCTAAGCAAGCTCTATGACCTGAATTAGAGCTTTCTCCTATATGTTTAGAATACTATGCTTGGAAAGCAAGTCAAAATTGTATATATAAAAATGTCATGTTGAAAGCATAAAAAAAATAACTAGGATTATCAGTTTTATATTCCTAAAGGAACAGATCATTTTTACAATTTTTTAAAGACAATTTGTATATTGAGCCATTCTTATTAAATTGGGTGTATTTTAAATCATCATCATTGTCGTCATCATCATCATTATCGTTATCATTTTTCTATTGATGGGTTCCCTGCAGAATCACATATCAGGGACTTTAAGGATGCTCAGGTGCAGCACAAGGTTGATGTACTGCTGATTTCCCTTAGCTTTGTGCCCCTTTACTGGGCAAGCCCTTGCTATTTGATTTTGAATATATTATAGAGACCAGGGCAAAAGGAATGGGTACTGAGATCATGACTTAAACCACTGATATAAAGAGCACTAGCTTCATTAACTTAATAAAATTAAACTATGACCACAAAAGGTTATTCTGTGGGAGCTGATTGGCAGCTGTTAGCCCAAGGGTCCTGTTTGCCACCCCTGTTGTGGATTTTTTCTTCCTTCCCCCAGCATATGTCTAGAGCCAAAACGGACTTCTTCTCCTTAGCTCAGTTGACATGTCTGGGGATCTGAAAAGCTAAGGTCAAAAAATACAGAAATTAATAGATCATGAGGTAAGTACAAAATCAATTTTGCTGTTGGAGTGTAAGTTTCTTCTTTTACTGTTTTTCCTGCCCTACTTAGATGCAGGTGCCCCTAGCTATACCAGAGTGCTGAATGGTTAACCCTTGGTCACCGCTCTTTCTCAAGGCTTTTTATTTATACTTTGCTGGTCTTTTCTGTTCACTGGACGCAGCTTCAAACCGTCAGCAGTATTCCCTAGGCAACCTGCTACCTTTTGAGTGAATGGACAGGCTGCAGTGAACTCGAGTGCGCCCTCAAGTGGCTCTTACCAGAAATGAGTTCCGCAGAGCCCTCTCTAAGCAGAATCGGCTCTAAACCTGTGCTTTAATCCAGCACTAATACCACAACTGAGTTTTAATATAAAGAATATACATAGGACAATCACCACAGGGGCTTCTTTTATGAAAAAAAACAGATTCTTTTCTTCAGTGCCTTAACTGTGGAGAAGTCCCCAAGATTATTAATTGTTATTATTAAAATTAACTTCATTTGTGCCACACCCCTTCATTTTCTCGAAGCACTTATTAACCTATAGAAAATAAAGTTGTCTGCATGGCATAGTTAAAAAATGCAGGCTGAAGCAAATGAAATTCCTTTCTTTAGTAGAAGCATACAATTTCCACCCCCTAAAACTAGGACAATGTACCACTTATGTTGTATATTGCAGTCTGACTTCCAGCCTTTTCCAACAGCCCTTTCACAAAATTGATAGATTATTCTCCCTATTAAAGAGTCTTTTATTCTGGGTGCCAGACCTGGTTCTCCCGGTTGAAATATTGCTTTAGCTTTTTTTCCCTCCCCACCATGGTGGCATTTCACTGCTGAATAAAATTACAAATTGTATACCTGATTTTCCAGGGCACAGAAAAGTCTCAAAGGGCTTGAAATGGGCATAGGAAGAGATATGTTTGTTTGTTATTCTTAAATAGACCTGGTGGGAATCCATGGACCCATGCAAATTTCTATCAGGCTGGATGGTACAAAAAGAAAAAAGCATTATGTCGAAAATATAAGTTATAGGCTTGTGTTGGCTACTAGGCAGCCCATCCCTTTAGTGATACACAGTGAATAAAATGTATACATGTAATAATAACTGCCATTTATTGGTTTCTTTGTCATGTGTTTGATATACATTAGTTTTTAACCATCTTGACTATTTTTGCAACTATTTTGACTACTTTTTCAAAGTAGGAATGTCTGGTGACATATTGTATATTTAATAAAATTAGTCTAGAATATCAGAGGACAGAATCATCCATGGCCAAGCCACAAAGGTCAGGGAGTGGTGACCCACGCTTTTAATCCTTCACTTAGGAGACAAAGATCCACCTGGATCTCTGTGAGTTCAAGGCCTAACAGCCAGCCAGTGGTGGCACAGGCTATTAGTCCCAGCACTTGGGAGGCAGAAGGATTTCTGTGAGTTCCAGGCTAGCTTGGTCTACAAAGAAAGTTCCAGGACAGTCAGGACTGCTACACAGAAAACCCTTTCTCAGAAAAAACAAAAATATAAAACAAACAAAAAGACTACAGAGATGGCTCTGTCCTCTGATATTCCAGACTAATTTTATTAAATATACAATATATCATCACAGGAATGCCCTTGTGTTAAAACTGAAAATGTAAGAAAAGTAGAGACCCAATTACCTGACTAATAAATAATGTGGTTAGAATGAAAGTCCAGGTCTTTGTGCCTTCCTCCTCTTCTCAAAAACATCAATTCTCATGTTTTGACCTCCTGAGTGGGATTACAGCCATGCACCATCAACACATTGGCTAGAATCCTGGAGAAATATTATGGAATAACTTCAATGGAACAACATGGATGTTTTAGTTACTTTTCTCATTGCTATGGTGAGATATTGACAAAACCAAACTAAAGATGCAAAAGTTGATTTTGGCTTATAGTTCAAGGGTGCCGTCTATTACGGCAGGACATGCAAGGCAGCTAATTACGCTGTATTCCCAGTTGAGAAGCAGAGGGATGAATCCTTGTGCCCAGATTTCTTCTTCTTTTTGGTCAATTCGGTGCTCCGGTTCATGGAATGGTACCTCCTTTCAGTTACAGTGGGTGCTACGATTTCTATGAATCCAATCTAGAAATGCTCTCATGGACAGGCCTAGCGGATTGCTTCTAGGTGATTATAATCCTGACAAGTTGACAGTCAATAGTTAGCATCACACAATGTGTCCTCAAATTACTTCCATTATCTCCATCTTATCTCCCACCTGTACAGTGAAGGCATTGGATTATGGATCTTAGATTTCTTCCAGCCATAAGTGTTTTTTGATCTAGAATATAGATTCAGTTCTGTGTGCCGAAAACACCGTGGGAAGCAAGTTCTGTATCAGTATTCAATTAGTCCCATGACCAGCGCAAAGTATTGTGGGTACTAGAGACTATCAGAGAGTGAGGCAGTGTTGTATGTGGTCCAGTGTATCCTCAGAGTGCTGGCAATATAAATGGGTCGGCAGCATCTCAAAAGTATCACAGAAAGAAGTCCTGCAAGTTCATTGATGAACCATATCCTAAGTGGAGTTTTGCTCTGTTGGCCGGTGGTGGAGCCAGCAGAAGGGAGGTTTCTTTAAATATCCATGTTGGGAGAAGTGACTGTGGTCACTGAGAAATGAGGTTCAAGATCTATGGTCATGTTCTCATTCATTCAAGTTCACAATCTCTTCCTCCATGCCTTATTGTAGACCGTAAGAACAATATTATAATAAGGACCTCCTGAGAGCTCAACTTTTGAGTAGACTGAGAACGCGCACTCTAAAATCCTAAAGGCCAAATGGGTCCAAATGCCAAACTTCAAAACGCCTAATGACACCAAGTGGGAAACCTCAGGTTGACCTCCTGGAATGGCTGCGGTGAAATTGCAGGCGTGCTAAAACTGGCGAAATCACCTTTAGGGATGGAAGTGGCTCTGTGGATGAAGGAGGACCTGGGTTTGGATTTCCAATCAGATGTGAAAGCTGGGAGGGCATGACTGACACCTGGAATCCCAGCATTCTGGTACCAGAGCAACGGGATTGCCAGAAAGTACACTGGAGAGATGAGTCAGCATTAACAATTGTAGGTTCAGCTAGACCTTCCCTTAATAAATGCAGTGGAGAGTTAGTGACAAATGAGCATGTACACAAACATACACGCTACACATCCATGAAAAAAGAAAAAGCACACCTTCGCAGTATGTTTAGAAGTGGTACACAAAACACAAATAACTTATTTAGACTTGGGCCGTGTCTCTAACAAGTCTCATATGTGGACAAATACTCTAATATGCAAAATGCTCATAGTCTCATTTTGGAGAGGTAATCTTCAACTCATCCTAAGGTCAATGTGTGGAAGTATCAGTTCTAGAGCCAGAAAGAAGAACAAAGAACTCCCTGATCTTTGCTGCTGAGTTCTATATTGCTCCTTTGCTTAATACCCTTCTCCAATCTCCTGCTCTTTGAAGTCCGTCTCCGCTGTCACCATGCTAAGTCACTGTCATCCTACATATGTGGTTTCATTTAGGAATGATGTTTTTGTAGACAGGCCAGGCAATGCTGTCATACCTAAGGTGGGTTATCCTAATCCTCTGTCCACATCCTGTTCACAGGTCCCCAATGACTTAGAACAAATTAACCTCTTTGTCTTGTGCGACGGGGTCCTCTGGAGTCAGAAGTTCCACTAGCTAGGCTCACCCAGGACACCTCTCCTGCTCATAGCTTTGGTGGTGGCCTGGCCATTTTCCCCTCCTCTGAGCAGTCCATGTTCTTCCCCACCAGGGCAGCTCTGCTTAGACCAACTCTTCACTGGGGGAGGGGGTACTCTTGTTTACTTATTAAGACTTTCTTCTCACCTTGCAGGGTTTAGATTAGATGGCATCTGTTTCCAAATGAGTCTTTTCATAACCTTTTTAGGTGCATCTTTCTCACCCTTAACCCATTTTCAACAGCAAATTCTTTTATTAACACTGCTTGTTGCAATTTTTTGTACTCATCATCATCATCATTATTATTGCACACAAGTGTGCATGTGTGTGTTATACACCCACATATACATGAGGTCACATTTGTGACATCAGAGGAGGACATTAGGAATATTCCCTTTTTACTCTTCATCTTCTTTTTGAGATAAGGTCTCCCACTGTCTCAAAGCTTGGCGTGGCTGGCCAGTGAGTTCATAAGATCTGCCTTCTTTGTTCCCCGTATTGGGGTTAGAGACAGATGTGATCATGCCTGTCTTTTATGTGGATGCGAGTGATTTAAATTCAGGTCCTCATGATTTCACACTAGTTTTACTCATTGACACATCTCTCCAGGCTTTATAATGAAAATGATGATAATAACGATTATTGTTACTGTTTTTATTATATTATTGTTAGACACAGAGTCTTTTGTATCCTCAAACTTACTATGTAGCTAAGGGTGACCTTGAATTTCTGATCTTCCTTTATTTACTTCCATAGTGCTGGGAAAACAGCATGTACAGCCATGCTTTGTTTATATTGTGCTGAGGACTGAAGCCAAGGGCTTTTTACATGTTAAGGTAGAGTTGTATTAAATAAAGAAACTGGGAACTTTTTTTTTTTCTTTCTGCCCTTTCATCTTTGGAACTGGAACCTAGCATTGACCCCTTGGGGTGGATTGAATAGTGACTGGCCTCATAGACTGGTGTGTTTGGCCCGTAGGGAGTAGGGAGTAACACTGTTGGAGTAGGTGTGGTTTTGATGGAGGAAGTGTGTCACTGTGAGGTCTTATAAGTTCAAGTCTGGTCAGCATCATACAGTTTTCCCTTCTAGTTTCTGTGGCTCAAGATATAGAACCCACAGCTTCTTCTCTAGCACCACATCTCTAGGCATACCACCAGGTCTCATTGTCATGATAGTGGACTGAACCTCTGAAACTGTATGCCAGCCCCAATTAAATGTTTTTCTTTATAAGAGTTGCCATGATCATCTTGGAGCCCATGATCATAGAAACCCTAAGACATACTCACTTCCCCATTTGTTACTTCTTGTTTTCTTTGGGTGTTAGTTCAAAATCTCGTCTTTTTTTGAGGATTTTTTCTGGCTCCTAGGCTAAGGTAGGCCCACAGCTATTTGTTCCCACAGTTTTTACAGTCTCTGCATTAGCGTTAATCACAGGCCAGGCAGTATTATCTACATTTACCTACTGCCATTTGCTAAAATGGTTACTAGTAGTGACAAAGACTTCAACCTCTGGCACCAAAGCCATTGACAACAGTAAGAAATGAACCTGGAGTAGTGGCCTATGCTTGAGTCTTAGCACTCGGAAGGATGAAGCAGCAGTACCACTGGGAGATGGAGTCTAGCCTGGACTACACAGTAAGTGCCATGTCATCCTCGTCTAAAGAGTAAAACTTAGTCTCAATAGAAAGAGGAAAAGATTGAAAACAAAAATCAGAAAATAACTCACAGAAAGGCTTGGTTATTGGGTCAGGATGTGAAGATAGGAAAACAGGTCAAGCATTCACAATTTTTACTATGGATTAATTAACTAGTTAGACTTTTATCAGTTAATGGTCACCCTCATAAATTCATTCTCAGTTCTGCAAGACAGAACATAGGACTGAGTAACATTTATTTGTTCTTTTCTAAAAAGTATTTTATTTTTATTTTATGTACATTGATATTTTGCCTGCATGTATGTCTGTGTGAAAATGTCAGATCCTGGAGTTAGAGAAAGTTGTTAGCAGCCATGTGGATGCTGGGAATTGAACCCATGTCCTGTGGAAGAATTGTCAGTGTTCTTAACCACTGAGCCATCTCTCCAGTCCCATTTACTTATTATGATAAATATCTTATAGATATTAATGGGCATGTACTATGTGACAGAGTTACAAGTTGAAGATATAAACAAGGAACTATCTTAGGGAAGATGTGTTTGTGGATGTTTATGCTGAAACACAAAGCAGCATAAAACAAATGCATTTGCAAGGAAGAGGTGAGTAGGCCTGGGAACAGACTGTAAAAGAAAGTAGTGTTTGTTTCAGTTGAAGAGATGGGGTATATTTTCACAAGGCCTGACACATTAAAGTGCTTTGCAGAAATATTTGAAGGCTCCAGTGCAGCTCAGAGAGCTCTGAAATGAAGAATGAGTTCTGGCTGGATGTAACAGAAAAGCTTGATCTAGATTTTTAAATGTCCTGTGATGGGGCTATGAGTATGGGACAGTACTCAGCAAAGACAGGCAGGATTGGGGCAGATTTGGGAGTGAAAGGAAAAAAAGAACATAGTAGTTTCTAGAGACATACACGTTGGTTGATCTTTGTAGTTGAGCAGAGAAGCAGGGTACCTTGGATTTAGGAAGCATAATATTCAGGGACCTTGTACAAAGAGAACACTCGAGCAAGAGGACAGAGCAATGAAGTGCTAAGGAAGAAGGAGGCCATCCTGACTAGGGTACAAAGTAAGCTCAGAGCTGGAAGCAGAGATGAAGGTAATATCTAGCCATCCTTATATCTAGGGGGGAACCATTGTTGGATGTGCTTTCCTGTAT
The DNA here is from genome assembly GCA_004025045.1 of Sigmodon hispidus. NCBI lineage: Eukaryota > Metazoa > Chordata > Mammalia > Rodentia > Cricetidae > Sigmodon > Sigmodon hispidus. Next base: position 622,693 of record PVIH01000008.1, read on the forward strand.
CATTTCCTTAAGCTCACTCTGTGAGGCAGGCACTATAATTATCTTCATATTTAGCAATAAGGGTATTGAGGTGCAAAAGTCATAGTCGCATTTCAGTGTCACAAGTAAAACTTCTTAGGAGAAAGTATGGAACAAAACGATATTCCCCTTTCCTTACCTATTATACAGAGAAATCATAATATTTTTACCACTGCTTCCTAGTCAATAAAATAACTCTAATAACTTGAGAGACTTGGTAGACTAGAAATGTTACTCCATTTTACAAGCACCCATGAATGTCAGCTAGCAGTGGCACAGAGATCTGGCTTCTGTTATTAATTAACTTGTATATATTGCTTATCTTGAAAATACCAGAAAAAGTATCCAGCAAAGAAACCCTGCCCATGAAGTAACTGAGAGTCTCTTATATCCTGGTGTGGACATGTGATACATGTGCTATTCCAGAATCTTCCTTAACAATAAGAAAGCCCCTGTAAAGCCTTTTCAGGAAGAAATATGAACCCAAAGGTCTTTTCTGGTTAATCAAAACAGAACTTAAGCAAATTGAATTGATTTAATCTGAAGTTACACAAATATAAAACACATGTTTTCAACAAGTGTTTTTTTTAAATCAAGCTATTAATATTACTTGTGATATTTAACTTTTCTTCAGATCTACAAAAACAGAATTAAAATGCCAACCAGTCTCTCATTTTTTTGATGCCTTAGCATGAAAATTATGACATCCTTTTAAAAAATAAAAATATTTCTAATATAATATCATTGAGATCATGTGATCCTACCATTAGAGTGAGAAGACATAAAAATAAAAACAGAGATAAACTAACCTTATATAATCTTTTCTTGATAAATTATGTTAAAATTTAAAGTTGTACTAAAATCTTTTTTTCTAAACTTTGGCCCATCTTTTATTTACTGTGTCTTGTTGCGGACAGATCATTTATTTTCCCATTCAACTGCCATCCATAACAATAATTTAAAACCAGCTAATAAACATTATGGTTTGTTAGAACTGCTACCGATTAAATCTTAAGTGTCTAATACACACAAAATATAAACAGAATGTAATTAGAGCTATTTAAAGAACCCATTTTTAACTTAGATTAACCATACTTTCCATTTGCTGAGGATAAACACTCATAAATGAAACCCATTGCTGAGCAAGAAGCAATTACTTCAGTTTAAAATATTAATATGTACCGCCTTTTAAAAAGCCATGGAAAATCATTTATGTAGTGCACTGTACAGATTCGAGTCAGACCCAAAAGGAAGAATGGGGTTGCGTTCCATGTCCTAATTGAGAAGCAATCGAGTGAGGGATGGCACGTCCTTCCCTTTTATGAGGCCCATTAAACTCGCTTCTAAAACTGCAGTTTCCAACATAATATTCCCATGTATGTTTAAGTGTGATTTAAAATCACACACACAGATACACAGAAAGCAAGGGAACTTGTACTTTTGACAAAACCCTTCATAAACCTGTTTTTAGGCCTAAGCAGGTGTATTTATAATCTAAACTAATAGTTAATTTGAGCACACTGATAAAGAAAGTCTGACAGAGAGGAAGGGAAGGCATCAGGCTTTATAACTGAATAAGAAATAGATGGGGTCAGACTGAATCACTGTTTCTGTGGTATTTCCTGTGGTACTCCGAGCTGACTACAAAGTTCTTAGTCTAGTGTTACATTGAGTGTGGGTAAATGCACACACTTAGGGTTGTGGCTATGAGTTAACCACGGGTCAAGGCCAGTTACAATGGGCACCATTATCACAAAAGGCTTCTAAGCCTCCACAGAAGTCCTTAGAACAGGGCTTCCTCTATTTCCTCACATTGACACCCACTCATGGAAGAAGCTTGGCAGATCTGTTAACCCTCGGATTGTTTAAAATGGTTACAGTCTTTAGAAGTTGCTTCAGTTATGTCCCTGTATACAGTACGATACTCAGGCTGTGGGCATTTTCGAAGTCATAAGATGAAAGTTAATAGAACAGACAAGTCCTGTTAATAGCCCATGTCTGCCCATAGCTGAGAGTGAGTGCAGATCCTACTGTTTTATTCATCATTACCCAACTTCAACACGGATGATGTCAGTAAACAATTTGCAGTCATTGACATATCAGCCTTGAAACACGTGTAGCTATTTGCAAAGTTATAACCCAGTTATTTTATTCTGAGTTGTACAAAGTTCTAGTTGCACAAAAGGTTATAGAAGTAAAAACCCTTCAAGGTCTAGGAACAAACAAAAAAATTCTTAGCAGGGCTGGCAAAATAACCAAGCAAAGGACGCTTGTCTTTGAAACTAGCATTCTGCCCCATGTCTTCTATTTTGTTCTGAAATCTCCTTGTGGCCCCTTGAATTTCTGGATAGAGCTCCACCCACCGTAAGAGTTTTTTCGAGGTGTAGCTTTTCTGAAGATTCCTCAACAGGGCCCTTTATTGTTTTCCTCCCCTCTCTTAATTCCTTAGTATTTCTCCTGTTCCTTCAACTCTAGGTAGAACCTCATCTAAAAACAAACTCACTGATATTTCATTCCCAGTAAATAATGACAACAAACCAAAACTGATATTTCACTTATATAAGAGTGCTGGGTTAATGCCTAACCAAGAGTAGTGTGGTAGACATTTTTGGTTGATTGATTTTGTGAGATAACAAATTTAAAGGCTTTTAAAGATATACTGTATATGTATATATTTAATAAGGGCTGCTTATTATATAAAACATTTACAGCCAGTCACATGTCTTTCATCATTAAATAAAAGGGGCAGGTAATGTGACTTTGATTTATTGCTGCATCATGCCTAAGCTGCTCTCAAATTTTTTTAAAGAATTCAGACACTATAGCTTTTTTTTTTTTTATAAAACACATAATCTTTCTTAATTTTGGAATCATATCAGTATTAATTGTTTTCATTTTTGCCACAACCCACTGGTTTGAGCAACTTGAGAATTCTAAGAATAGACAAATTAATTAGTTGATATTCTGATTATGCCTACACCAGCATCTTTGGCTCTAGCCTCACAAGCAGGTAAGGTGTTGTAAATGTTTTCTTTTTCTGACCAGAGTTTTACCAAGATTATTTTGAAATAGACCTGATATTTTTGGCCCCTCAGGGACTCAGTGTAGTCCATAGCTTTATAAAATTTTATAACCCATTGGCTAAATAACCTGAATTACTTGATGTTATTGTTTGGCAAATGCTTTGATAGCCAATAGATTTAATACATTGTTAATTATCCTAGTCTCCTTAAAATAGTATTTTCATTTTTATAACCAAGAATATTTAAAGGCTAATTAGAAATCCAGTAATGTGAATTGTAAATTATGTGTAATTACAATAAAACTAGTGAAGAATAACACACATTACTTATAAATTGTAATACTGTGATAAATTAAAGCAATTACAGGTAAACCAATAAAGTTCTTTAATTAAGTAGTTATGAATGAGAATTTGTGCTTTGCATTCACAATAACCTATAAAGTTGAGGATTGCATTTCTGGCTTCTGCAGAAATCGATTGCACTCTGCTGTGACACACTGCTAAGAATAACCCCTAAGTTCATTACTGTCATTATGCCATTATCATGTAAAAACACCCAGGATTGTTAAATGTAAAGTGTGCTGACAAGCAGTCATCTATGCTTCTTAATATAATTATAATTATGTCACTATCACTTCATATGCTTTTATGAATCTGAGAGAAAGTTCATATTTCTACAAGTCTTCAGTATTGGTTGGAAAGGAACAGAAGATAGTTTGTAGCAAGCTCACTGAAAATGCTATCGTATTTGACATTAATACGGCTATTCATCCTCATAATTATCTGACTGCAGCCTGCTGTCTAGTCTATACAATATGACAATATTTATATGCTAACAATCTGCTTATTATATTGCTTATTATTATATTTTGTTATAACTCTTGACATGTGCAAGTAGTGATTGATGTTACAGTGAGTGGAGAAGTGACCAATAGGCCATTCTCGCTCCCTGGGTTGACATCATGTTGATTTTGCATGGGTGTGTTCCAACAAGTCTCTGGAGATGAAAGGAAAGTCAGTCCACTAAGTTGGGGAAGACAGGCGAGGGAAGGTGCATGCGCTGAGCCAGGTTTAAATGTCTGCAAGCTTGCTTGAAAGACAATATTTAAAAGATGAACATGGAAACATTAAGACTATTCTGAGTCTCCCAGGTATACACATGCTGTTAATCTGCTTTACTAAATTAACAGTTGGAATATTTTAAAATAAAAGGATCTTTAGGTTAGTAATACAACATTGAAAATATGATATTTTGAATGTTGCAAAATGATAGACCTCTATTGTATCACGTTTTACCAATAATTGTATTTTCTGATAATTGTTAAAAAGATTTAATTACTATGTTTATGCACTGTATATGCACCTGTTGCCATTGGAGGCAATAAGAAGGGATTGTATCCTCTGGACCTGGAGTTATAGATGCTTGTGAGGCACCAAATGGATTATAGAAATGAGCTGCAGTCCTCTACAAAAGAAAGAGGTGAGTGTTCTTAACTACTGGGCCATTCCTCCAAACTCAGGTATAAAATTTCATTCTATATGTAACCCATTTTATGGATCTGGGAAAAAGAACTCCACAGGTCAAAACAAATGACATTCTCATTCAAAGTCTTCATAGGAATATGCATGTTACTATATTTGCCCTTTCTCCCCATGCGCATTGTATGGATGAGCCCAGATTGATGCAATCGACAATAGGTTTACATATGGCTGAGGATCAGTATGAGTCTTTTACTTTTATAACAAGTAGTAAGAAAGTCTGGTCTTTGTTCCAGAGGGAGACATTACCTCAAACTGCTTTTATAAACATGACCCTGAGAAATGATCCTAGTATATACTCGTCAGGGACTTACATTCTTTAGAAAACTAAGACAAACAGTAGCCCTGAAGAACTATGAGAGATAAACTTTCTCAGTTATCACTACATATGTATTTAAGTGCTATACCTATAAGACAGAGAGCATTCATCTTCAGTTTTTAAATTTAAAATTCATTTCAAGTACCAAGGTTATTTCCATATATTTAAATATTCTTCAAATGACCAAAAATATTCTAGAGAGAGTTATACCTTGATAGACTTTTCTGTATTGCTCTGTGAAAGATGTTTTAGGTCTATTTGTCAACACTCAGAGAGACACACAGACACACACAGTCTCTCTCTCTCTCTCTCTCTCTCTCTCTCTCTCTCTCTCTCTCTCTCTCTCTCTCGGTCTCTCCCTCCTTCCTAAGCTGGAAAACTAAGACAAAGGAGAAGGATGCTAACTTTCTGGTGCAGATGTTGTTAAGTTCAAATTGTGGATCACTTGCCTAAGCATTCCAGTGGGCTCCTCTGAGTAACTAAAACTGGAAATTGGCTGTGGGCTATGAGTATAAAGCCAGAATTATGGTTTCATGTGCTTTGTCTCATCAGGAAGGTTATCATAACCAGAAGAAATAAATAATGCATCTAATTAAAATTGTCTTTTCTACTTAATTATTTCCATTATTACCTTACTATATTGCAAACTTACTGTGTTTTTTTAATCAGTGAATTGAGATTGATAACATGTATACTCTCACGACAGAAGTTTAATATGAGTAAGTCAGTCACTAAAAGTGCCAATCAGGCAAAGTGAAAGTGAACAATACAGAGGGAGGTCTATTATTTTCTCCCAGTTGGTGCACTAGAAATCTAAAATATTTAAAATTATTATGCTAATTAAAAATTTATAAACACTTTAGAAACATATTCATTTCTTCTTGTTGCCATTTTGAAATTTTAAACTTTTAACATTAATATATTTCTATTTTATAAATATGAGTGTCATGTCTGCCTATGTATGCATCATGTACATTTAGTGCCCTTTTAGGCAAAAAAAAAGGACATTGAAATACTTGTAACAGGAGCTACAGAGAGCTGTGCAACACCATGTGGGTACTGGGAACTGAACCCAGGTCCTTTGGAAGAGCAGCAGGTCTCTTAACAATGGAGTCATCTCTCCAGCCCATTGTTGTCTTGGATGTTGGCATCTTGCTGTGCAGTCCAGGCTAGCCTTCAACTCATGAGTGATCTCTCTGTCTCAGCATAAATTAGGACATTTTAGGCAAATACAGGCAAATCTGTCTAGTACACTTAATCTAATATGAAAAAATAAGTCCAATACTATAATTAATGAAAAGTGGTAACTGGATATTTGATGCTTAATTTTGCATCATTGACTTAAATAATTTGAGTCTGTGTAGCAATGTTCTTTTCAGTTAAAAATGAATCTACCTGAAGGCCAGGATACTGATGGAAAGAATTCATTCTATTCCTCTGCATGAGTTCAGAATGATTTTTACAATATGTTTACCTTCTGTTTTGAGAAAGTCAGTTTTTAAGTAAACAGTGTCTCAACAGTTTGAATTGTTCCAACTGTTCTCTGAAAGTTGAAGAAAAGCTATTAAATATTTATTACTTTATATTGTGTTATTTACTGTAATGATGAATATGCAAATTTTATTAGTGTTACTTAGAAAGCCACAAAAATTATAATTCATGAGTGAAAAATTAAATGTAACAAACTTGTTACTGAAATAGATACTTCAGCTCATGAACAGACTGTTTTGTCCAGGGCTTTCATGTTTGTCCACAGATTGTGAAGAATTTTAGAGAAAAAAAAATAGATGAAAGTGAGAAATGAGTGAGTAGTCTAGAAAAGCATTTCCATAAAAACCCTAAACCTTATTGACTAGAAGCGATGGAATGCTGAGCCTGGATTGGTTCTGAGAATTCTTCCTTGTTCGTGATAAAGGCCCCGGTCCAGGCTCTTTCCTCCTAGGTCTAACAAGGAGACTCCAAAAAAACATTGCAGTTCTTAATATCTATGCACCAAATACAAGGACACCCAAATTCATAAAAAAAACCCACCACTACAGCTTAAATAACATATTGACCCTCACACACTAATAGAGAATAACTACAATACCCTACCTTTGCTCTCCAAACAAAAACTAAAGAGAGAAATGCTGGAGCTTATGGAAGTTATAAACCAAATGGACCTAACAGATAATTATAGAACATTTCACCTAAACACAAAAGAATATAACTTCTTCTCTGCACCTTATGGACCTTTCTCCAAAATTGGCCATATTTTTGGGCACAACGCAAATCTCAACAGATAAAATAAAATTGAAATAACACCCTGCATTGTATCTGAATATCATGGATTAAAACTGGGCATCATCATCAACAACAGAAACTTTACTAATTCACGGGAACTTAACAACTTGCTATTGAACCAAAAATATGTCAAGATAAATATTCAGAAAGAAACAATTGAATGAAAATGAATATACAGCATACTGAAGCAGTGGGTTTAAGGTGGTTCTGAGAGGCAAATTCATAGAGGTAAATGTACAAAACTAGAAAAAAAATAATCATCCTGACTGAGGTACCTCAGATCCAGAAAGAGGGGCATTGGATGTATCCACTCATATATGATTATTAACTGTTAAGTCAGTGGCAACCATGTTGAAATCTGTAGAACCACAGAAGTTAGATATAGGATAAGGAATGAGTGTGGGACAGATACATCTCCCTAGGAAGTGACAATAAAATGGTTATTGATGGATGGGGTAGGAGGTGCTGGAATGAGGAAAATCACGTGGAGAGGGAGAACGAAGGGATATGAAAGAGAATATGGGGAGAACAGATAAAATTAAGAACAGTTTGAAGATCAGTAAGGAAACATAATACAGCGGAAGCCTCCTAAAATACAGACATTTATGAATGCAATCTAAATGAAATCACCAAATAATGTGGAGGAGACAGATCCCCAACTGAACATCTGTCACCAAAAGAGATTTTCATTAATGAGACTGGGTTACATATAATTGTTGGTCACTTGGGTCATAGGAATCCCTAAACAACCAAGGCTGTTGCCAAGACTATAAATTGCTCTCTATAAAGGGATGTCAAGGCCCTGTTGCTGAAGCCAGGACCTACATACCTCATTGAACATAGAGAATTTGAGCTGGTACCTTCATAGAGCCCTTGCCTCAATGTGCTAACATCTGAGGTACAGGAAGCTAATTCCACTCACTACCAAAGGTGAAATGTAAACCAACCCATCCCAAACCTTTCAGTCTCTAATGGTGTCTTGCTTGTAGGAAAAGTTAATACAATGGTGGCACAAAACTTATGGGAGTAACCAATCAACGTGTGGTTTGGTTTAAGGTCCACTGCACAAGATGAAAGAAGCCAGACTCAAAACTGTCTGGGTGACTAAGAACCAGAGACCAAAGGACCTGAAGACCAAGGATAAAATCGAGTACTACTGTTCTAAAAAAAGTGTGTCAATAAAATGACTTCCAATGGCATGCTGTTATATTCATAGACTATCTTCTTGCTCAGCTATCATCAGAGAAAATTTACCCTGAAGCAGATGGGACTAAGATGCACAGCCAGATATTATTTTAGAGTGAGGGACTTCAGAATATTGAGCCCCAAAGAAGATATTACCATTAAATCCCTCCCCTTCTCAGTTCAGCTTTAATTATGTATAGTAATTAAATGTATAGTAAAGAGTATAATCTCTTTCAGTCTCTCTCTCTCTCTGCCTCTGTCTCTCTCTCTCTCTCTCTCTCTCTTTACTTCTGTCTGAAGATAGGCATTCTCAGAGGCCAGCAGAGTGTTGGGTCTTTTGGAAATGAAGAAAGAAGCTCATGTATGAACTATCTCCCCAACAAATCCAACATAGATCTCCTTGTATTTTTAACTTTAGTTTTTGCTTTGAGTAAGTCATCCCAAAGTTCACAGTCCTAACCTGACTTACACACTTCTTTCTGTGTTAGATATAAAGACACTGTCTTTAGTTATGCATTCCTTACTTCCATGAAATTCCTTGTTTCTACTTTAATGTGGAAGACAGATATCTACAGAAGGATGCTTGCAATTTCTTTGAAAAGAAATTCTCTATGGCTTGCCATAGGAGTATGGGATGGAGAACTAACATATCCTGGAGTATCGGGGAAGTATGCACTAGGGAAAGGGATGCACAAAGAGAAAGTTGGCAGGAAGAGAGACACCCTTTAAAGGAGGAAGCAAAGGAGAGAAGCAGTGAAGCCTCTAAGGAGGGAGGGGTGACATCATCCAAGGTGGAAACCTCAGCAGTCAATGCAAATCAGGTGATTGACGTATGAGGGTCCTGATGGATTTCAGACTTCATTCTGACAGCAACAGGAAACCACGCAAGGACTGTAATTGAAGAATAAAGTTAATAAGACGATCCGTAAAGTCACACTGGCTGCTCTGGAGTTCTTCTCAAGCCCAGTAGCTCCCCATTGCTGACTAGGCACTGATTTTATTAATATTGTAACCTGTAAGTCCCAATAGTGTGTCTTAGTCATTGTTTGAACTGCAGCTTTCTCCTCTGACGTGGACGGGAATGTCTTGACTTCCGCTTGCTGTTGCACTCAGAGGCTTTCATTCATTCTTCCCTCTTTCTCTCTGTCCTCTTCCTTCTCATCTCTTCCCCCTTGTCCTTTCTTCTCTCCTTTCCTTCACTTCTTCCCTTTTTTCCTCATAGCCCGTTACCTTATCTCTGTTTCATTTTTCTCTACCCTCTATGTACTCTTCCATATTTCCTTCCTGTTTTCTTTCATTCTTCCTCTGCTTCTCTCTCTGACTTTCTGTCTCTGTCTCTATCTCCCCCCTCAGTTCCTCCCACCATCTCTTCATCCATTTTTCTGAGATAAGGGTTATTCCATACCCTGGCTTTATCCTATGTCTCACTTACATTATTAGCTCCATGCCAATTATTTCATTTTGCATTACATGGGGTATTTTACATTGTGACAGAGTGATTTATTTGTATCTGAGCTCCACTAAAATAAGAAATACCTCTTTTTACACTTCTGGCCATGAAGATTACTAGTAGTGATTGCTGAATATCTGTAAAATGAATGAAGGAATAGTCATCTCAAATCATGTAATCCAATAATATAATTGTAATGCTGGAAATTTTGTTATGGAAATATTGAATGAGCAATTACTTCTTCCCAGGGAAATCAAGGGAGACTTCACATAGGAGAAATCATGAAGATACTGGTAGGCATTTGTTGCTATAGGCTCAGCATCCAGAAAGTGAGAAGAGTTAGAATATATAAGCCATGCTTATGATTCTTATCCTCTGTATAGTTATTGTTAACTCTTCCGCATTTTAAATTCTTTTTACTGTTTTTTTTTGATAAATACAAAATAAAGAAGGAAAAAAAAAACAAAAAAAAAAACATGGCAAGTATCTGAAGTTGATTGTGCTAAATACCGTAAGAGTTAGAGTGGCCTTGGTTGTGAGAACTTTGCCATCTTTAGAAATGGAGGCAACTGGATATTTGCAAACAAATATATTTGGACTTTAGAAAGATAGCTTTGGGGAGACACAGTGAAATGTGAGCAATAGGAGACCAGTTAGAGGGTTAAGGTGCCTTTTGGTTTCTGCTTCCATCATTGTTTTAAGATGCTCTCTGCAGAGCCAGTTCAATGGGTAATAGACGAAAAACACTGTAATACTTAAAATCACTATGGTTTTAATAGGTTCTAATGGCTTGATCACCTTGCTTTATGGTTCCCTCACTTGTTTTCTTCACAGTTTTAGGCTTCCTCAGTTTTGATACATTATCCCTAGTATAAGATCCTGAAATACAGCAAGGTACAAAGACTGTGTGTTGGCTTGGGTCTTACTGAGAAGCCTTATTTGTGGCAGGCTGAAAGTTATTTGCTTGATTCTGATAATTTATCTAATCTAATTGATTTCTCTGTCATTGATATTTGTATGTTATCTGTGTATTTTATTATACATAATTATTGAGACATTAGAAAGTCTTTTCTGCCAATTTTAATGGCTCATTACCTGCTATAGCATGTTATATCCTGGTTTATATAAGAACAGCTGTGACTAATATATTCCTGCAAATCATCCCTGTTCATTTTCATAAGGATATTAGACTCAGCAAATATGTGTCGTGTGGATTTTTATGCACAGGCCTCTGAACATCACAAAAACTTCCCAGAGCCAGAGATAACTGCACTGAATCAGCTGTTCCCAAGTTTACTTTTAACCAGTGCTCAAATTAGATATCTATGAGTTCCCCTTAGAGTCCAATCCCATGCTGCCAGCTGCTCCAGATGCGAGAAGCTTTTATAGCCTTCAAACACATTTTATCTGTCATCATTTTCATCAACAGGAATATGTTTCCTTTTATTCTCTCATAGAACCTGGTAAACAAGGAAAGAGAGAAGCTTGGCTTTCTTGTAACTCCAAAGAGGTCAGGCAGTGGGGGAAAATGCACAGCATGGGTCTCTTTGCTTCTCTTTCTATGCCATCTTTCAAAGGCTGATCAACAACCACCTTAATCCATTCATTGAAGATGCCTGATTTTCCAAATAACCTTTCCTTTGGAATTCTTGAGATGTAGTTTTGGATTGTAGAAAAGGTAAAAAGAAGGCTGGGAAGTGTTAAGTTTTCACTTGTCTATAACCTCAACATATCTTAAGATCTTCATAATGGAAAAGATTTTTTGAAAGGGTTTAATATTAAAATGATTATAAATAAACATTTAAAAATTATGAGTCAATTACTTATGTATCTTTAGAGACTAGCATTAGAACCATAATATGTTAATTTTTTTTTTTTAACCAAGATATAAGTTAAAGGAGAGTCATTGCAGTCGAGTTCATAGCAGCTAATAACTGGCAACAATTAAGTGTGTTAAAAGGGTGGTAGTGTGTAAGTTATGGGAAAACATACCAAGCAGCAGTTTATAATGACTTCTTAAGGGACACTGTGTATGCACAATTTATGCAGAAACATTTCAAGAATAAGTGAAAAACAAAGTCTCAAAAGGTTGGGGAGATGGCTCAGTTTGTAGAGCACCAGCTGTGCAATCTTAAAGAATTCCTGGTTCCCATGACATAACTCATTTGGGGGCTGCATATGTACTTGCACATACCTGTGCACATATGCCTGCAAACATGCATGTATGATTGAGTATGCTTGTAGCACAGACACATGCACACACAAATAATTAAAAGCATAGAATTCCTCTGTGGTGTGAATCCATTTGCTTGAATTCAGTCAGTGAATGAATTTATGTGGTTTTCAGGGCAAACAGAAAATAATGTATGTGCTCCCATGTACATAAGTATAACACACCTCCTTCCGCAAATCAAATCTGTTCTCCATGTAATGATTATGAGCTTGGCGTTTGTAGAGTGTGTAGGAACCTCATTTTCTCCAGGTCACACATATAACAATGATAACCTAATTCATCACCCATACTGTGTTACACAATATTTTACATTAAGCTGAAAATTAAACTTTCTGTAAACCCCATAAATTGCATATTAAAATACCATGTACAGAATGAATAAACATATTTGCATAATGATGGGTTTAATTTTGTTTACTCTGTTAGTATCTATTCTTGAAAACTAGGCCCCGAATTTCTCAATTTATGCTCCTAAATTCAGAATAGTCTAAAATGTCATTTTTATTATTCCTTATATTGGAGTGCTGAAAATTAAAAGCATTCATCAGAAAATTGCTGTCTTCAAAATGTATTGCCCAATATTGAATGTAAATATTAAATTTAAATATTTTAAAATTAAATTATTATTTAATTTATAATGGTAGGAACAGTGTAGTGGGGTTATGTGGGTGGACAGTTCTGCTTTCTGGTGAAGATATGCTCACTAACATCACTTTAAGTGTTGTAAGCCCAAAGTCTTCAGGACAAGGAAACAGAAAAGTGACTGCAAGGGACCTGTTATTGCTAGAACTTTAGGTCGTTACGTACTTACTGGAAGCAATATAAAAATGTGGGCATACATACTGAATTTTCCAAGCTTTTTCTGTGTTCTGTGTGATAAAATAAAAATCAACAGAATTCTTAGAATAATCTCTATAAATAAATACAGTGGAAGGAAGGAATAATGTGAATGCAGTCACCTGTACTCTCCGGTATGAAATAGAAATACTTAACAGAATTTCTTAAAAATAAAATCTGTACAGAATAATGCCTTAGTCCTAAACTTTAGTTAAAACCCAAAACACAAAAGCATGTGGAGAGCCTTAAGAATATGTTTAAAAACCTTCCTATGAAGAATTTTGTTGTATGTAATTTTTGCATATAAGTATTAATGTGCCATTAAGGACTTGTTTTCATTTTTAGAGTCTTCGGATTACTGAGACAAGGTATCATGCAGCCTATGCTGCCTTGAACTCTCAGCTGTAGGGAAGAAAGACAGGAAGTAGAAACCTGTCACGTGGTTCCCTAGGCCACGTGAGGAGGTGATGAAATGGACTAAATGTAGTACCTTCAGAGGATTCCCAGCTGAAATGCAATAGAAGTAAAAGAAAAGAACACATGACTACTGTCAGGTTTTTGACTATAAAACTAAGACTGTTCGCTAGAATGTTGGAAGAGTATCAAGACTAGAATGAGGGCAGTGCAATGAGATTTAACTTTTAGGCTTAATAAGTTTTAAATGGCTGAGAGCGAGTTCACATGCATGTGAGTGTACAGCATTGAACAAGCATCTTATGCGGAAAAAGTTTAGCAGAGAAGATGGGACTATATATTTATAATATGGGGTTTAAGGCCGTGCAATTGATTTCAGAGCCTCAGGACTTCAATGTAAAAGAAAAAAGAAGAGGTGAGAGGATTGAGGATTTAATCTTGGTCACATAACACTGAGCGACCTCACCTGGAATAAGAGTGGCCAAAGGAAATAAGGATTGTCCAGAACAGTATGGAAACTAGAGATGTGGCCTATATCCCCAAGATTAGCTTCATCTTTTGATATTTGGGAGAGAAAGCTTCTTTAATATAGGTTGTAAGATTTTTGTGCAAATGTGTTTTAGACTTAGAAAGACCTTGGCAATAATATTTTTGCAAGTCTTGCACTTTATAGAAATAAGGAATGAGCCACAGGGAACTTAATGACCCAATGTCATCATAATTGGTTTTAGTTGATGATGGATGATGTATTCTGTTGGAGAGATGACAGGCTGGGTTGGAGTTAGCATCCCATCATGCAGTTGGAACTGTTACCTGTCATTCCTATCTCTGATCAGAAAAAGAAGGTACTAGAAACACTCATGGGCTTTACTTTTGAACTTGCATCTCAGAAATGCTCCTGCCATTGATGTGCCAAGGCAAGTTACTGTGTAGCTTGATGTATGGAGGATGAAATTTCACACTAGCCAGCTGCTAAATGGGTGGCAAATGTTCTATTCATTATTCACCTTTTTCTAATTGGTGGGTGAATTGAACAATCTTTAACAACCATGTAAGTATACAAAACTGACTATGTAGTTGGAAGGGTTTTTTGATTTTGTTTTTGTTTTTCAAGCCCACATATCAATATATCCCAAAGAAATGTAGTTGAGTGCTTTTGGCATTTTTTGTATAATGGGATGGAACCCAGTGTTTCATAAATGATAGGCAAATGTTTTACCCATCTGTCATACCTCCAAATCCAACGTGCTTTCTTACAGAACTCAGGAGTATATTGTACCATTAGCATAAGGCTTGGCACCTAGTTAATATTTGTTGAGCAAGCAGGCGAAAGCCTCACTACTGGTCTTTACTAGGAAATCACTAGCAGGATCAAGCAACCACACTGCAAGGATATAAAGATTTTCTCTCAAATGTCAAATTAAGAATTTGTATTCAGGCAGAAGATGCAGAGTTGAATATAAAACCAAATATTCTACATCAAATTCTGCTCTCAAGTAATATCTATCACATCATGCAATATTATGTGGAAATTCCTGTTTGTTCTCCCATAGCACAAATCAAAAGTATCTAAATGTGTGTGTGTGCCTGGATAACAAGAGGATTCGTAGCCTCAAAAACCAATGGTAGTGATGGAAATTTTGTGAGTACATTTGGGAACCATGTCATGAGTTTTTCTCCACTGCCGTACTAAAATCATGTTCATTTTTTTAGTATAAAAATACATTTTTAGTTCTTTTATATAGGTGAAATGACTTCAAAATCATATCTACAAAATCTGCAATCCTTGCCTGAATATCATACAAAAATTTAAAGAAATTAAAATATTTGGTATGTTTAAAATAAAAGCAGAATATTTTATTTACATATAGGTATGTATGTATGTGTAGACACACATATTTGCCTCTTTATTTAAAACATATGGGCTTACAGAATTGTAGGCCAGACCATATATTTTATCTGTCATTGTATGGCTTTAGTTTAATAAAAACTAGCAATCCTGGTATGTGGTTTGTTTTGTTACATATGCTTACCTAGAAGTGGGAATTCCCATCACAGAAAATAAAAAATAACTTGCTATCATGATTTATGAACAGTTTAGAGTGGGTATGAAGGATATAAAAATTTGATAGAAACCTAAAATTTTACTATATAGTAATAATTAGATCTAATTGATCTAATTGGTGTTTGGGGCTGGTATTTTATATTTTAATTCAGAACTTTACACCAAATAGGATCCAAGAGTGGGAAAATATTGTGGCAAAATACTATAATTTTAAATATAGCGGGCAGCTGGAAAGAGTGTGAATGTGTGTGCTGATGTGAGGGATGTGTGTAGAGGGGCTTCAGCTGTGAATGTTTTTGGTAAATAACTGCAAATATTATAGAACACATACTACAGGGGAAAATATTGTACGCTGCTAGACTCCTAACATGGAATGAATAAATCCCATAGGCAATCTCTAATGTAATTCTCCCGGATATCATAAGAAGGTTACCTAAAGAAAAGATTTTTGCTAACACTTACTTCTTTTTTCTTAATTTGGAACATCAACAATTGAATTTAGCTTTAATTTTGGATCAAGTTCTGGATAATCTCTGGGGGAAAGCAGAAATGGTTGTACTTCTGTTTTTCTTGGTGACAATGGAATTTTCAAACTTCATGAAAAATCCTTACTACAGTACGGTAGATTGGGTCACAACATGAATAAACTCCCCACCACACTTTAGCCAAGTGATTATATTCACTGTTCAATAATTTTAATCATTGTTGTAGATATGGTTAGGGTTATTTTTGTCCGCAGAGATAGAACACATGCACCTAAATATCTGTTGTTGTCTATAGATCCATATCCTCACACTACTACATATTTCTTTATAGAAACTTAGATTAAGGGATGTTGTCAAATTCCTCCTATCTCTTGGCATCATTAGGAAGATGAGCTACAAGTCAGTGTCCTTAGTTTCCAAACTCAATTGTGTGTCCACAGAAGAGTTGCTGGCTAGGTACATTGGTTAGGTATTGAG
Organism: Sigmodon hispidus; assembly: GCA_004025045.1. Classification (NCBI taxonomy): domain Eukaryota; kingdom Metazoa; phylum Chordata; class Mammalia; order Rodentia; family Cricetidae; genus Sigmodon; species Sigmodon hispidus. The sequence continues at coordinate 639,020 of PVIH01000008.1, forward strand.
TCAATCAATACCCATGCACATCAGACAAACTATTAATCATAAACCAACTGTCAGCCAATTTGTAAAATTCTGAAAGTCAAAAGACTAAATGCTGAATAGATAGCTGGTTACAGTAGCCCTTGACTAAATGGCATGACACTTTATTATTATTATCATTACATATGCTTTGTAGAGAGGTAGTAAATGACAGACGGACATATTTTCCCTAATGGTTTTTCAACTTCACCAAGCAATAGCTTATAGAATATGACCTAGTTATTAGATGGTAAAAATGATAATGTTTGTGTTCCTTTAAGGGATGCAGATACATTTAATCTCTATTTTATTTTTTATTCTATCATGTGGCTCTATGGAGACGGCTTTGTGTGTTTTTTTTTGTTGTTGTTGGTTTTCATTAGTGAAAAGAAGCTTCATTGTGCTCTAAAATGGGAGCAAAGTATTTAGAATGAAATAATCACTGTTGAATTAAAAAAAGGGAAGTATTTGAAATACAGTAAGATTGTCAATGTTTAGGTGCTTTAGATACGGTGATAGGGATGAGTTGAGTTACACACATACACATGCACAAAAACCAGGCAGAAACTAGATGTACATTTGGTGAAGTGATTTGCCACATGAGAGAGAATAAAGAGCCTAGCAATATCCAGATATGGTACTTCTGTCCCCAGGGAGGGTCTCTCTCTCTCTCTCTCTCTCTCTCTCTCTCTCTCTCTCTCTCTCTCTCTCTCTCTCTCTCTCTCTCTCTCCAGGAGAAAGGAAGTGAGCACTTCTCTCCTGTGGTGAAATCACAGCCAAGGACTGAAGCTTATCTTTTGCTCACTTCACTCTGAGTGCTTTACACGGAGAAGATGCCCAATTAATGCACATGGAATTGAATTTATTGAATTGCACTGAAGGAAAAAGAGGACTCGTGGGACTGAGAGCTGTCAAGGGTATATTGCAAGAAGGTCCGGTGCAAGCAGAGAATAGAGTTTTAAATCTCTGGATTTGTCTGTTGGGATCTGGAGATATATGTATCTTGAATGGGAAACAAAGAACAAACATATTGGAACTACTGAGCATGTAGGATTGTCGATAGCACTCCTTGGAGCATTGATATACAGTATGTGAAGATTATATAAATTTATAACTATCATCATGTTAAACTTTGAGCTGAATTTTATTTATTTATTTATTTATTTTAAATTTCTATAAACTTTTGAATGATGCAAACCAGGTAAACCAACCCCTCACTATTGCTTATGGATCCTAGCAGGAAGATAATTCATTAAACTTGAAATTTAAGGTATTTGCTTTTAAATTTGAATCAATATTAAAAGGTACTTCTTGCCATTGGCAAAATACTTCTTTAAATGTTCTTATAAATCAATTAAGAATTAAGGTCTTCCTCAAAATTTGAAGATAAACTCAAATTTGAGTTGTGATAGCGTGTGAAACTTTTCAACCCAGAAACTAATATTTTCATAAATTTATCAATGTGTGAAAATATCTCAGTGCTAAAATAATCACAGCAATAAGTGTTATAACCAGCACACAATAAATTGTTATGACATTGTCCTAAAAAGCATGAATAAATACTATAAAAAAATGGTGTTTGGGCTTCAGTAATAAAATATTCAGGATGGTTGATAGGCTTTTGGTAAGAATCCACATAAAAATTTAAAAATGAAACAAAATGATTTTTAAAAACATTTAATTTCATACTGTGTGAACATTCAATTCAATAGATTTATTTCTATGGCTCTCCAATGCTGTAGCAGTTGATTCACACACTACTTCTCTTTCACAGATTATATTTTAATACAAGTTGGGAAGTACCATTAAGCTGTTTTTTATCAGGGACTAACCCTTTCTCATTTTCTCTTCTCAATGAAGTTCGTTTTCTTGAAGTGAATAACGGTGCAGTATTTGGCCTTATCAGTCAATGGTAGATGTTAAATGTCTAACAGCCTCATGCCATTGACTGTATTTGTTAGAAAAATAGAATTGCTGGAGAATCATATACAGCTTCTAATATAGCATCAACTTTGGAGAGTGTTTTGACAATAAACAGGTACATAAAGGTAAAGCACCTCCTTTCACTCTTTGTTTTTTTAATGAGAGCAGATTGATCTGCTCATGAAGTTCGAAAGTGACATAAAAGAATAGAGAAAGGAAGAAGTGTCATGATCAGGAGGAAAATGCCCAAAGCCTTACTAAGTAGATCAGAGGGAGGAATCTTTGAAAGGTTACACCTGGCTCACAGTTCCTGCAGTGCTCTCTGCTTCCTGCTCACCATGATGTGAGCAGCCTCTATGGCATGCTCCTACCACCAGGAACCAAGCTGCTCCACAGCCCCAACATTCCCTTAGCCCCTGCCACAGTGCACTGAAACAATTTCAGACTGTTTCTGAACATATTTTTCTTCCTTACGCTGTTTCCGTCATGTATCCGGGTCACAGCAGCATCCAAGTGACTATCAATAGGGACTGTGAAGAATATGAAAAGCTTCACAAACTTAAGAATTTCCAAAAGATTTTCAGGCAATGTGTCTCTTCCTGTGTGAAGACATAGTTGTGGCTTTCTGATGGGGAGACTAAAATTTGGGACCCATCCTACAACATGTCCATGATCCAAGTATTTCCAACGGGGCAGAGTTTTCTGAGATTTATTAGAATGCAGTTATATGGAGGAGGCAGGCATGTAGCTCCATAGCTAGTTAAGGGCTGGGAAGCTACTGCCTGGTGAGAACTGTATTGCAGAAGATCCAACCTTAGCCACCATGGCAACAACATCATCACCAACAAAAGAGAGATGGAAGTCATAAGCCCCCTGTCTGTTTCTCATTCAAAATATGTCCTTGCATTTTATGTTCTACTATACTGTAAAGAAATAGTTCTCTCTTTATATCTCTGCCCAATTCTTCATTCTTTGTGTGTATGTATATACTGAACATGGTTCTAGGTCCCAGAACCCTTTATTATTTTCCCATCTGACTTTGTAATACATCTTGGAAAACTTGGAGCTGCCATATTCCAAGATGAAAAGAAGAAGCTAACTTTTAAGTGTAAGGAATAGTGGAGTGTTTTTTGAGAGCGTTGTTCTCAACTTCAGCAAAACTTTTCAGTTCTTCAACATCTTTGTGTGACATATCAGAATGATGAATTTTAATTTTAAAAGGGATCATGATGGGCTTATTCAACACTTTCATTTTATAGGCAATGAAATGGAGGTCTAGAGGGATTAAGTGACTTGCCTAAGGTCATTTTCATAAAAATGAAAAAAAAAGATGAACTAATTCTTTAGCTTTTAGATTGGAGGGAATAAAAAGTCTATTTCTTTCTTCATTTTTTAACACACCATTCTCTCCCTCCCATCAAGCTCAAGGCTAGCTCTCTTCTACGGATATCTATGCTCCCTTAATTTAGAACCTGACAGTCAGTAGAGAGAGCAGCTTTTAAAAAGTACACTTTTTAAACTGAGTGCTTAACCTAGTAGGGATGTTAGTAAAGAAAACACCCAGTGTATGTGGTGTGAGAAACCAGAAATTAAATTTGAGACTTAAAATAACTGTTTTCTTTTATTATTATTTTTTTGTTATGAATAAAGTCATATTTTTAATCCATGTATCCCCTTGTTCAAATAATTGTTTTTTAATAAGCTTCCTATCCCTGACAAAAAAAAAAAAAAAGCTTGAATGTGTGAGAGAGTTTTCCAATGGGGTCATAATTCAGTAGGATCTTGAGGTGAGCATAGAAAAGATAGGGAGGGGACACACACACACACACCTTTGTCAGAAGTCTAAGAATGCAGCTCAGGGGTGGATTGCTTACCTGCTATGTGTGATTCCAAGCATCAAAAGGAAAAATGAGAGAATGAGAGGCTTGGAAGATGTACAGTAGATGAGTAAGACTCTATCTTTGTATATAACTGTGTACTAAATAGATTTTGCTAAATGACAGTTAATAAGAGTTAGATAATTAAGATCCCCGACTATTTCATTTATAGAATGATCTAAGCCTTGAAAGATTCTTAAATTTATACCAAGAGTATATTTTGAACAAAATAACAGATTTTTGTTTAAGATCTTTCTAAAAGAAAAAGCTGACAGTGGATGCATTCTTGTAAAATGAAAGCCCACTGTCTCCACTGACAGAAATGAAATCTAACGCAGCTAATAAATACTTATTAGTGTAGCATGTTAACTTGTTAAACCCAGTGCCCTGCTTATTAGAAAGAAATGAAGGCACTTTCAGGAATTACATTACAGGTGAAGCAGCAGAGTCCCCCATAATATTCTTGATGAATAAATAAATAACTCCTGTGTATTGACTTGCTAAAAAAGACATCAACCAAAACAAGTGATTAAAGTTGACAATAGAATTGTACAAATGACCCTAATTAATGAATTTTCTAATCCCTTTCATGTTTATGGCCATTAGTCACCCTTTACACACTGTATGCATGAATATGTACGTCTTGCCACCAGTGGCACCAGTAACTGGATGCAAATTATGTGACATCTGTGAGTTGACATCATTCTGTCTTAAGCTGGAGAAGTTCTAATTCTGCCCCTAAGAACCCCCTCCCCTTTCAACTGCCACTAGCTTGGAGATCGTTCACCTAGAAAAATCTCTAGTCAGATGCCAGATAAAACTAACCATTTCACAAGGCATCATATCTTCTGCAGCTTTGGATTAAGGGTTCTGACCTTAAAAAAAAAAAAAAAGCCTTCTACCCCCCTCCCCCCCACCTGCGCTTTGTAAATACAGTAAACTGATGGCTATTTTGCTCATGCTCCCTGACAGGAGCAAGATAATGTCACTCTTCAAATAAGTTCTTATTGGTTGCTTTTTTTTTTTTTTTGATGGATTTATCAGCTGCCAGCAAATACTGGATTACTATTTTGGTGAAACCAGCCATGGCAGGCCTAGAGATAGAAATACCTCCATGTGGAGTCTGAGCATTGCAGGTGGGCCTCCATGGCACACAAATCTGCAGGAATTAGAACTATCCCAATGCTTTCATCTGTCCCAGCTCTTAGAGATTTAGGGCATATAATACTTACCATCTTTTAGCATGATGACCAATGCGTACATGGGTTTGGATTAAAAAGTGGCATTACTGTCTCATTAGTAAACTGATAATAGTGCTCCTGACTCAAATTCCACTAATTAATACATTATCGTGAAACTTTAAAATTCAGTATCGGAGGTACTTTCTTCACAATGAGTAAAGGATCCTTCCCTGTTACCTGGAAGAAGACTCTCTTTTCTTAGTAAGTGCTCAGGTATGTGGACCATTTAAGGCCTCCTGTGCCTTTCTCTTCTATATTCAAAATTTGACATCATTTTGCATAATGTTTGCTTGCTGGCATTTGTATGGGCATTTAAAAGGTTTTGCTGGACTGACAGGATTGCTTCAGTTGGTAAAGACACTTGCTGTCAAATCTGACAATCTGAGTTCAATCATAAAAAAACGCGGATGCTGGGAGAAGATCTTCTCCTGAAAGAAGTTCTCTGGCCTCCACAGGTGCCTTGTTAATGACAGACAGACAGACACACTCAACATGCATGGGTGTGCACATGTACATTCATACACATGCTTTTGACCACCTACTATGTTTGCATTTAAAATATATTTTGCTACTGTGTTAGCACTCAGCAACATGTATTATTTAAAGATATGGGGGAGAATTATAAATTATAAAATAGTTCAGAAGTTTTAGAGAAAAGAATTTAGAACTGTGTGGGATTGCTTAGTGTTGCTAAAACTTTTAGATTATTCCTATACTATCTTATTCTGATCAGAATTTACAAAAGGTAGAACATATGAAACACAGAAACAAACTCAAATATTAGCCAAATCTGTTCTTTCATAGTCACAAGAGCATTATCATTTGTGATAAGTAGTTAAACCACAAATATGACTGGATTACATATTATAAAGATGATAAACAGAAACAAATTGTTATAATTATTGATAACTATTTGGACTTCACAGAATCTCCATAATTCCGGGGTGGATTGAGGTGGAGGTTGATAATACCTACATTCCTATTTTAATAAAAGTGTCTTGGCTGTCTTGAATTCATCAGATATATTTCTGTAGGCATCATATTATCAGATTATTATATATATTTTTATATGTATTATATGTTATGTTCAGTCCTATTTTATAGGTGTGTGGGTTTTGTGGGTGAAATAATATAAAATGAGTCCAGAGCATGGTTTAATGAGCAGGATCATACTTGTTCTACACATTTGCTTAGAGTTACACAGAAGGTAGACATTAATTCTTACATCCATAGAACATCTTATTTTATCATTGAAATTCCTTTTTATTCAGTCTCTTTCATTTAATCATGCTTCAATGTATTTATAATAATGAGAATACATATAAACCTTCCAGAACATCCTGGGAATACTGAATCATATTAATGACACTCTTAATGACATTTATTTGACATGGGATCTGATTATGCCATTAAAGTTCTGGTTCCTCTGATACTCACACAGGGATCAGAAATAACTGAATTGGGGAAACATCCCAGAAACTAGGAATAGTTATTTTTAAATTCAATGGCAGAATTCACACATTTAAAATGGTACAATTCACAGTTTCTCCTCTTCAGGAATGTTAAATCTTGTTTGAGAGGAAATTGATACATCCTCAGTAAATTAGAAAACAATTTGGAAGCAGTCTATAACATTTGAAGACTGTCACAGACTGTATGTGTCATTCTGAGTCAGTCCAAGAAGCGGAGAAAAATTATCCTGGGCTGGTGTTGGTTAAGGCACACTTCTGTGTAAGGGCAAATGTTGGGCTGAGTATTAAAGATGTGAAGGACGGTTAGTATTGAGCAAAGAAATAAGGGGGAAGAAAAAGGAGCAAGGGTGAATGTGAACCTCTCAGGAAGCAAATGTGGCTACAAGAGCTGATAAGAGGTAAAAATCTAGTAAGGCATGATTCTGGCCTTGTAAAGTGTGAGCAGTAGATTCTTTAAAGAGATCCGTAACCTCACTATCTTCTGGAGGCTGGCTAAATTTCTGGTACTAGTCATGAGTTCCCTCCTGGTGAGTGGACCTTAGTCCAATTAGACAGTTGTTGGTTACCACCAACATGTGAGTGTCGCACCTTTATGCATATCTTGTCATGCTGGTAATGGTGGTTCATGGGTGTGACAGCTTTCCAGGACTGTTTAAGCTTCTCTCCCTTGGCAACCTGCATAGTGTTTTCTGGTATCTCAGAGCTAGGAAAGATGCTTTCAGGAAAGACCCAGGTCAAATGATCCAAGTCCAATGTACTAAGTGTAAGGTGTCTTCAGCAGTAAGGACCCATCCTCAATTCCTGAGAAGCAACCAAGGGTTACATTGACACTATGTTGTTTTGGAAGTCAACTGGACTATACTGACCAATTATTTGAAAGGAAGTTTCTGTGCTTATGCTGGTTTTTTTTTTTTTCTGGTTAGTGCATGGATTTGTGGGAAGCATTGTCAGCCAAAATGATTTCACTTCCTTTAATATATACAGATATGTATTGTGTATAATTTTCTGTAAACATAAAGTGATATCATTTGTTACTAGGCCAGAATAATTCTTTACCACACTCTAAATTTTATGCTTTTACCCACAGGTAAGTGTAGCTACCACCCTTCATCAGAGAAGCCATCACAGGAAACCAACAGAGAAAATGATTGCAGGAAATCACAACAGGATGCAATTCAGAGATTATATCATGGGAGAGTCCAGTTCCAACAGATACATCTACGTCACAGCCTCTGTATATGTGTCTCAAAGAACACTGTAGAAGAGGGTCACAAAAGGTTGACTAAAGCCAGAATAGAAGGAAGTCAGCGTTACAGCAGTCCTTCTTAGAAATGGCAGTGTAAACAAGGCTGGAATGGTGGAAATATCGATTCAGAAGAGGGGAAACTTCAAGGGGTCCCACCCTTAGACACTGAAGGTAACTAATTTCACAAAGAGATGAGCCCCTCAGTGATTGTTCAGGGCAAGGTGGACAGCTCTGAAACCATATACATGCCATTACCAAAAATGAATATGGAAAGGTGTGTGTGTGTGTTATAAATATATGCATGTATATTTGTGGTGTGGGGGTGTGCATGTATGCAACAATGTTAATCAAAGTAAAAGATGCTACCAACTGGAGACTGGGAGAAATGGAGATTCCCTGGGAGGGTCTGCAGGTATAAAATGGGTGAGAAGCAGTGATTTAATTTTATTTTAATAAAACATTTATTTAAAAGACCCCTTTAAAAAATATCAAAGGCTTGGGGAGACAAAAAGGCAAAAAGCTCAAGACAGAAGAATAATGGAAACTGATGAAATGGGTGCCATTTACACAGGCCTTAGTGTTGGCCAAGAATTGTAAGTTTATCTGAATGTTCATATAGATCCTATAGATCATATAGCAAAGGGAAGGGATAGGAAAGTGACATAAAACCATCAGGAAATAGAGAAGTGAGTCATAGGAAGTAGGTAATCAACTTTCAAAGATAACGTGACAAGGATTCAAATTAGAATAAGACAACAGAAGAGATAAGACAACATTAGAAGTATGAAGTACATGTTCTAGTGCATAGTGACCATGGAGCAAGGGAGAGAGGAAAAGAAGAAGAGGAGGATGAGGAAGAGATGAAGAAGAGAAGAAGAAGAAGAGAGGGAGGAGGGAGAAGGAAGGGGAGTAGAGATGCGAGAGAGGGAGAGATGCAAGCTAATCTGAAATGTAGTTCAGGGATAGAGCATTTGCTTAGCATTCCATGGCTCTGGGTTTGATCTGTTGAGAGCATTTCAAAAGCCAATACAGCATCTATTTAAAAGAGTAGAAAAGTTCATCCCAGGCCTGTTATTTAGGGGAACAGGCAAACTATTAATGTAATCGCAAAGGGACTTAGCCCATTTGGTGCTGCTACAACTGAGTGCAAAGATTAGGTGACATAAAATAAATGGAAAGTCATGTGAGTGTTCTGGTGGCTAGCAAATCAAAGCCCATGTGATGGAACATACTGAGAGTGCTTCATGCTCCCAAGATAGCACTTTAAGTGCACAGAAGGCCAGGAAGTCCCAGGAAGTCAGAATTCAGCATGTCAAGGTTTCCTATAGGAAGGAGGACATCATGGCATTCACCCCCTAAGATGTCACACTGACAACCCCTAAACTTAGGAAAACAGTCATGGGATAGGAAGAAGACAGACCAGGAAGTCACCTATCACCAACAAATACAACTAAATCTGACCTCACAAACTTGACCACATGCTTGAAGATAAACAGTCTGAAATAAATTTAGGTTCAGGGTTTGAAAAGAAAGTGTTGCATGAATAGTGGTAGATGATGCTGATGGCAGAAACAGATAAGCAATCCCAGAATCTTATGAAAAAAAAAAAAAGCTAAGTAGTAATTCTAGAGATTCTATGAGGAAAGAACTTAAAAGAAAAGAAACACAAAGGAAATAAAGCAGAAAAGGAAGGTGGTTGGAAGGTTAGGGGGATGCTCATAGGAGTGATGGGTACAGAAATGTGACATCATAATCTGTAGAAATGGAGGGTGCTCAATATTAATATGATCTCAGATTTAGGATTTTACATTTGTTCTTCAGGGACTGTAAATGAATTAGATTAAAAGTGTTTATTGAGGAGGAGATTATTTTGGGCAAAATTTATTTACCTAAGGTGGCAAGATTTCAATTTCTTTAAAGGCATTCTCCTCCTATGAGCGAATGAGTAGCTGGCTCACTTCTTTGTTTCTTACCGGAATTTAGCAGTTCAGCTGAACTAATTTAAGTTTTTGAGCCCATGAACAGCTGCAACTTTGTATTTAAATTTCATCTGCTGTCTGTCCTACTTAATGTTCCAGTAACAATCCATCTTACTTTCAAGGCTGACAATTTCATGAGGGTATTGACCACCCACAGAGAGTGTGCCTTCAAAAGGGAAAGCCCTTTAAGAGCTGTGTTGAGTGTAGCAAAATGCTTAGATTGTAGTCAATACTGTTAGAATGGAAACTGGGATAAGAGTGCAGTGACTCAGAAGAATTAGTTCCATTTTTTTTTTTTTTTAACTTGTGCTTCAGGAAAGCAATAGCATCCAGGAAAACAATAGAATTCAGGGCAGTATGATGGTCATTGGCATGGGAGGCTCTGTAGCTGAGCCCCCACCCCTCTCCACAGTAACAGAGCAGTTAAACACCTACTAATGGGAACTGCACCAGCCTTGAAAGACTGAATATTTTCTAGGTAAGTGGAAGTTCCTTTGTATGACAATAACAGATGAGGCTGTATTCTACCTGGGTTATAAATATTCTAATAATAGAGTGGGGCACCTTTTAGACTGACACATTAGAACAAGCGTCATGATTTTAATAATCTGATATGCAAAATAAAAAATCCACAGTGAATATTGACATTTAGAAACCTTTTAATAGTAAAAATTCTGCATATTAGCCCAAGATTCTAACAGCTTGGTTTTAATTTTTGATACTTAGTGGCTTTGTATAAAAGTAGCCTTTGAACAAATCTGATTGCTCTTCACAAACATTTCAGAATTGGGACAGTGCTCCTTCTAATTGAGTCTGCTTCTGAAGTGACCCATATCTGGCCACCAAGTAACCTATATCAGGTAGTACCACATGTTCACATTCAACCCCAGCATCCACCCGTTGGGCTGATAACTATAAAGTGACATTCCTGATCATTAAACTACCTAAAGCCAGTGACTGTTGTCTTGTGTTAATTCAAAACAGCTTAAGGTAAAGCAGCTTAGTATTCAATTATCACAGACATGGCTATATACACTCTCAACCATGTTGGCAGGGCTTTGTCCAGGTACACTAAATGTGATACCTGGCAAAAATTGTAATTTAAATAAATATTGGGGCAGTTAGTGGTTTGTAATCTACCCATGAGTGTCTCTGATGAAGCTTCTTGATTAGCAAGGTTGAGTAGGTCAAAGAATGACATTATTCAATCAATGGAACACTCTCAGAAGATTATATTTTCCTAAATCATTCATTAAGAGTCAGATTGTTGGGCTTATAAAAAAAATCCTTATTAATTAAAATAATGAGAAATTAAAGAAATAAAAGCAGATTACCTTTATATGGGGGTATAATTGTAACATTTATATGCATAGATTTTATGAGCAGTAAAAGATGTTGACAATTGCACCATTCTTCCTAAAAGTTTTCTAGGAAAAAAAAAAAACCTACAATGGGAAATACAATTCTAATGGTTACAGTTTTATTCCATATTTGTTTTTCAAAACCAGAGATGTCAGGAAGAACACTAACCTTGGGGGAAAATTTCTAATTATTGCCTGTTCAATAAAGTCATTCAGATATCTCCATTAACATCACTGCTGTAATTAAATAGGAGCGATGGGATGCTAGAAAATGCCTTAAAATCTATATGCTATCTAATATCACATGTCTATTTTGAATGTTTACTTGAGTGGTCTATGGGATGTCCAGAGAGATTAGGAAGCCCTACTTTGGTGACCATGTGTGTTCGTGGACCAGGTAAGGAAAACATCTTCTCATTAGTATATGTATGTGAGGACCTAGCTGTAGCAAGAAGCATAGGGTTGTTGAGATGTCCTGTGCTTGAATTGGGGCAGCCATTTCTTCCTGTCATGAGATGTTGTTGCTTCTGGAATTTAGACCACAGCATCCCAGACCCCACTAACTTAGACTGGATTGCATTATTACTTCCCTGACTTTTCAGTCCTCAAATGGCAGGCTGTGGGATCCTCCGTCTCCTATAATCTTACAGGTCAGTTTCTATAACAACGTTCAGTCTCATACACAAACATTTTTGTGAAACTGGAATACTAAATAGGATGGTCCAACTTTGACTTCAATTTATGTTTTTCAGGGACTATATAAAAATTTGTGGATAATCTTTTACTGGATAATGTTAACATATATATGTGTATACATATATAAACATCAGGGTCTCACTATGCAACCTGAATGGCCTAGAATTCCCTATGCAGACAAGGCTGCTTCGAACTTATAGAGATCCACCTGTTTCTGCCTCTCAGATGCTGAAATTAAGACATGTGATGGCCACTATGCCCGGCAAATTGTATGATTTTTAATAGCTTGTTGTATTTTTTCATATGCCATTTAGTGTCTCACACACACACACACACACACACACACACACACACACACACACACATACACACACTACTATTTAAGTCCTTGCTGCCTTTCACTGACAGGAGTATGTCTGACACTTTAAAAGAGAGTGACTTGAATTCAAGACTTTTACATCATGTTGCCTATTTTGAATTGTTCCGGTTTTGAAGCTGCATTATAAAAAAATAAAGAATGCATAATATATAATGTATCCAGGATCCCAAAAGATGAATTAGGCAACATGTGGTACAGGGACACTGATCTCGTGTAAGATGCACTGAATGAGAATTTTTTTTTTGTCAAGAATTAAAGAAAGGTACATTTGCCAATACAAAGACCCTGTGCACTTGGCAGTTTCAGGTAAAATTTTGGCCTGGCTTAGGGACCATTTGCCTCAGCGGAGACTAAGACACAGAGCATAAAAGAATGAAGAGAAGAATGATGAGGAAAGAAGGCATATGTAGAAAGTACAGTTCTGTATCAATGTAGATTAAAAGCTGACATGACTCTCAACGAAGGGAAATTGAAAATGGTCAACCATCACATAACATATTTTATCATGGCTCTAATTATGCCTGTGTTAACAATATAGGAAGCCAGGTGTATGAATGAGCCTGTCTAGAGGGTTTTAAACTTTCTCTGGCTATAAAGTATCTTTTGTGCCTATAAAACTCACAGATACATGTGATAATTGCCATCCATGTTAGGTTTTCATTTCATTTCCTTTAATAATAATTTTATATACAATATACATTATGGGTTTCCTTATAACATCTTCCTCTCTCCCTCCTTCCCTCTCTGTCTCTCCTCTCTCTCTCTCTCTTTCCCTCCCTCCCTCCCTCCCTCCCTTCCTTCCTTCCTTCCTTCCTTCCGTCTGTTCTTCCTTTATATTTTTGTGGTTTTCCAGCTAGAACCCAGAGCCTTATACAAGCTAAACAAATGTTCTTCCTCTGTGCTATACTCCAGCCCCCATTATCACAGTTTCATAAAAATGAAATCATTGTGTTGGGACAACGCAGTCAGCAATGGATTCTCAGTTTGATGTCCAAAATGGTAGGTTGTTTTCATGGTGCTCATTACACCTGAAACCATTGGGTTGGTCCTCAGGGTAAACAAGGTGAGCAAACAGGAAAACTTTTAAGAGTGTGCTGTGTGAGAATTCATGAAATAAAACAGAAAAGTATTTCAAGTATTTGCTGGGCTTTTATGAGCCAAATTTCTTCCAGGCAGTTATTTTCTGTAGCTTCCAGATTTTATTTATGTTGGCTCAGTGGAGAACTTTCCTCTTGGTAAAGGACATTGATGCAGGTGTCAGGCACTAGGAATAATGTCAGATATTAATTACCCAATTTAGAAATATCACTGAATTAAACTGAATTAAAACTGATCGTTAACTAAAGTTTATTAGTAAGGTATAATATCAAAATTAAGCTGGAAACAATGCAAGATTTTTAAATCATATTTTTGATTACTTTAAATTTTAATTGGAATATGAAATGAAGGCATGCAAAGCAAAAAGAAAAATACAAGAGACTTTCCTAAAAATGTGGTAACAGACGGCTGATTGCTTTGTATATATCCACAATGTACTTCTTTGTTCCTTAGTGTGTATGTAAATTACTAAGTGTCAACAACATATAAAAGAGAAAATAAAAAAGCTCGTCTTTGTGTATGTGTGTGATGCATTTGTATGCACATGTTTAGGTGCATGCATATGTATATGTATGCACATTTATGTATAGTTATTAAGTGTTATCACTGAATAAAACAGAGAATTCAGAAGATATTTCAAAAGTCAGATTTTGTGTGTGCCTCAATTTGTGTGCATATTCAGAGGTGTACATCTGTATATGTATGCATGCTTGTGTGTGTATGCTGGAGGTCATTGTTAAATAATATCCTCAGTTACTTCCTACTTTGTGTTTTAAAGCAGAGTCTCTCTCTGAAATTGGAGCTGACCATATTTAGAAGAGTGGCCAATTTCACTTTAGAATTCTGTTAGTATTTTGACTACCTGAAGAAGAGGAAAAATACTTTAAACCTGGAAATGTGTGTGTTTGTGTACATGCATAATATATATTATATATATGGAGTGGAATAATATTCTGATCTTAAAAATAATCCTGTTCTTATGTTACATCATGAAAGACTGACCCTGTGTTATATAGTTGTTTATATTTTTCAGAGAGCTGGTAGCCTCAGCAACTCAGGTACCCAAATCATCAATGTCCGGTAAATAAACTCTCTTATATTTTTCATAAATAATTCTAGTAATCTTAGTGAACCAATATAGATTTAGATGAATTGGATTCTTTGGTCTGATACTCTCCTTGCCATCATGTATGAATGATGGATGCCCAGGGAAATTCACACAATACCCTGATAATATGTCAGGTGAAATAAACAGTGGCAAAGTGTGGCCATTATTTGAAAAGAGTAAAGAGGTAAGAGAAACCGAGGAGGCAGATCAAACATACTTGGTCAAAAATCTCAACGACTCGTTATTCTGTGTGTAATAGGAAAGGACACATATTATTTGATTTGTTTTTATGTAATATATAAAATCCAGAATGTATAAAGGCTGAAAGTAGGTTATAGTTCATTGAAAGTAAAGAGGGTGGGAATGGGTAGATATTATTGAACTAGAACAGTTCTTTTTGAAATAATAAAAAAGTTCTGAAAATAGTAATATACAATATTATGAATATATACCACTGAAACTGGATTAAAGATACATCTTATACATCATATAATTATCATGTTGGAGAAGTTAAAAAATTTAAAAAATAAAGAAGAAGACCCTTAGTCAGTTTAAGTTATTTTTCTATTGCAAAGAAGAAGCCTAAGTAAACTATGATAAAGAACTGGTCACTTCTAAGCAAAGTTTCATACGGCAACCAAGGGCCAGATAAACCTATCAGGATGCAATGAAAAAGATGACAAATTCATGTAGAATTGTAAGTTACAAGATTTGGTCCACATGATTTTGTCCGGAGAATACAACTATTTAACTGCTTTATCAAAATGTGTTATTTTCCCCGAGGGACCCTGTGCTTTCTGCTGTCTTAGTGAGGACCTTGATACTTAACATGATTCTATTTCTTTCCCTTGGCTGCTAGAGTTCTCCAGTGAAATTGGTGAGCAGCTTAAGACTCATCTTATGATTGGCACATTTATATTCCATTTTTTTGGTCCCTGGTATTAATCTATCATCATGTACAACTTGTATCGCTGTAGGAGTTTTTAAATTTCATGTTGCTTTCAATTTCTGGTGAAAAGAGTTAAACTATAAATAAATAACAGTATAAAAACAGTTTTATAATATTAACATGGTATTGATATGGTGAGTGGGCCCATTAGATTTGCTGAACACATCTAACAAGGAAGATCCTGATGAATCAATTAAGTTTTCTTTAATTCAGCTAAATATACATACATACAAAAAATGTATATGTACACACTCAGAAAGTATTTTTTTAAACACATGTTTTGTATTGATTACTAGGTCTCAGTCTTTGGTCAGCCTACAATTTCACAAAATAAGCGGATTCTTTAAGTCACTACTTAAAATAGTACACAGACTAGATGAGTTGCCTTACTTTAAATAAATACATTATTTAAGCAAAGAAAGTTATTTGTGAAAATGTATACCATTTAGTAAGTAGAAGAGCTTACAAATTCATAACAAAGACAAAAAAATGGAGTCATTAATTTGGGTAGGAATGGATCTCCTTAGAATATAGATTTTTAAAAGCCCCAAGTGTATAATAGCAAAGCCCTAAGAGTATAATGGCAATAGTACTGCTCAGTAATGTCCAAGATTGGGTCCTGGCTAAGTTGAACTTAGTGACTCATTTGAAATAACTCCACACCTTATTGGTCTGTTTCTTTTAACACTACCATTGAGAGCTTGTTCTTATGGCTTTAAGTAATTACTTCTATACTTAGGATTACAATTATATCTCAGTTTTCAGTTCTTAGTGTTGGAGGAGGTGAACAGATCGTGGAAATATCACCGAGGCCATTTCCAGTAACATGAGCCTATAATTATATGGAAATATAAAATTTTAGAATTGCAGACCTTGGAAATAATTGGTTTTAATGCACTGTTTCTACAAATGAGGTCTTTGATGCTAAATATCCAAGGTAATATAACCAGTGAGGGTTAGAGTTAGGGTTATAACTCAGGTCTGTGGTCTTAATTTTGCTTTCCCAGAAGGATGATGATGCAATTGAAAAGGGGTACATGCTTTATAAATTTCAACCCTGCAACTCAAGACAGACGGCCTGCCTAGCAGACTGTACTCTATTCTGGAATACTTACATACAAATTACAAGAATGGGGTGACACCTCCTTCCTTTCTTTTCTCATGTAGTGTGCCTTCTCTACAGAAGCCCTAGAGTACACATGTGATGAGGAGCAAACATAATGAATGAATCCCATCTTCCATGTAGAGGAATAATTAATCCATTTGCCTCTTACTTTGATTGTGTCTCTCTTAAAAATTTATTATTAGAGTTGAACAGATGTTCTCTACAACAAGGTTTTATTATAATGATGTCAGAGCCTAGAGAACCAGGGTAATGCTGCAGAACTCTACGGGAAAACAGGGAGGCCTGTGGAAAGTCCTTGGAAACCTATATTCTTTTATCTAAAACCTTGAACTTCCAGAATTAAGTTAAAAATTACACCAGGGTGTTTTCAAGCCACAATTTCTGACTCTGAGTTACGTGCCTATTTTCATCTCATTCAGAAGTGTATGGGAAAAAAGACCTCAGAAGTTACACGAATGTGAGGGATAATGTAGAAGATGATCATTCTAACTCGGAAGGATGCATGTCAAAAGGCTGAAACTAAAAATTAGGTTAACTATATGGTCAAGCTGCTAAGTAAAGTATGAGGCCATTAATTATTTAGCTGGAGTTTTACCTTTTCTATAATCACTTCATTTCGCTGCCAGAGTTAGAAACCCTGGGTACCCAAGGGTTAACATCTGTCCTGGCAGGGTCTGCCATAGCTCTTTAGGTCTTCAAGAAACACACCCATGCCACTCTGTTGTCTTAGGCTTGTTATAGTTTTAATGTATACCAACTATGCTAACAGAGATAACGCGATGGAAACCAGTGAAGTTGGGGAGGGAGGGATGAAGGGACAGAGGGAGGGAGAGAGAGAGAGAACTGATTTTATATACAATGTTTTAAGACCTAAGATAATGTTCCATGGTCAGTCAATAGTGCCCCTCCACGCCTGGTTCCAAACAGCTCTCCCCCATGCCCTGGCAAACATTTGCTCACATTTGTCTTATATTATTCTATTTAAATTCATCCTCCTTACATCCTTTTATTTTACCCTTTACATTCTCTTTATTTTATCATTTTCATAGATTTAGCTCTTTCTGGTTGATTTCAGGTTTCAAAAACCAAAAGAGAAGTAACAGTATACTAACAATTCTATCTCTACATGGTTTTACCTTCATCCCAAATACAGCTACTTCTTTATCAAGATTGCAAAAGAGTGTTTCTCCCTGGTCTTGTAGAGAGGCATGAGTGTGGAGCTGTTCCTAAATGGAAATATGGAGGAAGGATTTTTATATTCAAGCTGGTAATTCAAGTTTATTTGATAATATACTGGTTTAGTGAGTCTCACTGAATATTCAAATTAGTTCCAGTAAAATAACAGAATGGAGGCTCCACAATAAATAAAGGAATGCCACACGTTTCAGGGACAGAAGTGATCTCCTTCTGACCTCTCCGATCCACTGGGGGCTGGCTACTGAAGTTGGTTCTCTGAGGAGGTTTGCTCAAACGATTCATGGATTTTATTGCCTTTGTCAAAGGATGATGGGCTTGTCACTTACTGGGGAAACTGGAGCTCTTTTGTTTACAGGAATATTTCACTCAAGCAAGAGAGCATATCTTGCCATTTTTGTTTTTTGTTGTTCCTAATCAGTTTTCTTTCTTTTTTTCCCTTTTTATTATTCTTATTATTATGAACAAAGAAGTCACACTTTCTAACCTTGCACATCCTTATTCAAGGTCCCTACCCTCTCCCACCACATCAGGTCATTCTTTCTTCTCCACAAATCCCCATCCCATCCCTGGGCTGGCAGCAGGCAGTCCCATGGTCCCACTGTCCCAATATTGCTTAGATCAGTCTCCACTCCTGGCAGAAGCAGTTTTCTCCCCCTCCCTCAAGACTGAGTCAGGTGTTCCTATAGCTGGAGTGGGGTCCAAAGGGTCAGTCCAGGGTGTTTCTGATCCCAAGCTGTTCAGTGGTTGTGGTTTGCAGCTTGGACATGCTTTGATTTTTTCTTGTTTGTCTGTTTGTTTAGAGACCACTAATGAGTGAGTACATCCCCTGCTTATCTTTCTGAGATTGTGATACCTCACTCAGTAGGATATTCTTCAAATCCATCCGTTTGCCTGCAAATTTTAGGATATCATTTTTTCTTACTGCTGAGTAGTACTCCATTGTGTAGATGTAGGACCTACATAGGTTTAAAAAGCTTATGAGCTGGTGCTCCATGTCTGCCGTCTTCATTCACGTAGACATGTTGTTTGATCTTATTCACCCTCTCTCCTTCCTTGACCTCGTCTCGTTCTTGCCGGTCTTTCTTCTCAGCTAGTTCCTACTTTCACAGCTTTTCTTTTCATTTTTAACCAATTAGCCACAGTTATTAGTTTAATTATGGTTTCTTATAGGAATGCGGATGAGGAATCGCTAATGGGTGCATGTGCAATTTATCAGTGGTTATACTACCAAAGATTTTTTTTTCTATTTCCAGAAACATTAACAGCCTACAGATCCATAAGGAAGGATCTTCAAGAGCCCTGCCCCTTCCATGACAAAATGTTGCCAAACTCAACTGTATTTATTCTATAATTTAATTCACCAAATATATCTTCTTTGGTACATACTCAATATCAGTTATTATTCTGATTGACAACATTTTTCATATTTTTAACTTATTTCATATTTTAACTTGGTATTGTGTTTTGAGTATGAAAATTTGCCTTTGATTGATTTTTAATAATATTTTTATGTCAGAGAGTTAAACTAATTGTTGCTGATGAAACACATTATCTTTTAATGTTCTAGTGCCTTTTATTATTTTTAAACTTCAACAGTTCTCAACATTTTCATATTTGAGGCTTTAAAGCAGTCTTCCATTGATTAATTCATCATAAACTGCCACCCCTCGAATTTCCTCCATTTGTGATTCAGTGTGATTACAATTCCACATGAAGGTGATCACTGACATTGAACTTGCTAACTTTCGTACCTGAAAAGGAGAGACATAGAGGAAGGTGCCTTTGCCTAGTATAGGTCAGCAATCAACATGAGGCAGAATTTAACAACGTTTCAGTTCTGAAGGAATGAATAATATTATGAAGTCTCATGAAAATTATAATAAATTATTTCAGAGAACAGGAAGGGCAATGTAAATGAAAATCTCAGTCTATTTATCCCATCCTCATTGATTCGCAAGTGCTGGATTTTGAAAATTAACTTAGACACACTAAAAAAATTCACTGCTTTTATTTTTAAAACCCAAACTGAACATGATAAAATAAAATAAAAAAATTTAAAGCCCACAATTGTACATTTTTCCCCCTTAACGTCAGGATGTTCATGAAGCTCACAGGTGTGGATGTTCGACAGACCACTTGGGCATGTGCAATCAACTAGGTGCCACAAGTTGATTTCATAAGAGAAAATAAGAGTATAAGGCATCTCTAAATATCACAGTATCACATCTGGGCCTCTTACAAAGCAATCTCTACTATTTAATGGGTGAGATAAACAGGAATATTTCAAGAGAACCTGAAAAGTTTTCTCCCCGTTATTATTGCTCTGCACTAAACTTTAAAAATAATGCCCGTCACAGATTTTAATGAGGCTGTAGATGGTGAATCCACTCCCATGAGATCATTGGTCATGCAGTCACTCACTTGGCACCTTCTTCTTTGAGTTGGCAGCCATATCCCCTCACTGCTGTCCTAGCTTCTCCCGCATCCACCTAGTCTCTGCTAGACTGCAACTATTGCTCAGGGGGACAGGGCACTTATAGACCTCATTGTCGCCTATGAGAGCTGTTGAAAACATAATGTGGCTGGAGAAAATCTTCCAAATCCTTGGGGGCATTTTACTTTCTTTTCCTTCTTCTTTTTCTTTCATTCTCTTCCTGTGATTTCTTTTATTATTATTTTTTTTCCAGGTAGCTGTTCATGTACAAACAGTGTGCTGCATATTGATTCTTCATATTTAGATCACTTGGTGGTGCTGGCTCCTGTCACCTGACCCATATTTTTCTACACATGAATTCACCAGGCAGCAAGTGCTGTTCTTCCATTTTCAAGGGCTATAGAACAGGAGGACATATAGGTTATCATGGAGCAGCCTTAGACAGGACCACTTCTGTCTAGAACTGAACGAAAAGCTGATTTTTAACTGGAAAGAGAATACAATTCTACCTTTAGGTAAAATAGACTACAATTCTACCCTTCCTAGGTGATAGGGTGTACAGCTGGAAGACAAGAGATGTACAGAGCTGAGGGAGAAGAGTCAGGAGGGTGTTAGAACTATCTCCTGGCTAGGTAACAAAGGACACTGTCATATATTAAACTGTTAGAACAAAAGCTTCCTCAGGTTAATGTGTAAGATAAACTCCAGGCATTTGAGGAAAATGTGAAAATATTGACCCACAAAAATAATACAGTTGATAAACAAAACAGCATCCAGGACAGAATCATGTGCCAGACTATGACAATTATAGTCAATATAGTAAGATGCGCCTTTTGGTCAGAGTAGATATCAATATGTCAGTAAGACTTTCCCTCCATGTCTTCTGTTTAGTTCTTTTTTCTCTTCATTTCCCTTTCCCACATCACCTTTCCTGTGCTGCTTTTTGATGATCCTAACCATACAATCTATTACCTGTATAGCTATCTGTTTATCATTCACCCAAAGGGGTCAGTCTTTCTCTCTCTCTCTCTCTCTCTCTCTCTCTCTCTCTCTCTCTCTCTCACACACACACACACACACACACACACACACACACACAATATGTAAGTTAGCCATGCAGCTCAATTATCTACCATTCATACTTTAGTTAACAGTCATTCATGGTCTTGCATAATTCTGTTGTAGGCACACAGAATGAGTGGATCCTACATAAGGACTGAATAACATTCCTGGTACTTAGAATACATAAGCCCAATACACAATATTCTTTATATATAATGTCACATGCAAATATCAGGCAGGCCCATCCTGAACTAGTAATGCCACAAATGTGCATTACAAATATTAAAACTTTTCAGTAGGAATGACAGAAACATTTATATGCTTCTTTTATGCTCCAATGGCTTTGCCATCATAACAAATACAACTCACACCTTTAGCTTGGGTGGAGAGAGATCCATCTGACAATTGCACTCATAACCTCCAGGAAGAAAAATGTGTGTGTGTGTGTGTGTGTGTGTGTGTGTGTGTGTGTGTGTGTGTGTGTTTGACAACATTATGCCAAAGGTATATAAATGTACATTAATGATACTTCATCTAAGGCTTCTGATAGGAAGGGCTAGCAAATTCTTGGCCCTTTCCTCTTGCCGTAGGTTTAAAGAAAGATGTGTGGACTGGAATGTTAGTTACTGTCACAGACCTGATCTAATGTCACTACAGTATACTGAAAGGCTGCATAAGTCAGAATGAAGTCATCAGACTTCTGTTTTCTAATTGAGGGTTGCCTTAGGAGAGAAAGTAAGCTCCTATGTGCTTTGGTCATGATTTTTCTCTTGGCAATCTCTTACTTAGGAATAAACATGAATACTAATAGAATGGAAACAACTAAATATAAATAACTAAACAAAGTATTAATTAACAGGTTTGTCTTTCTTAATTCCTAATAATATGAAACCAAATATAACTGTCAAAAAGAAAATAATCTGTTGCACTGGTTTATTTTATGCTTGCTACTACTAAATTTTGTAACAAACGTAGTTTCAATTTAAAAAGGTACTGAAATTTTTTATAACTCAATATTATTTCAACCAGGGCTGTTATGATGAACTATCTCTATTAGTTACCCAAACCCCTCTTCATTCATGAAGTATAGAAGGGATATATATTTTTCCTTTACACTCCAAGAGTATTTAGGAAAGCATCCCTTTGGTAGCTTTTATTTAACTAGATCAAAAAAGCAGAATACAAGATATTTGTATTTCAGATAGCTCATAGGCAAGTGATTTATCTACTGTGGATTTTAAAGTGTTTATTGATATTTATAACTATGTATGCATATTATGATAAATACTATTTCACAATAACTCTAGAAAACTTTGCTTTTATTATTGATAATATAATTATTTCCCTTTCTTTCTCATGTCCTCTTCACAATCTCAACCATCTAACCCAAGAGAAATGTACATTGAAAATATTTGACCTTGCATGTCAAGGAGAATAAAATCTATGAATATCTAAAATCCTAAAACTTTTAAATGCTATTAATAAAGACATCAAAATTCTGTTTAAAATACTTTGCATATCTAATGTTCTTAACAAAACATGCATTTCAAGCAGAAGTTTTAAGGGTTTTAAATCACAGATTTGCACAGCATTTCCTTCCGGCAGCTGATGAAAATTGGATAATATACAATCAGAACACTTTTTCTACACATTTTAAATTGATTGAAAAATAGAAACAGATTTAACATTCAAAAAAATCCACATTTGCAAACCGTTATATAAAAATGGCCTGATCTGATTTAGGAGATGTTAGGTATAAAGATTTGGAGCTGACAGAAACCTTCAGGATGTTTTAAAACAAAGTGAGCATAGCACAACACCCCAGCTGCCACTCTCAAAACACATGGCCCTGACTAACAGTTTTAAGTCTTCCATAAAGACTGTCATCAAAGAAAGTCTTCTACTTAATGAAAGGTGTTTCCCACATTTTTCTTGAGACACAGGCTTGGCACTAAACAGGTTATGAATAGGCTTCAGTGTAAAAATGTAATAGTAATAAATTGTTGGAGAGGAGCTGTATGGAAATACAACATATTTTCATAAGATTTGAAAGTTCAACATGTATTACAGTCTTCAATGTGATACATAACTCAGTTATTGAAAAATAACTGGGTGACTATTCACAGTGTTGGCTTGCAATAATTAAGTGTACCTTCCAAGAAAAAATCAGTGGACAAGAACCTGACACCATGCATATTAAGTTACCAAGGCAGGCAGTATGACTAGGAATGTCACATTTATGACTAGGGTGCTCACATTTATGGCCAATGACAATACATTTACTTCTACATTTACTGAAGCCACTCATTCTTTTGCAAGTATAAAAAAAATGCAGAATGCTTTCTCTTGCACCTTCCTTTTCCTAAGGGCATCTGAGTGTATGCAAGATCCCCAGTGTTTTCCAGAACCCCAGGTCCTCATGCCTGATGTGCAAATGACTAAGACTTCCATAAACTGAAGAAAAGAGGATCCAGAAGCAATAACAAGTTTGAATTGCTCCTCCCAATAACACTTAAATACCTTTATCCAATGTCACACGGTTCCAAACCACAGCTGTAGACAGAGAGTTCACAGATCTATGTAAGTCAACCAGGACAAGTATATTGCACATCTTTCTAAAAAGGCATACATTTCTGAGCAAATAGGATAGATGTATTCTACCTAAAACACATTTCATAAATGTATGGTTTCTGTTACATACTTTTAAACAGCTTATCTGTTTAAAATATGTACATTTCTCAACATTTGGAACTTATTTCAAAGATAATGGTTAGTTGTATGCAAACTGTTAAGAAAGAGTTATTACTGAAACAGAAATAACCATGTAGTTTAGAAAGAATAAACTAAATGATGACTTTTCAGAAAATTGGGAAACAATCTACCTCAAGATTCAATGATACCACTATTGGGCATATAATCAAGGGATGCTCAATCATGTCATAAGGATGCCTGATCAATTATGTTCATAGCAGCATTATTCATAATAGACAGAAACTGTAAACAACCTAGATGCCTCTCAGCCGAGGAATGGATAAAGAAAATGTGGTACATATAGACAATGGAGTATTAATTAGCTTTTAAAGAAAAAGCAAACAAACCACAGACACTATGTAATTTGCAAGCCAATGGATGAAACTACAAAATATCCCAAGTTAGGTAACCCAGATTCAGAAAAACAAACATGTTATGTCCTCACTCATACATGGATACTAGATGTAAATTAGTAGGTAACCAGACTACAACCCACAGCCCCAGAGAAGCTAGATAAGAAGAAGGACCATAAGAGGGACACATGGATAGCCCTCACAAGGGGAAATAGGTGAGATCTTCTGAGTAAAATAGGGGCAAGAAGGGCAATAGATGAGAAGGATTAGGGGATGAGAATATAAAGGAATGGAGTGGGAGAGTAGTGAAAGAGATATCTTAATAGAGGGACACACTATGGGTTTAGGGAGAAACCTGGTGTCAGGGAAGTTCCCAGGAATCCACAAGTTGACCCTCGCTTAGACTACCAGCAATAATGGGGAGGATGCCTGAGCTGGCCTACCTTGGTAATCAGATTGGTGAATACCCTAACTGTCACCATAAAAACTTTATCCTGTAACTGTTGGAAGCAGATGCAGAGATTCACAGCCAAGTACCAGGATGAGCTCAGGGAGTCCAATCAAAGAAGATGGAACCAGTCCAAAGGGAAGAGAGATTATATGAGGAAGGGGGTGAGGGTCAACATCACAATGGGAAATCTACAGAGACAATGGAAACTAACTAATGGAAACTCACAAACTTTGGAGCTACTGCTGTGGAACCTGCATGGGATCAAATTAGCCCCCTTCTGCAAAAAGGAGACAGTTGTGTAGCTTGGTTTGTTAAAGAGGATCCTGGCAGTGATCTATCTCTGGTACATGAACAGGGTTTTTAGAGCCCATTACCTATGATGGGACACCTTTCACAGCCTTAATGCAGTGGGGAACATTTTGGACTTGCTTCAACTGAATGTACCAGGCTTTTCTGACTCCCCATGGAAGGCTTTATCTTTTCAGGGAAGGGAATGGGGTGGGTTGGGGTGGGAAAAGGCTGGGAGGGGGTGCTGAGTGGGAGGAGGGGTGAGAGAGGAAATCTGTGATTGGTATGTAAAATGAGTAAAATAATTTCTTAAATAAAGAAGGAAGAATTGAAGAAAGTAGACTTAGCTCAAGAAACCCCATTTTGCAATCTAGTAGCCATTTTACATAAAAGGTCAAATAGAGTTCAGTTTCACATTCCTGACAGGGACCCTGACCACACTTAGGAAAAGAGTAGATATGCCTGACCAGTCCTGGGAAAAAAAATAGACATGCCTTATCAGTCCTGGGAAAAGAATGGACCAAGCATTAGCCAAGAACATGTCTTGAGGTCAGACCACTTTACGTTCCAATCTAGAGACAGCCAATCAGAAACCAGCCACCACAGGTGGGGTCCAAAAATACCTTGGTGTGGAAAGCCCCTGAGCATGAGCCATTCAGTAGCATGCTTGTACCATGTCCCCAAGCAACTGACTTTGTTGTAGTTTTTGCCTTTAAAAACTCATGTAACCTAGGAAAAACAACTCCTCCTCCTTGCTCTTGGAGTGAGTTCCTTGCCTGGCTTGTATTGCACTGACAATAAACCTTGCTGATGCTTTCTGGACATCTCTGTCTCTGGTGGTCTCTCTGGGGCTCAAGCTTTGGGCAGAACAAGAATAAACTGAATATTTGAAGCTATTGTATAATGAAAGCACAATTTAACTATAGGATGTTCATACTAAAAATAATCAGCCTAACATTTAGTGTTATAATTAAAATATGCTGATAAATTATTACAAAAGCTATGATAGTTTTAAGATTGAAGTGAGGAGCTATTTACAACAGGCATTAAAGTGAGACCACCTTAAGAAATGGGGAAATGTATCTACCTTATTTCTTTGTTTGTCTAGAGT
Source organism: Sigmodon hispidus (assembly GCA_004025045.1). Taxonomy (NCBI): domain Eukaryota; kingdom Metazoa; phylum Chordata; class Mammalia; order Rodentia; family Cricetidae; genus Sigmodon; species Sigmodon hispidus. The sequence continues at coordinate 665,137 of PVIH01000008.1, forward strand.
TTGAAGATGATGTATTTTACCTTTTCCAAAGTGAAGACAGAGACTGATCATATTTATTTTACCTTAGAATAATGACAAAAGAACTTTCATTTGGCCTGAAAGAGTAATTGCCACTGTACACACTCTTTAGCTGAAAAACAAAACAAAACAAAACCAATAAAACAGAACACACACACAAAAAATTCTGTATTGAGCATCATGCAGTCAGAAATGCAACTTTCCCTAGAAGGGAAACCCATGAAGAGAATGCAATATTTGTTCTGGCTTCCTGTTTTGTGACAATTTCCAGATGGCATCAAAAGAATTGGAGCCAAAGTAGAGAGCTGTGTCATCATCAAACAGAGGCCTCTGATAAAAGAGACCAGGTTGCAGGATTGTCTGAAATTTGCAAGTCAGGATACCAGAAAGGAATATGAATAGGGTAGTGTTATGATTTGAATATGAAACATATTCCACATGCTTGTGATTTGAGTGCTTGTTCCCCAGCTGGTTACATTCTTTTGAGAATCTATTGAAGCTAGTGGAAAGGAGGCTGACCTGGAAACAGTAGGCACTGACCATGGGCCTTCCAGCAGCTTTTGTGGATTTGGTGCTGGCTGGACTTTTTAGAAGAATCTGTGATGTGAAAGCCTCTACGACACACACCCACTGCCAGGGACTAAGCATATTTGCCATGACTTCCTTGGTATGATAGATCTGAAACCATGTGCTAAAATAAATCTGCTTTCTATGTTTTGTCTGGTAGCATGGTCACACAAATTCAAAAGTAATGAAAACAGGTAGGAATAGAGGGAGGATTTATTTTTAGCATGGAGATTCTCTGTGAGCTATACATATAGTTATGCAAAGAGTGGCTATGTATTGCCAAGATGAGAACCAATTTCTCTCTTTCTTTCTTTCTTTCTTTCTTTCTTTCTTTCTTTCTCTCTCTCTCTCTCTCTCTCTCTCTCTCTCTCTCTCTCTCTCTTTCTCTCTCTCTCTCTCCCTCCCTCCCTCCATTCCTTTCTTCTTTCTTAAATCTATGGTTACACAGGCTGGACACATGTTAAAGACAAACCTTTTTGAGTGTTAACACTAATGAAACTTTCCATTGTACCAAAGGGTTAGTTCATGAAGAACTAGTGACATAAACTTCAAATGTACCCAATAATAAAAACACTAATTGCCAATGTCAAAAATGAATGAAGAAATGCAATCAGAGTTCCTTCACACAGGTATTTTTAAAGGTAAAGAATGATTATGGACATTTATGGCGATATATTTGACAACTCCAATAGAACACTGAAAAATATAACTGACTAAAATTAACATAAGAAAAAAGACTGAAAACATTGATAACTCTATATCTATTTGGGTTTATAATTAGAAATCTCCTTACCAAGAAACTTCAAGGGTGATGAATTTTCTTGTGATCATCTATACAAGTTTTATGGAATAGATAAATCTATACAAATTATTTAAGGAAAGATAGATAAAATACTTAAATACTTTTCAACACCTTTACTGAGGCTGGCAGCACTCTGTTATTAAAAACCAAAAGTATATTTTGAGAAATATATATCTCTTAAATAAATAAAAAATAAAATAAATTATCTAAAAGTCTCATAAAGTCAAACTTTGAAGGACATAAGGAAGCTATACATAATTACTAAGTAAGGGATTAAAGAAATACAGGGTAAGATTAGCTCTAAAAATATCCATTTTATACAGTGATTTATCAGAAAAAAAAAAGAAATACCTTATGATACTTTAGCATGTACAGGAAGAAAAAACTTTTGATGAATTCAATATTTGTTTATTGTATAGAATACTTCAAAAAACTAGAAAGACAAATTTTCTTTGTTTGAGAAGGCCTTCACACAAAGTCTAAAATCAATATCATAATGATAAAACATTGAATATTTCCTTCAAAGATCAGGAAAAAGACAAATATGTCTGTTTTCAGTACTCCTGTTCAACATTGTTTGACTAGTCTAAAATTGTACAGAAAAGACGAGAAAGACATAAAAGAGGCATAATGTTTGTAAATGATGAAGTATAATTCTTTATTATATTAAAATGATTAATCACATAATACAGAAATGCTAACTCTCTTTATTAATTTGTATAGATTTATAGTCTGGTAAATTTTGTTATGTAATATCTTTATATACTTGCATATTTTTATAATAAAGTTGGTTTAAAAAGAAAAAAACTCAAAGGAAAAACAACAAAACCACACTGGAAATAATAAGATTTGAATGATTGTAGGACACAGGTCAAAACTTTAAAAATCAGTTATGTATTTATATACTGTCAGTAGACAATAGAGAAGAAGTAAAACCCCTTTGATCTTTTTTAATGCAAAGAATAAACATTTAAGAATAAACTTGAAAAATGAATAAAAGTGCCAATAGAAAAGTATAAAGTATGAAAATAAATTTAATAAGAGAAGATTGTCACATGCTTATGGGTTATGGACTGGAAGACTAAACATGGTTACCATAGTTATTTCTCTTCTTTGCAGATTTGGTAGGCTTATCTTAAAACACCAATGGAAACACAAAGGATTTAAAACAGCTGAGGAAATCTAAGGAAAGAAGATAGTTGGTCATTTATCTCATCACAGTTTCAGGCTCCCGATACTTTAGGAAATGGGGTTAATTGTCATGAAGGGATGGTTCAATGAAATAAAAACCCAGTTCATGGCTTTTTGGATCCCATTCCCTACAGAGGGATAGCTTAATCAGCCTTGATGAAGGGGGAGGAGGGGCTTGGTCCTGCCTCAACTTGATATGCCAGACTTGTTGATTTCCCATGGGAGGCTTTACCCTCTCTAAGGAGTGACTGGGGGTGGGGTGAGATTGGAGAAAAATGGAGGGAGGAAGGAAGAAGGGAGGGAGGGGGAACTCTGGTTGGCATGTAAAGTGAAAAAAAACCTTTTAACTAAAAGATAAATTTTAATAAAGAAAAAAAAAACAGATGTAAAATCAAACTCATAAAAACCCAGTTCAGAAGTACATACAGATAATCTGCTGACTTTCAAGCAAGGACTGAAGTCAGTTAATTTTGAAGGGAGTAATTGATGAATTACTTACACTAGCATAACTACATAAACATATGAAGATGTGGATTAAGATCTTCCTCACACCACACATGCAATTAATTCAAGGTAACCACAGATCTAATTTTAAGTGCCAGTACTATATAAAAAAGTTTAACTTGGTTTTGGCATATATTTCCTAAAGGGGATATAGAAACTATGGTGGTTTGAAAGAAAATTGTCTCCTTAGGAGGTGTGGCTTTGTTGGAGTAGGTGTGGCCTTATTGGAGGAAGTGTGTCACTGTGTGGGTGGGCTCTGAGGTCCCTATGCTCATGCTATGACCAGTATTGAACACAATTCACTTTCCTGTTGCCCATGGATCAAGATGTAGAAACCTCAGCTCCTTTTTCAGTGCCATGTCTACCTACACACCACCATATTCCACCGTAACAATAACGGACTAAATCTCTGAAACTGTAAGGCAGCCCCAATTAAATATTAAAGCTGCTGTGGTCATGGTGTTTCTTTGCAGCAATAGACAACTTGCTGGCAAATGGATGGATTTGGAGAATATCCTCCTGAGTGAGGTCTCACAAACTCAGAAAGATAAACAGGGGATGTACTCACTTGGACATTGCAGCATGTCCAAGCTGCAAACAACAACCACTGAACAGCTTGGGATCTGAAACACCTTGGAGCCCATTCCCTCCAGAGAAACACCTGACTCAGTCTTGATGTGGGGATGAGGAAAGCAGATCTGCCTGGAGTGAATGCTTAACTAAGTCACCTTGGGACCTTGGGACCTCCTGCCCTTGCTGGGGAGGAGATAAACAGATGGAGGAAAGAATGAGTGACTAGGAGGGGTGGGAGAGGGAAGGGAGCCTAAACAAGGGGATACATGGAAAAGAAAAAAAAATAAAAAAATTGCAAAAATAAGAAACCCTAGCTAACAAAGAAGCACAGAGTATAAAAGAAAATAGAATATAATTATTAGATCTCTCCAAATGATATTCGCTGAAGGTATAGCCAAAAATAGAGACTTTTTTGATGGGGTAGAAATATTCACAACAGAAAATATTTGGCAAATATTTAAAATAATACATAAACAGTTAATAAGTGATGAAAATGGACTCTGCATCACTAGTCATAGAAGGTATAAATTAAAACTTCATAGAGATACCAAGATAAGTCTAAACCAAGAAGATTAATGACATAAAATGTAGGGGACAATTTGGGAGAAATGTAACTATGTGACATTCTTGAGTGAGTATATCATGGGGTAGGCAATCTGTTAATACATGACATTCCTATATAATTTCTCATAGAATTAAACGCACTCATTCTATATGACCCAATGATTATCTGAATAAAAATGAACACATATGTATGTATTATGTAATCACAAATATTCTTACAGCATGTTTATTTGTAATATCTGAAACTTTGGAACAAACACTGTGTCTTGTAAAATTATAAATAAATGTAGCACATTAGCTAAATTCAACGCTACCAAACAGTAAAATAACAAACACATAGTTACTGCTGTACTCAGCTGAACAGATGAAACTAAGAAATGTCACAGTGAATGATGAATTTCCAAGTATATAAAGCAGACATTGTGTCATTACATGGCGCTGCAGTTCAAGGACAGGCCAAATGAATCCCACCATAGAAATGAGACAGTGGTGGCCTATTGCATTTGGGGGAGTGGGATTGACCTCATCTTTACTACAGAAAGATCTTCTTGTTTTTAATAGTTATGTGTATTGTTAGCAGAATGGAATATAGTCCAGCTATTTATTTTCCTAAACATTACCTTTTTAAAAAGTTGGAATACTATCAAGTTGTTTTTTATGTCAATTTTTATTTTTTAGCTTATTAACTATTTTATGATTACAAATCCTTTAAGATATAGAAATAGAAACTTGATTAGAAATTATTGATTTTAAGCATTTTTCTTACATGCATAATTCCCATAACTAAAGACAGATTTAGCACACATCTAAGAACATATTTAGCTGACATGTAAGACAGGACTACTGATGTATATCCTGAAATTTAGGGCATAGGTCAAGCAGTATCTCTGGGGGCAGATTCTTACCATGCAATGTACAAGATTGTACCAAGTGCTGCCCATAATTAACAACACTGAATGTAAAGAGATGAGATATATATGACATTATTTTAAAAAATGCACTATCACAAAAATCAATAATAATAATAATATGGGAAGAAGTATCGGTAACATTTAGAAAAATTTAACAATTTACTTTTAGAATTTTGAGTAAGGAGAAATCTTATCTTTCTATACATTATTCAAACAGCATGATACAGTGCCTGAATCAGTGAGATGCTTGGGTGTCAGAATATAACTAGTGTTTCTTGGGAAGAGGTCTAAAAATTAGTAATTAGGAGGTTGGCAGTAATTCCTCTGTAGAAAATGGCTAGAGAAATAGTTGTTTTTCTGGACATAAACAATTGTGATCTTATTTCTCATTTATTATGCTAAATATAATGGAGTCTTCAATAAACTTGTTATTAAGACTTTGGTTGATTTAAATGTCTTTTTTATATGTTTTCTGGGTTACATGCAAATCATCATCCCATATTAACTGCCATTTTAATCAGTTAATGTTAATGTGAAAGAGGTTTTTTTTTTTTTTTTTTTTTTTTTTTGCTCCAATTATATCAGACATTGTTTAACTGTTGGGCATGATGAACAGCTTTCCTGATCTTGGGCAGACTATAATTTATAAAACACAAATATTAAAGGGGGCTGAATATAGTGCTTATTCGGCACTGACCCTCAATTAGACAGGTGATGTTTTAAGTGCTTCAGGATACCAGCAATGCCAGCCTCATTAGCTGTCCGATCTTCTGGTAAACAGCTGCTCCACAGACAAGAGAGTCACACAGCCATCCTGCTCAGATTTTCTCATTTTGTTTTTAATTTTAAATCATTTAAAAAGACGGTCACCCCAAGAATGAGGAACCGATTTTCATTGTTAGAAATTTGGTTTGCAGTTCTTCCTAACAAGAGTGAAAGAGAATGGCTAGATGGGAAGCAGGAGAGCCTGGGGTGTGGCCTCACTGGCATGTTGGAGAAGATAATACCATTTATCTGAGTCTTTTTCTGGGACATACACCCTCACTGTGTGAAAATCCATGAGGCTGTGCAGAAAGGTGCACAATTTGCAGAATACAAGTTGTATTTCAAAATATTTCTCCCTAAGTATAAATTCCTTCTGGAAAGATACGGAATTTACACAGCATTGTACACAACTGAAAGATTTTATGCTAATGTCTAAAAACCCCATAATTATTCTCAAAATTTTTTCTACTAAATTTTTTCCAAGCATACCAAGACCTTGAAGGAATTTTAAAGATTCATTTATTTATTTGTGTTTGTGTTTGTGTGTGTGTGTGTGTGTGTGTGTGAGAGAGAGAGAGAGAGAGAGAGAGAGAGAGAGAGAGAGGGAGAGAGAGAGAGAGAGAGAGGGAGAGAGGGGGAGAGAGAGGGAGAGAGAGAGAGAGAGAGAGAGAGAGAGAGAGAGAGAGAGAGAGAGAGAGAGTGCTTAAAACAGAATGAGTCAAGAAAACATGAGCTTTGTAATTGCAGTATGATTTAGAAATATTTATGGTACTTACCCAAGGTATATACTTCCTCAGTTGGGTGGTAGATGGCTTGAGTCACAAAAGCAAAGATATTAATGTGGTTCAAGCCTGAAGAAAAACAAACAAACAAAAGAAATGTACTATGCCATAAAACATTTTTTATATGTCCAGTCTTTGGTATATTAATATTTATAAGTATAAAAAATAAGTCAGTCACTCAAATATGCATGCAAAAAAAATCTCTTGTTTCTTGACTTGGCTAGACCCAAGGAGCTTACAAAAACCTTGGGGTGACTGGCCTGCCATGATGCTGTCACATACACATTTGTAATACAAATTTTTACAGCCAGTATCTGTATACGAGGGGCAGAACTGTAGCAATACAAGGCCAAACTCTTCTTCATTTGCAAAAAACATCTCAGATGGCTGGATTACTAAAAGAGGGTAGAGGTTGTGAGATCAGAAGGCAGAAAGTTGGCTTCCAACAGGGGGACTGAATTACACCTTCTGGAATAGGAGAGATGCCAGTGCAGTAGGGGTGGGTGGGTGAAAATAGCTCAGGTCCACTGGACAAAATACAGTCTTTGAACATATGAACATAAGGGGAACGTAATTAATTTTAGGTTAATAGAATGGTTTCTTTGAGAGGTATTGAAATAAACTTTTCATAGAAAGCACTAAATCTTGTTCTATATTGCAGACAAATTGCTAGCAATGTGACCAGCATTCAGTAGTGAATAAAAGTTACAAGCCTCGCCTCTGTCTTCATTGGGCCTGAATGACACAGTAGATTCTAATGACAAGGAGTCTTTGAGAAATTGATTTGATCTAATGGAAAGAAGGGAACAATATTTTTCAGTTGTAGGGAAGGACTATTGAGGCAATGGCATCTGATGAGATGAGGACAAGAGATAGAAAGGAGCATGTAAAGAGGAGAGACAGGGGCAGGCTCGCTCATGGACAAGGGAAGGAAGTCATTGGGGAGAGGCAGGTGATGTTCAGGAGAGTCTGGTATGTTTCAGAAAATAACGTACGTCTAGAGACTGGAATGCAGTAAAATTCAAGCAGAGTCCATGCTGGAAAGTGATTATTTTCCTTTTTTTTTGACTTGGTTAGAGCCAAGGCAATTACAAAAGCTATGGGGCAATGGAGCTTGCATGATACTTAGCTTTTGAATGCAAATATTAGTAATGAAAATCTGCCAAAATCTGTATTTTCCTGTGCTGAATAGATGTTTAGAGTTCCGAAGTTACCCTAGATGGAGATATACTATGCCATGGTGGGTAATTATTCCTATGAATGGCTCTTTTGAATGTTCTCAGTGTGCCAGTGACATTCAACACATCAGTTGTACCTCCCAGTGATTAAACTTAGTATGTCAGGCTTCTGTTTCTGCAGATAATTAAATTTAGTGTACTACAATTCTCTGCAGGTGATTAAATTTTGTGCAGGAGAGATTTCTGTAGGTGATTCAGATGTTCTCTTTCTTTAAGCCGCCTAGAGATGTGTGGACAGAAAATTCCAGGGCTCTGCATAGTGCATTATGTAACTGGAATGTCATGTCTAAGAAAAAGGATTGTACAGAATAATTGTCTGTGTGCTGAGTTCTAAACTCAGTGTGATGAATCTCAGATCCCATTCCACTTCAGAATTTGCAGATTAACAATTTTTTTTTACTTTTTATTTATATTTGAATAACATCTCATTTTTTATCCATGTATCCCCTTGTTCAAACTCCCTTCCCCCTACTGACTCTTCCAGTCACTCTCTCTTCTCCCCATCTCCTTATCTCCTTCCCAGCAAGGACAGGAGGTCCCAAGATGGCTTAGTTTAGCATCAACTCCAGGCAAATCCATGTTCCTCATCTCAACATCAAGACTGGGTCAGGTGTTTGCTGGAGGGAATGGGCTCCTAGGTGCCCGTCCAAGGTGCTTCAGATCCCAAGCTGTTCAGTGGTTGTTGTTTGCAGCTTGGGTGTGCTTTGCTTTTTATTTAAAGTCCACTAATCAGTGAGTACATTACCTGCTTATCTTTCTGGGATTGTGATACCTCGCCCAGGAGGATATTCTCCAAATCCATCCATTTGCCTGTGAATTTTAGAATATTTTTTTTTACTGCTGAGTAGTACTCCATTGTGTAGATGTATCATGATTTGTTAATTCATTCTTCAGTTGAAGGAGATCTAGGTTGTTTCCAGGTTCTTGCTATTACGAATAATGCTGCTATGAACATAGTTGAGCTAATGCTTTTGGGGTGCAAATGTGCATTTTTAGGGTATATGCCTGGTAGTAATATTGCTAGATCCTTGGGAAGATTGATTCCCAGTTTTCTGAGAAATCTCCATACTGCATTCCAAGTGGCTGAACGAGCTTACACTCCCACCAACAATGGAGAAGTGTTCCCTTTGCTCTGCAACCTCTCCAGCATAGGCTGTCATTTGTGTCTTTAAACTTAGCCATTCTGACAGGTGTAAGGTGGTATCTCAAAGTTGTTTTGATTTGCATTTCTCTGATGGCTAAAGATGTTTAGCACTTTTTAAAGTGTCTTTCAACCATTTGTAATTCTTCTGCTGAGAATTTCCTTTTTAGTTCTGAACCCAATTTTTTAAATGGGTTATTTAAAGCTTTGAGCTCTAGTTTCTTGAGTTCTCTATATATTTTAGAGATCAGTCCTCTGTCACTTGTAGGATTGGTGAAAATCGTTTCCCATTCTGTAGGCTATCATTTTGTCATATTGACTGTGTCTTTGGCTTCACAGAAGCTTCATAGTTTCAGGAGGTCCCACTTATTGATTGTTGTTCTTAGTGTCTGAGCTACTGGTGTTATATTTAGGAAGTGATCATCTGTGCCAATGAGTTGGAGGGTATTTCTCACTTTCTTTTCTATCAGGTTCAGTGTGGCTGGGTTTATGTTAACATCTTTGATCCACTTGGATTTGAGTTTTGTGCAGGGTGATAGGCTTGGATCTATTTGCATTTTTCTACATACTACTATCCAGCTATGCCAACACCATTTGTTATGTATGACCTGAATATATGCCTGTGTAGCCTGAAGACTGAGGCTGTCTCTGGGACAGGAGCACATCTGATGTCAGAGCAAACCCTGACTCCACAGTACATTTTGGGGTTAACAAAGATAATTATGTGAGATGCTTATGGGGAAGCATGACACACACTTTATGAGCATTAACTCATTCAACCTTTTCAGCTACCACAAAAGGCAAATACTGCTTGCTTTCAAATAAAATGGATCAGGTAACAAAAATTCAGAAAAAGTATAGAAGATAAACATTGCATGTTAATGTGTGGTGAATGTCTACTTATGGATGCTATTGAGTTCAGTTATGCCATCAAAATTGTCATCCCTAAATATCAAGTGACTCAAAATTATCACTTGCTATTACTACCTCTTATCTTAAAAAAAGCTATTTTTAGTTTTTAGCAATTTGATTTTCCTTGAAGATATATAGAAGAGTTTAAAAAAACCTGTTGGGACAGTTTTTATCCTATGCACTTTCATAAACAGTCATAACTAAATGAATTATGGCCATAGACTGTCCATTTTCAATGCTCTTAGATTTTTTTCTATATTTTGTTTTCCCCCCATCAGTCAGCTTCCATACACATTTGGGATACATCAGGAGAAGAACTGTAGTATAACCAGAGGAGTTCTGACCATACTTCTGAAGTACTACAGACCTTGGGACATGTATTCTATCTGAAGATTAGAGAAAAAATGTCTATGACAAAAATAGAGTAGAAAAAATTGGTTATTTCTGTCAGCACTAAAAAGCAGAAAGAGTCACTGATTAAGGTCACTGCCAATTTCATCAATGAAGAAAGTGCTTTAGCAGGCAGTCTTTTCCTAATTTTCTCCATGCTCTGGATAGGCCTGTGAGGATGGTCCTGTCAGTGTGTCTATGATCAAACACAAAGAGAATCCAAGGGTCAAATAGACAAGGATTTTTTAGCAGAGAGCCTAAGCTTTCTGGCACTGCCTCCACAAGATGCGTATGTGTCTTCCTGTACCCTGTCTCCTTCAGGGCCATCATCTTCAACAAACTGACAAGAAAAAGAAGAAGAGGAGAAAACTAATCAAAAGCCAAATTGACATTTGTCCATGGCTTCTCTGGAAATAAGATCTCAAATCTACAGGCTGAATCTTTCCATTTAAGATTTAGTCTAGACCAACAGCCATTGATAGGAGATATTAGGATGTGAATTCTTCATCTCATGCTAATATTCAAAATCATATTGCTAGTTATCAACCAGCATGGCCTGCTTTACAACTCAAGTATAATATGTTCAACACTTTTCCTAACTGTAAGTCTCACATACAGGCAAAGATACTTGCAAATTGACTTTTGTAGCACTTGAATAATGTAATAGAAATTGTTAACAGAATGAAAATGTAGCGATTGAACATTAGAACACGCCTCCCTTTGTATAGACAGCTGACATGTTTAGACATGTAAATGTCACAGGCCTTGATGTGCCTTATCGAATCACCTCACTGGTGAGCAAATGGAGAGCAATAAAAAGAAAATGTGGCCTGCTAATAGGATGTTGTTAATTCAAGGACCTTGGTAAGGGAGGCTGTCCTCTGAAAACATAGTAGCTTCAATAGCAAGAGCAATATGACACTGAGCACCAGTCAAGACTTCTCTGCACATTAGGTCTATACCGGGGACAGTAGGGAGCTAAGACACAAATTTAAACCTGTGAGGGCAAGTTGTCTACCCCATCTAAATGGCTCCCTCACCTCACCAGCCCTCTTGTAATTTTAATTGTACAAAGTAAGGGGGTTTATTATATTTCCACACATGCACCTAATACATATTATTTGTCTCAATTTTTCTTGTCCCCTTCCTTTCCCTTTTCTCTTCTACACTTAGTAGGTCTCATTTTATATTCATTTCCCACCACCGATTCCACATCTGTTGTAATTCATGTGATACATTGTCTCTTGGACTGGTTTACTTGACTATTCTACCTCCGGGGTGAAATGACAACGGACTACACTCTGATCAACTCAATTCCTCGCACTGACTTTCCAGTTGTGGCCTACTAAGGTCTGGATTATAAGATGTATTTTGAAGGGGAGATAGGTCTCTGTTGCTTCTTCGGGCACAACAGACTCTCTTCCTGCTTTCCCATCCCTTTTCCCCTCCCCTTTCATCTTCAGGAGCCTGGATGTTTCAGTTTTACAGCCATTAGAACCTGAGCAAACAAAGGTGAAGATGGCCTCTCTGTCAAGGGAAAGGCTCTTTCTCTCCAGCTTACAGTCATTGTTAGGATTTTGCGTGTGAAAAGAACTCAATAATATGCAGCCAAGGGAGCCATATTAGGTTTATTAAGGAAGGGGGGGGGGGGGAGACAGAAAGAGAGTAGGGGGCAGAGAAAAAGAGAAAAAGAGAAAGTCTTCCGTGTGGTTGGAGATTTTAAAGGGTAGGCAGGAGCGTGTTTACATCAGAGGCTTTGGAGTGAGCCCCTTCAGGTGGGGGCGTGGCTATAGTAACAACCTAACAGTCCTGCAGAAGTTCCTCAAACTCAGCCAGCCCTTGTCTACTCAAGTAGGGCTTCAAGGTTCTGTGTGATGGGTAGAAAACTCATTTTGCCTTCTGAAGTTGAATCATGGACAGATTCATAAATGATAAATAGTGTTTACTTATATTTGCTGAGGTAGTAGAAGGTGCTGTTCATAAACTAAAATTAGCACAGTGCCAGAATTAACAGTGCTAAACCATTATTCTGCCAGGACATCTGCCTGCAACCCAGTGCTTGAGAGCCTGGCTGTGTTCCTGCTACAAAGGTTCACATGAAAATCATTGGAATTTCTTAAATCTAAGGAGGGACATGAGGTTAGTATTGCTGCTTTGAATTTGTCGTGGTTGTACACAAACTTACATGAATTAACATATTTATGTCATTATGGTTAGATTTTGTGTCTGATCATTTGGATTTGTTGTGCAATTGCTATACTTTGATATGTTAGATATTGAGTTATTCATGTTAAGATATTTATTATTATTTTTTCTTGATGAGTATAAATAGATGGAGTTATGTCTATCCCGAAGGGAGGAAAAGCCCAAAGACTTGAAGTCCATCACTTTAAAAGAAGCATGGTGGGCATATAAGGTATAATGAATGGGGTCAGTTATAAAAGGATTTTTGTCTACTGCCAGATATTTTTAGGTCTTGGATCCAAAAATAAGGTTTGGGGGGATTAGATATTCCAGGAAGACATGTAATAGCAACCAATATCTTAATAGTCTTGCCAAGGATCAACTACATTTGTACATCGGAGATCCCAAATTTGTTTCAGTTTTGACTTCAGGATCCAGAGGACTATTATCATATTTTCTTCTAATCCACTTTTTTTTTTTTTTTTTTTTTTTGCCTATTTCAGGATTTTCATTTTGTTCTCAAAATGCAAATTACATTTCTTATTTGTCTTCAAACCAATGTGGCGTTGCTTTATGCTTTTTAGGCATGATATTTAGTGTGTCTGTGACTTTTTTTTAGTAGTCAGTATTAATAAATCTTCACAAAAGTAACAGCATCATTGTGATTTTGTTGAAAATGCATTGCTTAAGGTTCTTTGAAGAAGCATGAAAGTTCAGCCGCAAAGAAACACCATCAAAAGGAGGAAACATGGTTATTGATAGTATCTAATTCATCTTGCAACTGGTGAAATTAACATAGTTAGTATTCTTTTCAGATTATGATTAAGGTAGTATTTTTTAATCACCTAATCAAGAGGCAGTGTAAATCATCGATCCCCTTATATAGTTATGCTGCTTTTTATAAAACACACAGAATTTAATTTTATTTGCTCCTGCTTTTGTTCTGATATCTGAAGTTAACTTTCTCTTTGAGCTTATACTTTTATCCATAGATAGGTTCAAAAAGAATAGACATATTGACTTCTTAAGGAATACACTATCTTAATATCAAAATGCATTGTTGGTATGTTTTATATATCATATATTTTATTCTCTGAAAGCTAGTTTCTATTGCATTAAATTAGGCCTGTACTACCAATCATCAAAATAATCAAGTAATCATATAAAAGCAATATAATATAGTTTCATAAACAATAGAAAGAGATAGAAATTTTAAAAAATTTCTTTTGAACTAAGAAAACATATATGAAAACTTATCTCTAATAGTGTCTGGCACATCATAAGACCTAATAAGATGTTGGGCTCTTCCTCTCTTTTTTACTTATTTTTCATGGTAATTTGGTTTGTGACAAAGCTTGGTATATAATACCACCTCCCAGGATGCATTTTAACTTACAAAGTCTAGATTAGGTTGTATTAAGAACAAAAAGCAAAAAAAAGAAAAAAATAATAAAAATATTTTTAGTGTGTCAGCTAAATTAATTGAATAAAATTTAAAATCTTTATTAAATTTTATAAAATTATAGAGCCATATGAAAAATTATAGTGTGTCATATATTATGACCCTCAGTTATTTACATACTGTTATTTCTAGCCTAGTATTTTCAGAAAAAAAATACTTTGTCTTTGTGCATATATGTGTGTTTGTGTGAGTAAGTTTGTTTAATTAAAACTCATTGTCCTGTTATTTTTATTACTGGATTTAAGTATCTACTTTGTCAACAATGAAGCATTTAAAATGACTCTGCTTTATAATGTCTGAACTTCAAACTTCAAAACATTTTAAACAGTAACATAAAATATAATAGTTTGCTTCACAATCTGACAAGTTAATATTGAAGGTGTTCTGTTACAGGCAAACAAATTGTCAGTAATATCTCAATACAATTATTAACTGAATGGATATAGATCATGGGACCACTGAGCTAATCAATGAGAAGATTATGGGGATGTTAAATACTGTGAAAAATTTGCAAATAAATTGAAAAATATGAAAAAAAGACATTTTGACCAGTCATAAGCTTTGGCATTATTAGGAGCTTACCTGGAAATAAAGAAAGCAAAGGAAAGAAAAACCAAGCAAAGACTGGATAGATAGATACTGACTAAAAGCCTAAGCTCTTCCAGCCTTGTTTCTTATTGCCCATGTACTAAATATTGCTGTTGCATCTCAAGTTCCTTATATTTTCAAAGGCAGTAAAAAAAGATGCATTTTTACATTTGTTAAAGACTTCTGATTGGCATGCACACTGAAAGACTGCTTCCAATTTGAAAGGAGAATGTTCCTCAGGAGCCATAGCCATGAAATATTTATTACACCTTCTTTCATACAACCAACGAGCTGACTTTGTGACATAAAGCTTACTATTAATACCAACTAAATTACATGTCTCATGTTAAATATAATTCTTAGGAGATGGATGAGGTCTTGTTTGTTATAGATGATCAGAGAGAATAATGCAAGTTACATTTTGCAGTGTTCTTGTAAAATATAATACATGTTTAAGTTTTATAGGACATAGGGCTTGGTAGAAATTTCTTAAAGACAATGTGAGGTCATTTTTTTCCTGAACTTATGTTCTTTTAATTTCAAAATTCCAATCTTAGCAATACCCAACACTATTTGTGAGAACCTTTTTGTTATAAAAATGCTGTAGCTATACCTTTGAGCATATTTTTATTAAGCGGGGCAAAGACTCATGTGCTTCCAAATATTGTTCAAATCTCCAAAGCCAGCTGAATAAATAAACATTATGTGATCTGTAGCCCAAAAGTCTGCAAATGACTCCTTGGGATGTAAAAAATAACTATGATTCCTTCTAAGTAATTCTTGGAGCCAGTGATAGGCAGTTTTGTTTAAGTTCTGGGACCCCTGAGCCTCCATAAAAATAACTTTGAAATATTATATTATGTGTGAAAATTTTACACACATGCACATTTATAATTATCAGACAGGCCTCCGCCCTTTCTCAAACTGATAATCAACCATAGGGCCTACTCAAACATGAAAAAAATTGAAAGATTCAGAACCCTAAAGCTCATAATCTTAGTGCCATTTAAAACCATGTGTCTTTCTGAAATCATCTATTACTGCAAATCTCTTGGTTATATTTCCATGGAAGTGTCTGTTTCTCATTATCAACGTCTAAAGAAATTTGATACAGTTGTGTAACACTTGGCAAAGGAGTGTAAGAAAAAAATGCATCCCACAGTTTTCAGTTTATCTTTTCTTTCCAAAGTGGTAACTACTGTCTGACTTTCCTACTCGGGGGAAGCCAAGTGGGAGGGTGAGAGGAAAAGAATTCAGACCAAAGTAAACGAAGTAACAGCCCTATTCCTGAATCAGTCATAGATGCCGGCTTTTTAACAAAGATCACCATTAACAAACACAAGGATAAAGTGAACAGGGAGAATGCTTACTTATTAAAGCCAGCTTTCACTTGGAAGATGGCATTGAGTATTTTTGAATCAAGCTCTCCAAATACAGTGGTGTAGGAGCTGGGGAGCTGTCTCACCTGAAAAAGGACTCATCATGTAGGTATGAGTAGCAGAGTTCAGATTGCTAGTGCTCACCTAATTGCCACCCTCATTGACATCTATCTGCCACCCCAGTGTTGACAGAGACAGATGGAGCCCTGGAGTTTATTGACTGGCCAGCACTCCTAATCAATGAGATCTAGGACAAGTGAACTAAAAACACAGTACTGAAAAGATAGATACCTTAGTTGACCGCTAGCCTCCACAACAACTTACATACAGACATCAACAGGAACATGTGTATACACAGGTACCACAAACACACACACACACACACACACACACACACACACACACACACTATCAAGACAATATGGTGGTGTCTGCAGTGTCTGAAATTTACAATGTCCACAACTATCATGATAATCAGTAGCAACTGCTTTCTGTAAACCAGATGAAGAACTTGGGGTGACAACCTATGGTGCCTTTTTATTCATGGCTTTAATCAGGTCCCAGGGCTGTACATGATGTTTTCTCAGAAGTAAGAAAGTAAGAAAGAATGTGGAGAAATTCTGTGAGGAAAAAGTTCAATATGCCTCATTCCAACAGGTGTGCTCCCCTCCCCAGCTCATGTAAATCAGTTAATTTATAATTTATTCAGATATTACACAAACTGTGTTCAGACAACTCTAGATACACAGCTGATCAATTAAGACAGAACTCTGTTTTTGTAATTCAAGCTTTTAAAAAGCATTATAGTTAAAATACACTGTGAAGGCATGCTGGGATAATTGGTTGTCAAAGTACATTGGTACCACTGAGTAGCCTTAAAATAGCAGGAAATACAACTGAACACTGGAAAAGAAATCACTATTTCACTTTTTCAAATAAAACATATTGCACCTCTGAGCTCACAATGGGGTATTTGCTGAGAGCCTGTAATTAACTCATAATGATGAGAAGCACAGTGATAAACATTTCGTTAGCCAAACACTCCCTTGTTTTCATAATTTCCTATGCTTCCCTATGTCCTTGTCAGCTTTTTTTTAGTTAGCTTGTCACTATGAATCAAGGAAATAATGGAGAAAAGGGCAAATAGTTTTGTACAAGGGGACTATTTGTTTTAATTTTACATGAAGGACTTGATAGAAACAATTGCTTTATTAGATACCTCATAGGGCACTAGCAAGATGAGTGTGTGTGTGTGTGTGTGTGTGTGTGTGTGTGTGTGTGTGTGTGTGAGCTCTGACATCCTTGTACAATAATTTCACTTTGGAAGCTCAGAACCAAGCAATGCAAAATGGCTTTCAAGTCTAGTCACCTATCACAGCTGTTTTCTGCGTCATCTCCTGGCCTGCACACAGCTATTGGATTAATCTCCTCAAATACCTCTTCATCATGGCCCTCATCTCTCCAAACTCCGCAAGAACTGCCCAATACCAACAGAACAAAGCCCACATTCCTCATCAGGCATTAAGCCCTCTACAATCTGCTTCCAATTTTCTTTTCTTGCCTCATTTCCCACTGTTCCATTATAACATAGCAGCCCATGTGAATTCTTTTCTTCAGTCTGCTCCGTCTCCTTTGGACGGCTTTAGGCTTGCTTTTTTTCCTTTCCTGTGATTTGTTTTTCTTTCCATTTCTCTTCCCTCGAAAGTCCTTATGTTCTGCTTGGAATGAGAGACTGCTGTATAGTGTGATGACCTGAACTGGAAGATGTCCTAGCTCTGCATGAAACTGTGCAGGTGTTGACCTCTTCCTTCCTTGTGGATCCTGCTATTTTAAGCACAGTATTATAGGTTATATGGTACTTTATGAAGATCAATGAGTAGGACACTAATCATACTGTAACACCCAGAGCAATAGCCCAGCATCAAGATTGCCTTATCAGTATCACTTATAAACAACTATGCTATGATACATGTCCCAGATTATTTCTCCCATGTTTCTCTACAACTTCCCCAAAGTGAGAGTATGAAAGAGGACAAAGTACACAAATCAAAGTATTTGGACAGAATCTGCCACCTGTAAATATAACACAATATACTTTGTAACCAAATGCAGTCTATCAGTGCTCACAAACACTAATCATAAATAAAAAACAAAACTAGAAAGGCCATATCAGTTCAGGGCACTGTTACCAAATCCTTTACTTGTTCCAACACTTGATCCAATGACTTGGCTTGGCCTCTCTAGCTTCAAGTGCCTAACAGAAGGCTCCGATCCTGCAATTGTATGCCTCCCTTCAGCACAGCCATGTTCTGGAAGCGTGGTCACAGCACTCTGCATTACACTGTCAGCAATGGCTTCCCTGCTACACTTGGAGAAAGTCTATATTCTTTCTGTGACTGCTGAGACCTCAACCCCTTTGAGATATCACCTTACACCTGTCCAAATGGCTAAGATTAAAAACACAGATGACAACCAATGCTGGAGAGGATGTGGAGTGAGGGGAACACTCCTCCATTGTTGCTGGGATTGTCAGCTTGTCCAGTCACTTTGGAATGCAGTATGGCAGTTTGTCAGAAAACTGGGAATCAATCTCCCCAAGGATCCAGCAATATCACTTTTAGGCATATACCCTAAAGATGCACATTTGTACCCCAAAAGCATTAGCTCAACTGTGTTCACAGCAGCATTATCCTTAATAGCAAGAACCTGGAAACAACCTAGATGCCCCTCAACTGGGACTGGATTAACAAACTGTGGTATATCTACACAATGGAGCACTACTCAGAAACAAGAAAAAATAATATTCTAAAATTTGCAATGGATGGATATGGAGAATATCCATCACTCCTCCTCCTGAGCGAGGTATCACAATTCCAGAAAGAGAAGCAGAGGCTGTACTCACTCATTAGTGGACTTCAAACAAAAAGCAAAGCATACCCAAGCTGCAAATCACAGCCACTGAACAGCTTGGGATCTCAAGCACCTTGAACTGGCACCTGGGAGCCCATTCCCTTCAGCAGAACACCTGACTCAGTCTTGATGTCGGGATGAGCAAAGTGAATTAGTCTGCTGAACTAAGCTACCTTGGGACCTTGGGACCTTGGGACCTCCTATCACTGCTGGAGAGAAGATAAGAAGCTGGGAAGAAAAGAGACTCCATCAGACATATACATATATACAATTTTTTAAAATTCCATCAATGTTAAGACATAAAATTAAAACAGAATTCAGTGCCCATGTTTGTTTTCTTTTATAATTTTCTGAATCACCTTGTCTATCCCAAGAAAAATGGATAAGCAATAGATTATTTTAGTTCTCATGAAAAGTAGCAAAAATTAGAGATGCAGATGCAAAAAACCCCCTCTGTTTTTCCCATATTTAAATCAAATCTCTGTACCTGTTGAAGTGTGCTGTACTAGGGATAACATGAATCTGAGCAGGCAGGCTTGGAAGACAGAGTGTTCCATATATACATTCATCATTAGTTAGCGCTGACATGGGTTACCTTTCAACCTTAATATATTATGACTAACTTAAAAATTATACAAATAGTACATAAATATACCACAGAGATTGATTTCTTGGACCCCAGTGACCTCACATGACTTGAGAGGGTAAATGTGCTGAGGAAAAAAATAATGAAACACCAGCAAGTGTCAGATAAAAGCAGGCAAAATCCGGTTCCCTAGATTGTCCTGAAGACAGACATTCCAATCATGTCATGATTCTGCACTGATTTATTTGGAACTTAATAGTATAGTAAAGCCAGACATCATCATTTACTGCCAGTTGGAAAGAGGGGGAAAGGAAACTGGGTCTAGAGATGGATTCTGTAGTATGCACATTTAACATTTCTTAAATTAATCTGCTATCTTCCACAAATTTGCCTAGGCATGTGCAGTAATAGCCCCAGGTTCTTCTCACTAATTTTCATTGCTTGAGGGCGTGGAACCCTTGACTGGATCCATTCATGAAGAGCAGATGATTCATGAAAAAAGCTGGAATGTTCTTTGGAGGAACTGAGATCCAAAAAGCTGTTCTCTACCAGAGGGGCTTCGATAAAACTTCCATTCAGTCTACAAATCGTAGACATTGATTTGAAATAAATTGTGACTGATGATCAGTTGATGACAATTTCCATAATCATTATACAGTCAGTAATTTATCAAGGTAATGATATTTGTGTCCCCAATGCCACATTCATCCTGTACTGGGGAACTAAAGAACATGCTGTGATTTTTAAAAGCCCTTATTAAGAATTGTCTGGTTGTGCCATATTTCCAGCCATACAGTGATCAGTGGGATAGCAGCAGGTGAATAAAATATTTTAAAAATCCTGCTAGGTTTGTAATAAAAATCTTTTGACAAGAATCTTCTCTTTCATGAAGGTAGAGACCTATGATTACAGCATTTTAATTAAATCAGCCTTATCAAGATTGCTCATTGTAGTTTGCCAATATACTTTGGAAAGAGATATTAGAGCATGCTGGGCAAAGTAATCTGCCCAGGCACCCCCTCTTGACCCTCTTGGTCCATTTCTTTCCAGTGTACTCCCCTTCTGCTCTAGATTGCTGCAACTCCCTAGCAACCATGGTTGTTTAGCATGCATGTAGTCAACAGATGCACCTATATCCTGCATTTACTCACATTAGGTTTCAAAATTCCTGAACAATATTCCCTCCCATCTCAGAAAGAAAGCTAATGACATTAAACACTAAATGTCACAAGTGTCTCTTCACCAAAAGTGAAAGTGAGCTGAGAAAGTCAACGAGAGTGATATAATTAACAAAATTAGCAAATGTGTTTTGAGATTGCCATTATAAGATGAATTCCGATTAGATTGCAAATGTTATAGGATCATTTATATTTTCATAGAACATGGCTTAAACACATATAATCCAATATCATTTCAAGAGTTTCATGAATAATTCTAGTTTGGCAACTTATAATGCTCCATTAAAGTTATTATATAGCAAGAACCTTTAAAAATAGAAACTGGAGCATTAGCTATCTTTTTTACTGTGTTTATTATGTGGAGACATCATCATGCTAGGCAATCTCACATATGTCACATATCCAGGAAGTCTCTAGCTAACGTTAATCAATCAGTAATTTCGGGTGACACCATGTCTTTAAGCTTCAGTTGCTAGTTGCTTAAAATTAAGTAGGCAACCAACTGTCTCATGTTTGAGTAATAGTTCTTTCTCTACTAGTCTGAAATAATTACCATAGCCCATGGTGACTTTAATCTTTAAGATATTTCATACTGTCTTGTTGATTTTTTTGAAATTATTTATTAGTTTACCATATTTGTTGTGTTTTTAACATGGCAGAATGATATAACATGGCGTTTGTCATCTCAGTCCGTTTTGCATATTTATTTATTGTGCATGTGTCTGAGAGTATGCATGTGCCTTGCAGCATACATGGAGGCCAGTGGACAATTTGGAGAAATTAGTTCTCTACTACTCACATGTGAGACCCAGAGATGGAACATAGGATGCCAACCTTGGGGATAGGAGCCCTTGCCTTCTGAGCCATCTTGCACACCCTTAGCTATTTTAAACACGCAGTTTGGTGGTATTAAGGACTCCCATAGTGCTCTGCAATTATTGCTATCATCCCTGAATTCTTGACCTTTTTATAGACATTTCTGTTTGTTACCTTTAACAGGGGGAAGATTATGACAATGACTTGACATTAT
Source organism: Sigmodon hispidus (assembly GCA_004025045.1). Lineage (NCBI taxonomy): Eukaryota > Metazoa > Chordata > Mammalia > Rodentia > Cricetidae > Sigmodon > Sigmodon hispidus. Next base: position 686,812 of record PVIH01000008.1, read on the forward strand.
TTTAGAATAATTAAATGAGATGATATGCCTTAGTACATAAGAAATGTTGGAACATACACATTGGTTTCTTTTAATTGCTTTTTGTCAAATGTATGTCTTATTTAAGTCTTTAAAAAAATAAGAAAACAGTGTTTATGTTCAAGTATACACAGTATGGACTTAAGAAGACAATTTTGGGGAGTTGGTTTTTTCCTTCTGCGATGGAAGCCAGGAGTTGAACTCAGGTAGTCAGGAGTCTTTTACAGCAATCCCCAACCCCTTGATGCATTATGTCAGTCCTCTACCTCAGGAATGAGCTACGAGAAAAATCACAACAGAATTCTCTTTGTTTTCATAGAACTTGGATAGCCCTTTTCAGTCCCTGCAATAGAAGGCTTGCTGGCTATATCACTACAAATTATCTCTAGATTCAGTCCAATTCCTACTAACATTTTAATTACATTCTTCCCTCAAATAGAAAAACATAATCCTGAAATTCACATGCAAGCACAGCATCCATTCTGAACAAAAAGAATGATTTTGGCAGTAACACAATACCATATTTTCAGCTATACTTGGGATCTATAGTAACAGAAAACAGCATGGTACTGTACAAAAAGAAATTTCCATCAGCTGGACAGAATAGAGGACCTAGAAATAACCCACACATGGCTACAGCTACCTAAATTTTGAAAAAGATGCTCAAAACATACATTGGTGAAAAGATGGTATTGAGAAAACTGGATATCCACATGTAAAAGAATGAAACTAGATACCTATGTCTCACATGGTACAGAAACCAATTTAAAATGGGTCAAAAACATTCATGCAGCATCTGAACTTTTGAAACTGCAGGAGGAAAATATTTTGAGATAGATACAGGGAAAAATTTTGTAAAAATTTTTGATGATTCCATGAACTTGGAAACAAAGAAAATGAATGAGTGAAAAGACAATCTAAAGAATGGGAAAAAATTTACCAACTACGTATTTGACAGAAGATTAATATCTAATATCTAATACATAAAAAGAATCCAGGAACAAAAAAAATCCAACCCAATCAATAAAAGGATTAATTAGTCAGACATTGTAATAGATAAAGTCAGTTAAATATGTGAAAATTGTCCACCATCTTTAGTTATTAGGGTAATTTAAATCAAATTAGAGTGAGATTCTATCCCCTTCCAGTTTGAATAACTATCAGTAAGAAACAACAAAATACAAATAAATGCTGGTGCAGATGTGGAGGAAAGAGAAGCCTCACATTGTTATAGGGAATGTAAATTGATCCAGCCATTACAGAAGTCAGTACAGAATTCTTCAAAACAAACAACACCATCAACTACCATCACAAACTGAATAGTAGAACCACATTACAATCCACCTACATTATTCCCTGGTATTCACCAGAAGATTCTAAGTCAGCATGCCATAGAGATCTTGTATACTTACATTTATTATAGAATTTTCTGCATTAGTCACTTTCTAAACTCAGCATAGCTATCTATCACCAGTTGAGTGAACTGAGAAAATATAGTATCTGCATCAATGAAGTTTTATCCAGCAATAATAAAGAATGAAATTATTCCATTTCCTAGATAATGGATACAAGCACAGAGCATCATATTGTATTATATAAGCCAATCTCAGAAAGAGAGCATTACAAGTTTTCTCTCATTGTGTGTTCTATTTATGTGATATGAAAACTCAAGTGAGACTACCTCGGGGCTGTAGAGATGGCTGAGAAGTGAAGAGCACTGGTTACTCTTCCAGAGGACTTAGGTTGGATTCCTAGTACCCTTGCAGCATCTCACAACCATGTGTAACTAGATATCCAGAGGATCTAATGAAGTCCTCTGGCCTCCACAGGCACCCGGCATGCACATGGTATACAGACCTATGTTTAGGTCAAACTCCTATAGCATATAAAATAAACTTTTAAAAAATAAATAAAGAGCTATAGAAGACAACTTCCATCAAGTTCAGGACTCCATGGGCATGTGAGACATTCATATCTGTACACACATGGTCATGAATGTACATGTACACATTCCACATACTACAAAACTAAACAGTGAGAATGTCTAGAGAGAGACTGGGGATAAGAAAGAGTGGAGGTAGAGAAAATAGAAAGGTACTAGAGTGGATATGGTCAAAGTGTGTAGTATTTGATAAAAAAAATGTCTATGAAACCCAGCACTACTTAAAAAGAATATACACTGTTAACTGTGGTAAACACTGAGGCAAAGCAATGTGGGAAGGAACGGATTTATCTGACTTATAGGCTCATCTTAAGAGAAGTCAAGACAGGAAGTTAAACAGGTACTGAAGGAATTCTGCTTCCTGGCTTCTTCCTCTGGCTTGCTCAGCTACCATTTATTCACAGCCCCTGCTTGGCTCATCTACTCAGGATCCCAGTGAGTTTGGCTCTCTCATGTAAGTTAGCAATCAAGAAAATAAACCCACAGACACGCCTTCAGGCCTAGCTCGTTGAGGTGATCGTTTAGTTGGGCTTCCCTCTTCCCAGGCAAGTCTCAGGATCAAATTGACAAAAGTTAAGTAGCACCTATACTAATAGTTTTCAAAGGAAAAAAAAAACCTACACAGAGGTCACAGAAATAACACACATATGAGTTCCTGTTGCCTCTGAGGTACGAGAGCCATTTGTGTTGTTGATAGAGGGTCAGTCTTTGCTAAGTTTTCTGCTTTGCACTTTAATAATCCATCATCCTGGTGCTTAGCTATGGATCTCTGCTTCCACCTCTATTCATTGCTGGATGAAGGTTCTATAATGACACTTAGGGTGGTCATTCATTTGATTATAGGGGAAGCCCTGTTTAGGCACTCTCTCTACTATTGCCAATGAAAGACTATCTTAACTCAGGGACATCTTGTGGGTTCTTACCTTTGCACCCGGTTTCTTTCCAAACCCATAGTGACTCCTTCTATCAAAATATCCAATTTTTCTCCCTCTCTGTTGATCCTCTCACTCATCTATCTCCTTCTCTCATGATTTGTTCCCACTCCTCATGCTTACTGCTCCCTGTTATGATCCCAATTTACTCTGGAGATCTTCTCTATTCCCCCTTCCCAGGGGGAATCCCTGGATGTCTCTCTTAAGTTCCTTCTGTTACCAAGGTGGAAAATGAAAGAAAGAAACTATCAGGAGCTGAATTACCTCAATTTCAAATAACCCCACCCAACTCTTGTCTCTTAAAAAATGTGTTCTGTACAAAATACTGTGCATTTCTAATGTCTCAATGGCTGTCTCATTAGAACCTCACTCGAGGTAACAAAAAGAATTCAGGTTTTGTTTTCTAACTGTAAAAACAAAAAGAGTAAATTCCATATAGCTTAAATCACCCAAGCCCTTCCAGTCAGAGAGTGGAAAAAAAGAAACTATTTGTGTGTGTGTGTGTGTGTGTGTGTGTGTGTGTGTGTGTGTGTGAGAGAGAGAGAGAGAGAGAGAGAGAGAGAGAGAGAGAGAGCGTCCACAAATATGGAGACCATATGTAAACTTTCAATGTTGTTCCTTTAAGATTGTCTACATTATTTTTTACGATAGTCTTTCATTAGCTAAGAACTCACCAGTTATGTAAGTATGGCCGGCTACTGAGTCCCAAAGATTCACCTGTCTCTCTGTCTTCCCAGAACAAATACATTACACCGTGAGATGCCACCATGCCAGAATATTTTCCATGGCTTCTTTGGCTCAAAATCAGGTCTAAACATTCCCACAATAAGCATCTTAAGTGACTAAGCCTCTGCCTACTCTGAAAGTGCCCTTGAAAATGCAAGCGGATCTTGTAAAGGGCACAGTTACTAAGGATCTTTTGCAGTGGGCAGGGGCCTGACACTTAGGTCTCACCTGTTGAAGAGGTATTTCTTGAGGAGGCGGCACAAGGGGGGGGGGATTCTGAAATCAACTCAGTGTCCAATAGATTGCTAGCTTGGGAGTGATATGCTGAGGCAAAAGTAGCTGGTCCTTTCCTAATGACTCCTAGCCAAGCTCCATCCTATCTACCACCTCTATTATCAGCAAACCATAGCAGCCTGAGACTTCTCCAGCAATGTAACATGGTAATTATGTCATTCTAAAAGTGTTGATGGAAATTAAGTTGAAAATTGAATATAAGATGAATTGCACTTAGAAAACCATTTTAAGCAAAAGCCTACAGGTTATATCTTAGAAAGATATCAAGGAAACAAAGGGGAAAGCTTCCTATGAAAAGAAGTTTACCCATAATAGCTACAATGTTTATATGAACCTTTCAATTAATAACTTCAACTTCTCTACTTTAAAGCAGTAAAGTAACTATGCATCAGTTGATTTGGTAAACTAAAACTGGGCTAATTCCTTGACATACTAAGACTGAAACATGAAGAAATAGAAAGTATGCACAGATCCTTGGTAAGCAATGAGACTGAGCCAGATATAAAATAAAATGTATTCACTAACAGGAAGTCTGGTGACAGATAGCTTTACTTCTGAATTCCCTTCTTTCATCTATTTACATTTTTCTATTTTATTTTCTCTCTCTCTTTCCCTCCCTCTCCCTCCATCCCTCTGTCTCTGGTCTCTGTGTTTGCCTCTCTCTCTCTGTGTGTGTGTGTGTGTGTGTGTGTGTGTAAGAGAGAGAGATTGGTCTGTATGTGATATATGTACATGTATGTGCAGTTGTGTACAACCATGAATGTGCATAGAGACAAAATAAAAATGTTAGTGTCATGCTGAATAAGCCTGGAATTATGCTGCAGTCCTCAAATACCACTGATCATCCTGTTTCTTTCTCCTAAGATTGCTGGGGTTCTAGGTACTTGCATCTAGCTAGCATTTACTTAGGTTCTGTGGGTGCAAATTCTTGTTGCCATACTTGTGCATCAAGCATTCTTCCTCGGCTTTCCAAATATTTTAAGAACCAATATCAATTATTCTTAAAGTATTCTATGTTGGGGGTCATGTGAGAGGACCAACAGGCATTGTTAGAACTCATGGAACCTGGCTGGGCAGGCTGTATAGCCATGCCTGAGTGAGCTGTGGAGAGGCAAAGCCCTGAGGACTATGTGTCCAGAGGACCTTATGCTGTCATTGAACATAGCTCTGATTGTTGCCTTTGTGGTCACCACATCCCTTATAATCTATGAGTTTGTATGAAAACTCTCAAGGGTTTTCTAGTCCCTCACTGGGCAGTGTTGCTGATACTTACAATAATAGCGATTGACTTTTTCCAAGCATTGTTACTGGAGCAGATTAATGATTCAAGCACCACCTTTAGAAAGAATTTAGACATGTAGAATTGTTAGTAAGATTAAGTTAAGGGGTTTTGTTAATGGCTTTGAAGTAGAAAACCTTGGGGAACAATTTAAAGTTTAGAAAGGCACACTTTTAATAGTTGAACAAGGGACTTGTTGAGTGTAGGGAACCAAAACAACAATATCCTCACTATTACTGGCTGGTGTATCTGCTGTGCTAGGATGAACTGGTGATCAAAGGTGATGACTAATTTCTTGTATCTATTTCTGCCCTCCCCTTCCTGAGGATTTAAAGTAGAGCTGATGGATTATTTTCATATACAAAAGTTTAGATTAGTGATTCCTTTAAGATTTTTTATAAGATTAATTTTTGAGATTAATAAGTGACTGAGTCTTTTCTTTGTAACCACAAAACTGCAGCCTGCCAGTCAAAGAACTGGCTGAGAAAAATGCTTGCTGACACAATCTATAGTAAGTTGTTTGCACATACATGAATGTATGTAAATTCTTGGTGGAAATCTGCTTTTCACCTGTAATACGTAAAATGTTTAATCATGTAAAGAAAATGAGAATGACACTGGTTTTCATTTGCTTAAAAATAGACCATAACCACATTGTAATTTTTATGTTGCATGAAACACTTTGGTGAGGTATATATGCTGTAAGGGAAAAATAAAGAATAGAGAAGGAGCAGATCAGAAAGTACAAGGAAGTCATGAGGGAAGAGAAAGAAGGATAGAGCAGAACAAGGGACAGAAAAAAATAATAAAAAGCTTTTCCTTCAGAAAAAAACGTCTGAGTGTTTTTCTTGCAGACTCTGTGTCTTGTTCCCAGTCTTTGTGACCTGCAGAAGGCTATTTCCTCTGCAAATTTTATGGAATGAAGAGGACAGGATTCTTCTGGGCACATTCAAAATAGTAAGGTTAGCATTATTTGATATTAAACCCTGATATAGGATGTCTTTATGTACACTGTAAATATACTTTGTTACCATTTGTTAATAGAGAGGCTGTTTTGGCCTATGCCAAGGCAGCTTAGAGGCAGGTAGGAAACCCAAGCAGAAATAAAAGACAAAGAAGGGCAGATTCAGGAGATGCTGAATGCTGCCGCCCAGAAATCAAGATTTAGTGGAACACAGGTAAAGCCATGGAGCCATGTGGCAATAGATTAATAATAATGGGTTTAGTAAAGTTGTAACAGCTAGTTAGTAATGAGCTTGAGACATAGGCCAAACAGTTTGTAATTAATATAGCCCTATGTGTGATTATTTGGTACTAAGCATCTGCGGAACTACAGGTCTGGACCTTGGGGCTATGCCAGTCAGAATCTTCTGACTACAAAATCCAGAAAGGGAAAACAAAAACCCAAAGTGACATGCTAGTCTTCTTGATGATCATAAGTAAAAAAAAAAATATTGGAAAATTAAATCCAGCTGCCAGCACATAGAATACTATTTACATACAATTCAGTAAAATTCATCACAGGAATTCAAGAAAGGTTCAACATGGAAAAAGTCAATAAACATCACACAATGTGTTATTGGGATGAAGAATAAGGGAAAGGCTTTTAATATGATTCAGCAGACTATATGATTAAATACTGAAGATATTGGGAATATAAAGAACATCTCTCCATTGAATAAATGCTATATTTAATAAATCAATACAACCCTATACCAAGCTTGGAGAAGCTGAAAAATTCTGTAATATCTGGAGCAGGATAACTATGCCCACTTTTATTCATAATAGTATTAGAAGTTCAAGCAGAAAACACAGGCAATGAAATAGCAAAAGTTTCTAAATGGGTAAAATACACCAAATATCCCTGTACACAGATGATACAGCCTTCTGTAAAAAAAAAAAAAAAAAAAAAATCCCAGAGGTCAGCAAAATCCCACCAAATCTAAAAGACACAGCAAAGTTGTAGGGAACAGATTGTCATGCAATGATCAGTCTTGCCACACTGCACCAGTGCCAATGTTCAGAACCAAAAATCAAGAGCAATTACATTTATGATAGTAAAGTAAGGGGATATTCTACCAAAGTTTAAACCACAGAGGTAAGACTTTTTACAACAAAATCTGTAAAAAACCTATGAAATAGACTAATCCAGATGAAAATGCACATACCAAAAAAAGTATAAAAATGAGGAAAAAAGTGTAAAAGAAGGAAGGAGAGAAAGACATTTATAAATTTGAAGAATCAGAACTATTAAAACATTCATTTTATACTTTTTTTTACAAATTTAGTGTAATCTCCATTGAAATATCAATGCCATATTTCATAGAAGCAGAAAGATCAATCATAAGATTTGCATGTAACTCAAAATTTTATAGTCAGAGATATCATTGACAAAAATTGGACACAAGCACAGGAAAGAACTCATGCTTATGTAGCAAACTGATCTTTGACGAAGGTGGCTAAGAACACATGAGTGAGGAAACAGTATGTGGAGTAGGAAATTAAATGTCCATATACAGAGAAGCAGACTAGCCTTTGTCACTCACCTGCAGAACAGTGTTCAAAATGGATGTAGGGTATCCATGTAAAAACTGAAACTGTAAGAGGCTAGATACTGGAATGGATAGGTGTGTGTGTGTGTGTGTGTGTGTGTGTGTGTGTGTGTGTGTGTGAGAGAGAGAGAGAGAGAGAGAGAGAGAGAAAGAGAGAAAGAATCAAAATCAATAAATATTAACAATAACAAAAGGTACTAAGGTACTAGAGTATAGTAGAAGAATCAACCTCAGACTAGTGAACATGATAAAGTATCTATCTCTAAAGATCACATATGACAAGTGGTTGATGTTTAGAATGTGTATGGAATTCAGTTACTAGCAAACCTTAAGTAATAAAAAGTGAGCATATGGATTGAATATGTAGTTCAGGACAATCACATTTTATTAGTATATGTAAGACCCTGGGTTTTATTCCTCAAACTATTTCCCATCCCCAATCCAATAATAGCTCTAAACAGAACTTTATCAAATGGATGTCCACTTTTGCAACAAGCATATAAAAAATCTTCACTATTACTAATTAGAACATTGTATGTCAAGACTACAGTGAGATATCACCAGAGTCCAGAAAGATAAATGTAACAGTAAGTACTAGTGAGTATGTGGATACAGAAATGTAAATTAGCATAGTTTTTATAGAAATCAATATTAACATCCATGAAAAACTTGGAAATAGAGACTGGATTCATTAATTTTCATTCCTGAGAATTATGTCCAAAGAAAATCAAATTATTATGTGGATGAGATATCTATACTTACGTATTTATTAAAGCAGTATTTGTAATAGTCCTCATTTGGAATCAAACAATGTCTATCAACTGGTGAGTAAAGACAGAAAATATGGTACATATACATACATTTTCCAGTCATAAGAAAAATGAAATTCTGTCACTTTCAGCAACACAGAACTGGAGAGCATGTTAAATGAAATGAACTAGACACAGAAAAAGAAGTATCACCTGAGCTCACTCACATGTAGAATATACAAAAGCCAATATATGCAAGTTATTACTAGAAAGAAGACTTTAGAGACCAGGAAAAAGAAGGTGTTAGGAGGGGAAAGGGGGCATTGGTCATTGATTAGATAGAGTTCTAGATGCTTTTGCATGGAAGAGGAGCATAGGAAACATTAATGTTGTCTATAATTTTAAAAGACTAGATGAAAGTATTTTGAGTGTTTTACCCACAAAGAATTAGTCTTTGAGGAAATCAGCATAGGTAACTCAATTTAAACATTACATAACAGAAATATGCATCAAAACATGACAGAAAGACATAAAATGGTAAATTTTGTTATGCCTCTATGTATAAGTTAAAAAATAAATTTTATTTAAATGTAAGAATAATCAAGAAGAATATAAGCATTTACGCAAATAACACATAGCCATGCAAGTACTAAGTTTCTTTTACTGTCGTGAAAGATTTTAACAATTAGATTTGAGGGGATTGAAGAGATGGATGGCTCAGTAGTTAATTAAGAGCACTTCCTGTTTGGCTAGAAGACCGAGGTTCTGTTCCTAACACCCACCACATGGTGGCTCAGAATTAGAGTGAAAAATCTAAAAACCTTTCAGGAAAAAAACATATATTACTGCACTTTAGAAATGGAGATTTTTTTTTGTTACACTCTGAAAGTTATGAGAAATATAAACTTCCTATGTAGCTTTTTCAAACAAATGTCATTTTAAAAAACTTTAAATGTCATTTGAAAGAAGTAAATACCAAAACTTATTTCAAGCCATATTTGATAGAAAATGTATCAAATTTCTATTAACAACATATAAGATGATTTATTCTGTGCTATTAAAATTTTATCTCTTGTTAATCAAACCATATTGACTAACAAAGTATAGTTAAAGCTGTTAGAAACATATTTGCAGCTTTTGTAGAATGTGGAAAGAGTTACCTAGAAGCAAAAGAAAATGAGAAATGGGACTAAGGAGAACTGAAGAAAATGAGAAAAAAAAACATAAAAATGAAAATGTCAGCAAGGAGGGGGTAGAAGGAGGTGAACAAAATGATGAGCAATGGGAAAGGATGAGGGGAGAGTGTGAAAAGAAAGAGAGGGAGGGAGAGAGGGAGGGAGGGAGAGAGAGAGAGAGAGAGAGAGAGAGAGAGAGAGAGAGAGTCAACCCCATGTATAAGACAGAAGCCCCCATCTTGTCAAGACCTCTTTTTAAGCGAAGGCAGAGCCACCAGGATTATTCCTGTATCTGTCAAGGGAGCCTAATGAGTGTTTCAGAATTTTCAAAGATAATTCAGAAAAAATACCAACAATGTCTGCATAATGTCATACATACAGACCTGGCGAAGCATCATGCATCAACTTGAAGGATGACACCATGTTCCATTAGCTTGCTTTGGCTTTGACTTTTTAAGTGGCTTTTAAAAACATTTTTGAATTTTTAAACACATTAAAGAAACACTATAATGCTTTTTAGTGTGAGTATGTAAAGCACATTTTTTTTTTTTCTGCAGCATAATTGAAATCTAATTAATCATTTTCTCTGGGGATTTTTTTTTTCATTAGACAACTTATTGTGACAATAGGAAAAGGCTTTTGTGCGTCAGCACTGGAAATGTTTTAGTTAGGACAACAATGTAATTTTCTAAAAAGCTTGTATACACTTTTATTAGTTATATTCACACAATGTGCAAATGAAATTAATAGTTCAAATAAGATTTTGGTAAGTGCCCACATATCTCTTAGGATGTTGCTTTATCTGTTATAATTAGTAGCTGATTTTTGCAGAGATTTTAGTGACATACGTCCCTTCCTATTTGTGAGTTAGCAGGGAAGTGCTTTCTTTTTTGCTGTAGGGTCAAATATGAAGGAGTTTTACTTATGAATTCTTAGGTGATGATCTAATTATTTCGATGACCCCTGAACTGTAGCTAAGAGGTAAATGTAGCGGTGACTCTTCATAAGTGAACTGTAAATTTTATACCAAACTGTTATTTCCTTCCTGTTCATCTGGAGCCCATGAAACAAATGGACGTGTGGGATGTTATGTATGTTCAATCCATCTGACTCATAAAGGAATCTGCATGGTTTTCAGCTGTGAATTAGCTTCACAGTCTCTATCTCCTAATCCTCTAGTATCTTAGATGTTCTATACTTTGTAAAGTTAGTTTTGTAGATTCAGGGCTGATCCTCACTCACCAGGTCACTATATTTTCTAGAAATTCTCTCCATACATCCCTCAAAGTTACATTCTCCTTAACTAGACTCATTAATTTATTACTTGCTTCCAACAAGAATGTTGATAAATCTAAATGCCATCAGTATTTATTTTAAAATTTGGGTTAACTTTGTTATATTTGATAGGTCATGATAGAAATTTTTTATTTAATTTTTATTAATGCTTATTTAATTTTTATTAATGTTTAATTTTTACTAATTAATTATAATTAATGCTTAATTATAAACAGAGGCAGATTGACCCCATTTGGGGTAAATCATTGCCGGGTTACAGAGTTCACACCCCTGGTGTTCTCCATACACCGAAGGAAAGTCATTCATGAAAACACAAAACACCTTCCCAGAGAATCTACCTCATTGATACCATAAAAAGGATTGCATTTCTGAATTCATCACCAGCCAATAGTGTCATGCCATCTCCCTCCAACATCGCTATTTTACTCATTTTTAGTAAGGCTAGAGCCATTAAACCAGTCGTAAATCTTGTGACTTAAATTCTAGTTCAAATTATATGGTCCTGTGTACTTAGTGAATTTAGGGCCCCAGAGGGGGCTCAGCAGACATTGGCAAACCCCATGCTTTTTTACTTCACATACGTTTTTAGATGAGAGTCTTTCTAAACCCCATGATTTCTAAGAACAGTAAAGTATTGATGTGCCTGTTGGCAGAGGAGGGATAAGTCACACATTTTAAAAGCACTCATACATTCCATTTAGGCTGTGCACCCAATTAATGTTTTAAAAATAAGATGATTTTCCAATTCAAAAATCTAGCTGCAAATATCCATTGTCTAAAAATTGACATTGTGGATTTTAAGTTTTAAAAAGGTTGTGTAATTATACATAGAGTAGCCTCTGACAAAAAATAAAGTCTTATAGATGATCTTTTCAAGGTTATTTTATTAATCCTTGAGAGAAATCTTATAATGAATTCTTTAAGGCTGGAATGATAATAGCCCTAGAAACATACTAAAACAATTATCATATAATATACTCTATAGAGAAAATAATGCTTAAATATAGTCTCTATATCAGTACATCTATGAAAATACATGCCACTCAGATGAAGATACATAGTATGTAATCAATATGTGTCTAAATATATATTCATCTACATATGTAATCTATATAATAAACAGTCTAGTCAACAGTGAAGATTAACTTCTCATGAAAACAGGGAAGTTAATAAGCAAATGCAATGATATTGGTTACTAAATAGATTTAGCTTTCTCTGAAAAAGAATATGTGTCAGATGCTGGCCATGCATAGGATAGACAGATCACATGGTGAACCATGCAAAAAAAACAAAAACAAAAACAAAAAACAAAAATAAAACTGCTCGGCCTTTAGAGAGATCAGGCCTCAGTGTCTCCCTTTCCTCAAAAGATGTTAAATTTCAAAAACAAATACAATAAAAAGATCTTTTATTTTCTAAGTGTAAGTAGTGAAAATTACCTTAGGGGTACCAACAGTAAAGTTACTAATTCTTTTGTGTTGCCTGCTATAACACTTTCCATATGGAGAGAATAGTCATATCTAACATATCTCTATATGGAAATTGATGGTGTTCTTGTGATAGTAATGTCTCAACAGAGGACAGCAAGGCCACTCACTGAAAACCCCATGTTGTTATTCTTTGGGTATGGCATGTGGGGGATGAGAGAATAACATACTGGATACAGTGCACAAAATTCAATTGTGGTCATGTGTCAATTGGTTTGTATAGCAATTTCATCTTCAACATACAGTTTGTCATTAGTATTTTGTTAGTTCTATATCTAAAGTCATTTCTACACTGAAATACTGTTTCTTATATGTGGACCACCATACACACCAAAATTACCTGTGGCAATGGTTCTGACAGATCTTTGGTCTCTAAAGAAGGTTACAACACAGAACTTTTGTGTGTTTCTTCTCAATACATTTCTGCCCTTTGTAATGAAATGATTGGTAAAAAATATTTCTTCAAAGAATGAGTTATTGGAAATTGAAATGATGAGAATAATTACCTTATAATAAAAAGAAACTGAGATGAATAGACTCAGAATCAGGCAAAACAGTTTTATTATTCACAACTCACCAAAAAAAAGCAGACCTAAATAATTCTAAGGAAATTATTACTGAATCACTAAGTCAGTCAGGAGAATTAGATTTATTTCACAGTAATCTTCCAAGAAATTGCCTTACAAGGACACTGAGTGTTCTATCAGGAATCTAGCTTTCCCTAGAAATTTATTCTTCATCACTCCTCAGAGAAGCTCAAATACTCAGCAATGCTGTATACTTTCCCAAATCTGGATTTGTAAAAGGTTATGTAGAATTTAAAATGTCAAAAATTTCATATATTGTTTATTCTATATATTTTTAGACAAACTCAAGTGTTTGGACAATACACATCTCTGACATTGTGACATTATTCACAGAAATCTACGTAGTCAGAGAAAACAGTTAATGTTCATGAAAAAGAGTCTAAAACACAGTGGAGCATGAGGGGGTGGGGCTCAGTACTGTAGCATCCGCTCAGCATGCACAGGGCCCTGGTTAAATCGCCCCCCCCACCGCATTGAAAAACAAGTAGAAAAACCGTGTAAAAAAATAACTTCAAATGCCTACAGATGAATAACACAGAGAAGAAAAGAAAGAAAGCATATGAGATTGAGCACAGCAGAATTTTCCCTAAGTAGTGAAAAGCAATATAAACAAAAATAGCCAGAATCCAAAATCCTAAAGGAAGACATAAGATGCCAATAGAATAAAAGATTCCACCTAAGGACAGTTCTTCTGCTGGGAAAACACATTTGATCTTTAGTGGTCTGAACAAGAAGGGGAACATAGGACATAATCTATAATAATTATCAACATATCTTTGCAATAAATATAGAAGGGATATCTATTTAGTATGTGTCTAACCTTACTTCTTTCTGGGACAGATCATATTCTCAAGGAGAGTACATTAATAGCTGAATCCAGAGAGAGTCTTTGATGATCTATAAACTCACCTTTGCCTTTGGTGGCAAACAAAAATTTTAAGTCAACTGTGCTAGACAGGGGGTTGGTCTATATTAAAACATTGTATATGTGCACATACAATGTAAAGCATAAGCATTCTTCCCTAATCATTAATGTTTTATCCTACAATATAAAGATTTATATAGAAGAGTTTTTATTCCTGTATCTAAACTAGTGGTGTAACAATGCATTATATAACAAATTAATTAATAATATACAATCTACAGATTTCCTAGATATCTAGCAATATCTATGAAAGATAATCCCAACTGACTCACATGCTATTTCATATTCCTAAGGCATAGAATTTATTATTAGTATACAGCTTTGTAAAACCTTGTCCAAAGACTTAACAAAAAATATAGATGATGCATTTCATAGAGAATAACTCCCATAATAAAGTCAATGTAAGAAATTCATCTGGATTAAGTCTTTAATCATACAAATTTGTAAACACTAGCCTTATTGATCCCCAGTACTAAAATGTCACATTGCATGAATAGCAAATGGTATAAAATATGCAAAATAATAGTACATTAGCCAAAATAACTCTAATAAATTGCAAAGTTTAGCATGAAATTGAAAATCACTAATGGAAAACTGTGCAGTTTACTTGTATAACAAGCAAAAACTCATACATAATGGAAGAGAACGACTGTTAGCAGCAGGTTCAGGAAGGAAAATTTAAGTGTGTTTTTATGGACAGACTGGATTGATCTGGAAAGTGGTTCCTGAGGAGATTCCACTTACTCCGAAGAGCATCTTGGGAGATTGCTATTATTTCCTACTGGTATTTGAAACTCATATTATTTAGATCACTTGACTCCTCAATACCAAGTTCTATGCACTAGGGAAAACCAGAATTCTTCCCAAGAACTTATATGAAATAACTAGCAACAATAGTTATGTGACATGGGGCTTTCTTTGATGGTTAATTTTCATTTGCTATTCAAGTTAGATGTTTTGTGAATTTGCAAAAATTACCCCCATGCCATTGTGACGAGACAGGCAAGTGTGTTGAAAGCTAAAACAACTCCTAAAATATGAGATTCAACCTCTTGATATTGTGGAGCCTCACAAGATTCAAGATTCAATATCATGCAGAAGTTAGTAATATCAGAAGTACCTTGGACCTCATTCAAGGAAAATGAGTTATTGAACATATTAGAAGGAGCTTGTTAGAAGTATGTTTTAACTTTAAGTTGGTCCCAAGGCATAAAGATTGATGATAACATTATTAAGTAAAGCTCTAGTGTTTTCTGCTTTCATTTTACCTTAATATCACCTCTAAATCTAATTGCTATTTCAAAAAGAAATATAGTTTGAATTTGAACATTCTATATCTAAAGGTGAATATAAGGATGACTTTGAAGGTGATGTGGAGTTGTCAAAAGTCACAAAGCTACTACTAATTTTGAGATAAAAATAAATTGTGTTACTGAAGGAAAAGCTGAGCTAATACAACAGGGAAAAGAGTAACGAGCTCATCTAATACAGGCCCTGGAAGTGAGGAGAGGATTGTAGTCAAAGGAACTTCGAGAAGATGAAATCTGTTCAAAGCACTCTGGGGATAGAGAATAAGTAAAAATAGAGCATTGTCCTTCACTGGCTTGTGTCTTCAATGATTCATCTATGAACTTTTCCCTCCTTACGGTCCACTTGGGAATTAGGAATTATGCAAATATATAACGTGTCTATCTGTCATATTGTCTATAATACATTATAATTGAGAAAATCAATACAAGCAATTTCATCATTAATATTTATTTTAAAGACTACTTGTGAGACATACTGAAGAACATGATTCAGAACATACCACAATGTCGGTTTTTGATCAACCTAGAATAACTGTGATCATGTGGAGGTAACCTCTTAACATATTAAGCTACTTGAGCAGCTATGCAATGCACAGCCAGAGAACACCTGCTTTTTGCACAATATTTGCTAGGACTAAGCATTAAATAGGAAGTAGATTAATCAAAGCAGAGTCGTGCAGAAAAATTTACTTTGTCTCACAGATATTCTATTTAAGAGACTTTTAAAATTCATATATGGAGAATAGATCAGTTGTGCAATTCTTGCTGTTTCTAAAGCTTGTTTTAAGATAAAACGTGGGAATGAATTTAGCAGAAACAGATCAACACAATAAAAATGTAAGGTAATCGCTGCAAAAAATAGCTTTATAGACTGATTCTTTGAGGAAAAGTTAAAGAAAAAATAAATTCTATTATGTTTATTTTGAAAGCTCCACAAATAATTCTCTAAAGAATTTCAGCCAGAATTTAAGTATTTTGCTAGTTTAAAACTTGTTACATTTAACTTTTTAAAAACATTGTAGCAAAACACTCTTAATTTTATATGTAATCAATAGTCTCCATGTAGAAATCTATACATTGTAGTATCATGTTATAACAGAGGATATAAAAAAAGCACCATGCATGTCATCACAGCAATATGGTAAACACTGAGAATCAAGATTATCCCCAGGGGATAATCAAAGATCTTCTTGAGCTGATACAGAGCCTTGTCTTTTACATTAATGTTCTCAGGTAACCAGCTACTACCATTTAGAGGGCCCTTGTTTTGTAGATGCTAATTTTTTGGCTTCTTTCCAGAGAAAGCAGCACATAAACTCAATTAATACAATAAAATCTCTCTCTCTCTCTCTGTCTCTCTTTGTCTCTCATACACACACACACACACACACACACACACACACACACACACACACACACGGGCTATATTTTTGCTTTTGGGGGTAAAGTTTAAACACTTTATTTCAAATGAGGTACTATTAAAGAACAAAAAAATAACATTACTGAAACCCATGAAAAGTACTACAAAGGGAGAATAAATACTAAATTATCTAATGTGGAGCCTACATGTTTACAATAATTTTAAAATGTGGTTCTCTAACTTGATGACTAGCGGTGGGGGAAAGAGGTATTTATTTCTAATGGAGTGTATCAGCATTGCTGAAAGAAATTCTGAGATATCAGAAAAGAGGCGAAGGCTTAAAAATATATCTTCTTTTTTTTTTTAAATCATCCCACTGCCACCTTTAACAACAGTGATGAACAGATCTACAGTGGCCTCATTACTGAAGGATTTAGAGAAGTGATGAGGAGCTGTCATAGGAGAACAATGAAATAAGCACTCTGACTATTAGCCTTGATCTTAGCCCATTGGAGGAGTTCTGGGTAGAGCCTCATGTCTGCCAACACATCCTCATGACGTCATTGATACAGCTGGACCCAGGGATATTTAGTAGCCATTTCAGATAACAAGCAGCTTCTTTTACAGTTATCCTT
Organism: Sigmodon hispidus; assembly: GCA_004025045.1. Lineage (NCBI taxonomy): Eukaryota > Metazoa > Chordata > Mammalia > Rodentia > Cricetidae > Sigmodon > Sigmodon hispidus. The sequence continues at coordinate 704,079 of PVIH01000008.1, forward strand.
CATAGTTAATGTTTTTAAACAGAGCTACAGAGTTAGATAATAAATTGGTAAGTCACTGTGAAATGTCATTACTGCAAAGTATTAGATAAGCCTTGTCTTGAAGCTGCATTCTATTATGAAGACACTTTCTTATTGTGTTTATTATTATTATTACATCCTGACCAAAGTTTCCTCCCAGTCCCTGCCACCTCCCTCTGTCTCCCGAATCCATTTCTCCTTCTTTTCTATTCAGAGAACAGCAGGCCTCCCATGGATATCAATCAAACATGAAAATATCAATGTAGCGATGCCTAATAATATTCTGCTATACTCATATTTGGGGCCTAGATTAATTATTATGAGAGCAGCTGATGGAAACAGATGCAGAGACCCACAAGCCAAACATTAGATAGAGCTTGTGGAATCCTGCAGAAGAATGAGAAGAAGAATTGTAAGATCCAGAGGGGCAAGGACACAAAGAGAAAACCCACAAGATCAATTAACTCATCATATGGACTCACAGAGACTTCACAGATAACCAAAGTGTCTGCATGGGACTGGCCTAGGCCTTCTGTATATATTAAAGTTGCATAGCTTGGTCTTCTTGTGGTACCAAGTAAGGACCAAGAATTCCTAACATTGGGAGCAGGGGCAGTGTCTAACTTTAGCCAGCTTTTAAGACCCCATTCCTCATACTGGGTTGTCTTGTCCTGCCTTAGTATGAAGGGAGGTGCCTAGTCTTATTGCAAGCTAATATATATTATTATATGTACTATTATATATAATAATATATAGATAGTTGAACACACACACATATACATACATATATATATATGTTTTAGTGCTCTTTGATGTACCTTATTTGGGGCCATACTTTGAAAAATGCACTATTAAAAGTACTTCTTGCTGAATTTTAACTTGTTTTATGAAAAACATGCTTGAGAAAAAAAGATGGATATGTCATATATTTATAGAAAAAAATAATCAAAAAAGATGTATGGACTTTCATCCCTAGATACATATACCTACATCTAACAATAAGAGTTTATTCGAAGATTAGTCTCATTTAGAGGTTCTACAAATTTAGAATTGAAATATATGAAACTAAGGTGACTATTTAACAGAAAATTCAATGAGGTGGCCATGACAACAGAGATTCTTAAGATTGTTTATAAAGTATTATAAAACAAAACAAACAAAATCCCACTAACCTTGCTTTAAGTTCAGTGAGAGACCCCTATCTCAACAGAAGAAAATGGAATTCAGAAAGCCTGATATCTGGCATTCTCATTTGATCTCGCATATGAACATGAGTGCATGCCCTTGCACACATACATGTCTCTGCCTCATTACACAGAGAGGGGAAAAGGAAGGAAAGAAGGGAGGAGGGAAGGAAGGAAGAAAGGAAGAAAGGAAAGAATGAAGGAAAAGAAAGACATGATAATCATGGCATGCATTCACCAGTGGATCATTATATTTTTAAAAACCAGAGACATATATAGACAAATAATTGATAAATACCAACATAATGTATGAAAACCAAAGAGCAAAAGTTGGATGAATTAATACTCTGGTGTTATTCATACACATTTGGATTCATTGAACATAAAAGTAATACAAAATCTGATTTCAGGCTGATAAAAGATGTAATTGATATATGTCACATATTACTTAAATATTTCACATGGCTATGATACATTTCAGTAAACCTTGAAGTAAGGAGGAATAGAAGCATTGTGTTCTCTCTCTTTCCTGCTCTCTGTGTGTGTCCATGTGCATGTTATAATAATCCAATAAGACACTAGCATTGTGACTAGTTTCTTATTGTGTTACCCACAGAATTGAAAAAAGTGAGGCAATATATATCTGCATGCCTGCTTGTGTTTGTGTGTATAAATTAAAACAAAGTAGAATAGTACTAGCAAAAATGAAAGAAAAGGCAATTGAGTGTAATTTTGCCCCTTGTAACATATCAGAACACCATGGTCTAAAGTTAGAGTTCAACAACATCAAAAATCACAGAAAGCCTATCAACTCATGAAAACTAAACATCACTCAACTGAACCACCTCTGGATCAAGGAAGAAATTAAGAAAGAAATCAAAGACTTTCTGGAATTTAATGGAAAGTGAATCCACAACACATCCACACTTATGGGACACAATGAAAGCAGTCTTAAGAGGAAAATTTATCGCACTAGATGCCTCTATGAAAAACCTAGAGAAATCCCATACTAGAGACCTAGTTCACCTGAAAGCCTCAGAACAATTGAAAGCAAACTCACCTAGAAGGAGTTGAGGGCAAGACATAATCAAACTCAGGGCTGAAATCAGTACAATTGAAACAAAGAAAACAATACAAAGAATCAATGAATCAAAGAGTTGGTTCTTTGAGAAAGTCAACAAGATAAATAAACTGTTATCTGTACTAACCAAAAAGCAGAGAAAGTATCCAAATTAACAAAATCAGAAATGAAAAAGGGGACATAACAACAGACCCCCAGGAAATCCAGAGAATTATCAGGTCATACTTTGAAAATCTACAGTCCACAAAAATGGAAAACCTAGTGGACAGCTTTCTGGACAGGTATCACTTACCAAAATTAAATCAAGATTAGATTAAAGACATAAACAGTCCCATAAAACCAAAGGAAATTGAAGCTCTCATTAAAAGTCTCCCAAGTAAAAAAATCCCAGGCCCAGATGGTTTCAGTGCAGAATTCTACCAGACATTCAAAGAGGAACAAAAAACAATATTCCACAAACTGTTCCATACAGTAGAAAATGAAAGGGTATTGCCAAACTCTTTCTATGAGGCCATAATAACCCTAATACCCAAGCCACTTAAAGATATAATAAAGAAAGGGAATTACAGACTGATTTTCCTCATGAACATTGATGCAAAAATTCTCAATAAAATTTTGGCAAACCGAGTGCAAAATATAAAATATGTCATCCTCCACGATCAAGTAGGCTTCATCCGAGAAGTGCAGGGATGGTACAACATACAAAAAATTGTAAATTTCATCCATCATATAAACAAACTGAAGGAGAAAAAACACATGGTCATATTCTTAGATGCTGAGAAAGCCTTTGACAAAATCCAACACTCCTTTATGTTAAAAGTCCCGGAGAGATCAGGAATACAGGGAAAAATACTTAAATATAAAAAAGGCGATTTATAGGAAGCCAACTGCCAACATCAAACTAAATGGATAAATCTCAAAACAATCCCACTAAAATCAGGAACTAGAGAAGGCTGTCCCCTCTCCCATTATCTATTCAATATAGTTCTCGAAGATTTAACTAAAACAATAAGAGAACAAAAGGAGATTAAGGGAATACAAATTGGAAAAGAAAAAAGGAAAAAAAGCGAAACTATCTCTATTTGCAGATGATATGATTGTATACATAAGTAACGCACAAAATTTTATCACAGAACTTCTACAGCTGATAAACATCTTTAATAATCAGTAGGATACAAGGTTAACTAAGAGAAATCAGTAGCCCTCCTATACACCAAAGATAAAAGGGCTGAAAAAGTAATAAGGGAAGCATCAGCCTTTATAATAGCTGCAAATAGCATTAAATACGTTGGTGTAACTACAACCAAAGAAGTAACAGATCTGTTTGACAAAAAATTTTAAATCACTGGAGAAAGAAATTGAAGGGGCTATCAAAAAACAGAAAGATCTCCCATGTTCCTGGATAGGTAGTATTAACATAGTAAAAATGGCAATCTTACCAATGCAATCTACAGATTCAATGCACTGCCCATCAAAATCCCAACACAGTATTTTACAGACCTTGAAAGAACAATACTCAACCTCATTTGGAATAACTGCAAAGTCAGGATTACCAAAACAATTTTGCTCAACAAAAGAACCTCAGGAGGTATCACCATGCCCAACTTCAATTTATACTATTGAGCTACAGTAATAAAAACAGCCTGGTACTGGCATAAAAGCAGACTTGTGGATCAATGGAATTGAATTGAAGACCCCGACATTAACCCACACATCTTTGAACACCTGATTTTTGACAAAAAGGAAGAAAATATTTCATTAACCTATACACCTTTGAACACTAAACTTTTGACAAAGAGGAAGAAAATATTTAATGCAAAAAAGATAATATCTTCAACAAATGATGTTGTTGATGTAGAAAAATGCAAAGAGATCCAAACCTATTACCAAACATAAAACTCATATCCAAGTCGATCAAAGACCTCAATATAAACCCAGCCACACTGAACTTGATAGAAAAGAAAGTGGGAAATCCCCTCCAATGCTTTGGCACAGGTGACTACTTCCTAAATATAATACCAGTAGCAAAACACTAAGAACAACAATCAGTAAGCGGGACCTCTTGAAACCGAGACATTTCTGTAATGCAAAGGTCATAGTCATTAAAACAATACAGCAGCCTACAGAAGGGGAAAAGATTTTCACCAACCTTACAAGTGACGGAGGACTGATCTCTAAAAATATAGAGAGAACTCAAGAAACTGGAGCCCAAAGCTCTAAATAACCCAATTAAAAATGGGGTTCAGAGCTTGGGATCAGAAACACCCTGGACTGACTCCTTGGATCCCACTCCCCTTAGAGGAACACCTGACTCACTCTTGAGGGAGGGGGGACAAAACTGGATCTGCCAGGAGTGGAGACTGAACTAAGCAATATTGAGTCAGTGGGACCATGGGACTGCCTGCTGCGTGCCCAGAGAGGGGATGGGGAGTTGTGGAGAAGAAAGAATGACCTGATGTGGTTGGAGGGGGAAGAGACCTTGAATAAGGATGTACAAGGATAGAAAGTGTGACTTCTTTGTTCATAATAATAATAAAAATAAAAAGAAAAAAATAAAAAATAAAAACATTTAAATTGAAAAAAAAAGACTGAACACAGCACCCAAATACAAATCCAGATAATTAACTACTATTGATATTTCTAGTGTGAGAAATATGAAAATAAACAATATATATTTACACAAACAGCATAAAAAATGGGATTCAGAACTAAAAAGGGAATTTTCAGCAGAAGAATTACAAATGTTTCAAAGGCACCTGAAAAAGTGCTGAACATCTTTAGCCATCAGAGAAATGCAAATCAAAACAACTTTGAGATACCTTACACCTGTCAGAATGGCTAAGATTAAAAACACATATAACAGCCTATGCTAGAGAGGTTGCAGAGCTAGGGGAACACTCCTCCATTTTTGGTGGGAGTGTATACTTGTTCAGCCACTCTGGAATGCAGTATTTTGGTTTCTCAGAAAACTGGGAATCAATCTCTCCAAGGATGCAGCAATACCACTATTGGGCATATACCCTAAAGATATACATTGGCACGCCAAAAGCATTAGCTCAACTATGTTCATAGCAGCATTATTTGTAATAGCAAGAACCTGGAAACATCCTAGATGGTCCTAAACTGAAAAATGGATTAACAAACTCTGGTATATCTACATAATAGAGTACTACTCAGCTGTAAGAAAAAATGCTATTCTAAAATTTACAGGCAAATGGATGGATATGGAGAATATCCTCCTGATCGAGGCATCACACACCCAGGAAGATAAGCAGGAGATGTACTCACTCATTAGTGGACTCTAAACAAAAAGCAAAGCACACCCAATCTGCAAACCCCAACCACTAAACAGCTTGGGATCTGAAGCACCTTGGACCAGCATCTTGGAGCCCATTCCCTCCAGAAGAACACCAGACCCAGTCTTGATATTAGAATAAGGAAATTGGACTTGCCTGTAGTGGGTGCTGAAGTAATCCACCTTGGGACCTCCTGCTCTTTCTGAGGAGGGGATGGGGGGGATATGGAGAAGAGAGCCTGACTGGGAGGGGTCAGGAGGGGGAAGGGCGTTTGTACAAGGAGATACATGGATACAAAATGAGAGTTTACTCTATAAAAATAAAATAAAAAAATAAAGAAAGAAATGTTTACTTGAGAAATAACTCAAAAGTGAAGATCCCAAAATATCTTTGATGGCTTTTCTTTTCATAATTCATAAAAATTTTCATTGTGTCTGTTTTATGCACCAAAACAATGGCATTTTGTAGATTAAATCATATGCATGTGAAAAAAAGAATTCAGAAGTTATCAGATGGTACTCATGGTACTTTTCTGTTTGTCCTTAGTAATGCCACGACTACATTGTCCATGACCATCTAAATCAGTGCAGAAAGTGGAGACAGATACAGTTATAAGGGGCAATTTGATTAGGAATTTGTGGTCAGCTGGAATAAATCCCCAAGATTCTAACCTCACATAGAACCACTTTTTGAAAGAAAAGAAAATATTCATTTTTGAATTGCTAATGAGACAATTAGCCAAGTGTAATTACTGACTACTGAATAAGATAACTTGTATCAATTTATATCAATTACACCCGCACACACTTTCTTTGTAATCCTTTTAATTATGTACCTTGATAGTCTTACTACTGATAACTAGAAAACAAGGTTTAATAAACACACAAGCCTCATCACATTCTTATTAAATAACAAGAGAATTAGATCAGTCAAATTTTAGGAAAATGGTCAATAAAGTCGCCCAATCCATAGAAAAACTTTAAAGTCACATAAAGCAACTTGGAGCTGATATATTGGTCACCAAGAGTGGATGACTTTGCCCATCACGTATAGTAAGATGCCTTTTGATGATCATTTTAGCCTCATTATTCACATAATTACTGTAATCATTATGACACTAATGACTGTTGAAGTCTAAATGTGTGAAAGTATTTTAGTTACTTTAAATATGAGTCCATGGAAGGGAAGTATACAATTGAAAATGAAAGTTGAATATTCTGCTATAAATAAGAAATTAATACTGAGACTAAAATCTCAAATAGACATATGCCAGGTTTGAGACTGAAGCCAAAGGGTAAATATGGATGAGTACAGTTGCAAACATTTAGTTATAATTAATATGGGTGGAGTGAATTCTCAGATAGCATATGTGTCTTCTTTTTTATTTAATTTCTTCATTTCCCATTCCAAACATAGTTTCCCCTTTTTCTCCTCCCACTCCCCCATCTCTACATTTGAAAACCTAGTTCAGTTTCTTGAGCCCAAAATAATTTAATTCACCAAGGTGACCTAATGACAGACATATTTTAGAATTTGAGGGTGACTTGGTTTTAACAAGCCACATACTGATCATCAGTGTTTTTTTTTTTTTTGTTCAAGTGCTCATATTTTTTTTATTGGATATCCCCTTTATCTTCTATTGTTCCATGTCTGTGCTTCCTAAAGCAGGATATTCAGGCAAAACGAATGCTTGGTATATGTGTTTCTTAACATTATAGAACTTCCCACATTGATGTCTAGGTTAATGTTAAATGTTCAGCTTATCTGAACCTAGTTCTAGAGCTGAAGAAATTGCACATGAAATTTATAATAGCAACACCATATACTTTTCTTTAGAACTTATGCTCCTTTAAAAAGTCTGTCTCTAGATGAACATGAAAAATAATTCTTCTCTACAACACTGGAAAATATGTCTATTCTCTGATTAAAAGGACATCCAACCACCTGGTTCTCTCAAGCACATCTCACAGAGCTACTGGTGTTCCAAAGTGTGACAGAATCTCCTACAGGTTGGCTAAGAGGCCTGCCCTCCTCCTCCCTACCTCGTGCCAAGGCGGAGGGCAAGAATTTGGGCTTGTCCTGGGGAGTCGGGATCCCAAGTGCAGGTGCACACCAGCTGGAGGCTGCATGTGCGCCAGTTGGCGCCTAGGAGCCCACATTCACACTTGCTGTGATTTTCAGCTCTTCCATACCCTAGCTCCGGCATGCAGCGAGCCCCCTGGAACACTGGTGATTAGGCCCATATTTTAAAATGGGCTGTGACTGACAGGACAGGAAAAAACAATGTATTTGCAACAGCAGCGCAACTCCTCCTCACAGATTTAGTCAAGTAAGTTGGGCATCTCATTTTAACTAAAAACAAACATAATACAGGAATATGTTACTGAAAATGCCATATATCAGAGCTGAGGAAGAAATGGTTTGATTCAAGGATTTGCTTCAGCAACCACGGAGAGTGAGGCAGAAAGGTAAAGGAGAAAGTAGACTAGTTGATTTAAAAAAATAGCACCCCCCCAACTTTGCATTTTTCTTCTATCAATCTCAGAAAACTTTTTAAACTTTCATTTTTCTCCCCCCCGCAGGGCTCACATATGCATATCAGTAGTTAGTTCAATTTTGTTTCTACATAAAATATCCAAATTGAAATTTTAAAATAATTCTATAATTAACATTTCAAATTTGAGATTGCTTAAATGTGGATATATATTACATATTTAATAAAACCTGAATATTGGGGAGAGAGCACACAGTCAAATCCTAGACAGATAGCTCAGGAAATTCTTTTTTTTTTTTTTTTTTTTTTTTAAACTTTATTTATTTATTTGCCTTGGTGTTTGCCTGGAACTACAGCTACAGACAGTTGTTAGCTGCCATGTGGGTGCTGGGAATCGAACCCGGGTCCTCTGGAAGAGCAGACGGTGCTCTTAACCGCTGAGCCATCTCTCCAGCCCCATAAATAAACCTTGAATACAAAGATAAACAACTGAGCCAGTCACACACACCTTTAATCCCAGCACAGTGAAAGCCGGGAGTGGTGACCTACACCTTTTATCCCACAATTCCAGAGACAAAACTTCTTCTATGTCTATAAGTTCAAAGCTACACGCATTTATTCCTAACCTAGATGGGATAGGGTATATAAAGACTTATAAGTCCCCCCCACCCAAAAAAAAACCAAAAGTGACTGGGAGAAGTGACTGGCAGAAGTGACCAGGGATGAGTCTGAGGAAGTTGCAAGACAGCTAGGTAAGAATTGACTGTGGTGCTTCCTCTCTCTGCTATTTCAGCCTCCCCCGATATTTGGCTCTGAGTCTCATTCGTGATACTACACTTTAATTAATCCATTGAATTTTTAACCCAGATTTATGTTATAACCATAAGCCAGATGACATGCTAGGAACCACTTTGACAAAGATGACAGCAGGGCACATCTTGCCCTTGAAAAATCCAACTGACTACAGAGGAAAGACACGTATCACCAAGCAAATCCAATCAGATTTAAACACTAGTCAGTGCAAGTTATTAAGATGGTGATGGAATATGCATAGAAAAATAGGAACAATTCTGGAAGGAAGAGCTATGCATAGAAGAAGAGCAATGAAACCACAGAGGTATAAAAACAGAAGTTAGAGGTGGGAACCTGTCATACTTCCTTGTGAAAGAAATGGGCTGAACATATATATATATATATATATATACATACACATATACACACATATATATATGCATATAGAAAACAAAGAAAAAAAACAACAACCAAAAAAAACCAAAACAGAGTCTGGCAAGACTTGTGCATAAATTTTAGTTTCATTATTGACTAATCAGATGTTTTAAGCAAAATTTCCCCTTTGTTAACTTAACCTAGCATCTTTCAGGTGACTGGAGGATGGGGAGGCAGTGTACCATTAAGAGGCTGTTGAAATGTTCTAGCTCAATGGGAGGTGATGTCTAAGTTAAAGAAGTGCCTGTAGAGATAACCAAATGGAAAGGATGCCCCGATAGCAGTCAGAATGGACAGAGCTGGTGGCTAGGGGGTTTGAGGCTGAGGAATTAGGGAGCCTCTGGTTCCAGTGATCAGGCTTGCGTCTCTGTGGTTCTCATTTTTATTTTTGGGTAATCTGTACAAAACCAAATTTTCTTCTGGTGGCAAGTCTCCTTTGGTTCTATGGGGAGATGAAAACAGTTATTGAATCTTCCCATAATGACCTGCTGAATAATTTGGGGCATTTGCTGCATCTGGTTTAGTTTTCCTTCTTTGGGAGAACACAACCTATATCCTTACAAATCTCAGCTATTTTATGGAGGTTTAGTGTTTTGCCTCTCAGATTCTTTTGCTGATTTCCACTTTGTTATATCTATTTACAAATGTTCAACTGAAGCTTAGAGGAAATATTGGCCCAACTGCTTTGCAAAAGAGTTTCATTTTCTGCCATATCCTCCATTCTTCCCAGACTTTGTGTTGAAGCCACTGTGATTGCCACAATATTCTTCATGCATTGACTCGCTCCCACCAGAGGTGTGCCTCAGCATATAACAGCTTCTACTCTCTATCCCTTAGCTTGGCCAAGATTTCCCTATTGATCTAAAGCTACCCAAGCCAATGTTCAGCAACTAGGAATGTGAGAAGACAATGTTGATCCTTAATCTTCAACAAGAGGAGGCTTCAAGCAAATCTCTTTGCGTGTTACTAAATGAAACTTCATAGTCTTAGTAACAGATCATGGAACTTCTCTGAGCCTGGATCTAGCCATTTTCCTTTTGACCTAAGAATGAAGCTGGTTTATATAGATACAAAAAACTATTAGGATTACAAAAGAATGAACTGAGATCTATGATGCGGGGAACATACCTAAAATTCTATATGGCTTCTGGGTTTCCATGCTGGTGAGGTATATTCAATTGGACATGTTTACCTATTTTTTGGGATCAGGTTCTCTAGCAAAAATTGAAAAAACCCAAAACAAACAATTAATCAAACAAAAACAAATAACAACAAAAAACAAAACAAACAAACAACAACAAGAAAACCAACCCTCAGTTTTTGAATGTTGTGGACATGATTACAGATGCTGTTTGGATGGGTATGCTTTCATCAAAACATTGTCTTTTAAATTTTCCTTCCTTTTTTTTTTCTTCCAGAAGCCAAAGTATAACCCTCTTGTTTAATGCCTATTGTATTTCAGAAGAAAGAGAACTTGTTATTGTACACTACACTCAGGCACCACCTTGGTAAACATAGATGAAGTAGGAAAATCATGATCTATTCTGAGTTTATCATGTATTTTGGAAGACAACAAACACGTATTTTAAACAGGTCACTGATAGTATTGATAGATGGCCCCTGTGGTAAGGAAAGAACAGTGCAGACCTGGCCTTGGATTGAAGAGGATTTTTGTTTGTTCTTTTATTTTTCAAGACAGAGTTTCTCTGTATAGTCCTAGCTATCATGGAACTCACTCTGTGGACGAGGCTGGCCTTGAACTCATAGAGATCCACCTACCTCTCACTCCCAAGTTCTGCAATTAAAGGTATGTGATACCACTACACAGATCCTAAAGATTTTAGAGTAAGAGTTTAAGAAGACATTTCTGGCATTTGGAGGAAGAAAAAGAAACAAAAGTGTGTTATACTCTTGAAACATCACAAAATAGAATGGTTTGGGCCAGTGTCTTCCCCCTGGGGGTCATTACTAGAAATAAGGTGGAAGGTTCTATAGGTACACAAATATTCCTCCCAATTATTTTCTTCTGTCTTCTCACCAAATCTTTCCTTACCTTGAATGACTTAAAGACAGAAAGACATCCATTAATAAATATACATCCTAATATGTTATGCAGAGTTGAGATCAGAATGCTGAATTAACACCTGAAATTATTTGTAATCTTGGCTTATTGCTCCTAGTAAGTAGTAATTAATTTAGTAAGTAATACTTCCTCCATAGCTTCTATTTTCATCCACTGCATAATTGACTACATACTAGCTGGTTTAAGGACAAACCACATTGCTTGGAAGGTTCAACCAGCCTTGAAGAATCTGTTTCTTGCAAAGCTTTGTTCTTTGCTACATGATGTCCTGTGATTGATGTGTCTGAGAGCAGATTTTTATGACATTTCCCAGTATGTTTCAAAATATGGAAATTAAGATCAGTGGTCTTTGAAAAAGACTGGGATATCTTATTTTATTCTATTCTTTTTTCTTTTTACAGTACAGACAATATTTTTTTTATGTCTAGGCTTTATGGCTCTCTAAAGTCAATTTTGCTAGCACATTAGGCACATGTTAATTAAAATGATGGGTTAATGTTTTAAGGGTCAAAGAGCTGATGACAACAATATTAGCTAATAAACCATTTGGCTTTTTTAACTTCTTTAGTCCAAATTAAAACTGGAGGGAAGAAAGTCCCATGTCTTGGTGATAGACTTGTCTTTGAATGACAGGCACAGGTGACAAACGGTGTCATCGAAGATACTTCAGAAGCACAATGTTTGCAACCTTAAAACTTAAGCTAGGTGGAAGTTGTGAATTTGATCATAAAATGCTTTTCTTGAGAGGAGTGAGGGATGAGGATTACAGGATCTTCTCTAAGTCATTATAAATCTATTTTAAAAATCTGCAAACGGAAGAAAGTTCTGTTTATCTCTGGTATTAGTATTTAATGTTTTATAAGTTTACAAGTCATTTAGAGGGTGACTAGAAAGCTTCATAATGTGAATTAGTTGTTTTTGTTTTTCAATGATGCTAGTACCCACTTAAATAGTGTATAATCAGGAGTTAGAGGGAAAAAAATCTTGTAAGACTTAGGCACATAGTTAAGGAAGTGTTTTTCTGATAATGTAAACAGTAAAAACTATAACCAATGTGGATATGCATAATACTTAAGGTTGGTACATTCTGGAAAGTTCTTAGGCTCTAGTAACCAGAAGTCTCCCCAGAGATTGTACTACCTTGAAAAGAATCTTTACACATAAGCATCTGTAGCTCTTCTGCCCAGTTTCTAAATACGTTAAGAAAAGTACGTTCTCTTCTATATTCTTATCAGAAGATCATCCACACTGGATAAAGAGTTTGCCCCTGTCTGAGCTGTTACTGTGATTTCTTATATCCTCCTACATCTTTGAAAGCAAGCACCAGACAGAACTTCATTCTCATGGCCCCAGGAACACACCTCAGCAATTTGTTAGGGCAGATGGTTTATATGGTAATCACAGAACCAATAGTGGCTAAGTGGAAATATGATATAAATGTGTGGAAACTTAGAACCAGGGTAGAATATACACATCAGCTATCCCCCCTCTCCCACAGACTTTGCTGGAGGCTTACTCCTGCGTGGTGAGAAATGCATATGATGGCTTTTAAGAGTAGAAACCAGGAAGGGCCACAGCACACTGAAATAGTAAAGGTTGGGGAATAAGATGAACTCCCAAATATATAAAAATCTATTGTCATTTGCAGGAAATCTGTTGCAGAGAAGACACACAAACATTTCTTAAATAAATTCACTGTGACCGCCTCCACAACCTATATCTTGAAAAGCTGATTAGAGGCCATTAACATTTCCAGTTCTGTTTAATGGTAGATCAATAGGCAAAAGTGGGTTTTTATTCAGGACCCAGTCTTTTCTCCTCCTCAAAATCTCAATTTGTTTTCTTCTTCAGTCTTAGGACAATTGTATCAAAGCTTAAAAGAAAAAAGTCCAGGAAAGGCAAATCATAAATCCTGGCAGCTTCCCGGAAGAGAAAGGCAGGAAAGAGGGAAAGAAAAAGCCTTGTAATTTGAGTTAAACTGTCATGGTGGTCAGCCTTATGGCAGACACAAGTAGACATTTCATTGACAAGTAGCCACATGGAAGGGGGTTGGGCTTTTAGGGAAATAGTGAAAAAGTTCAAGGGTGCTAGAGAGAGCTTAATTAGGCTCTGGCCAATGACTGAATGGAAAAGAGAAGGAGAAGAAAAAGAAGGAGGAGGAGGAACATTTAACCTTTCTGAGTCAAGGCTCAGAGAGCTGGTTAGACACAACAGTTGCAATTTTATCAATGAATTTTCTAGAAGCAACAATTAACAACCCTCTCAAACACATATGCAGCCCCAGCAATAAGTCTAGCCATGTGTCAGTACTTTTAAAATACAACATTGTAACAAATGCCAGCAGTAGCACTGTAGTTTTATCTCCTTAGATGCTGTAAAATATGGTAAACATAGAGAACAGGACCAATTCAGAACTTCTGCAAGGATTTAATGTGGCTGCTTGTGATGATGATACATGTAGATGTGAAAGTTAAAAACAAGCCACTCCTTAGTGATACAATTTTATTGAACAATACAAGGAGAAACATGCTTTTTCTCTGTGATTTCAAAAGCATCTAAGGTGGTGTGCATGTGCGATTTAACTAGTTTCTTCTAACATCTATGAGGTAATTTAGTAGGTGAAATGGGTCCAAATGACCATGACAGGGAACAGACTGCTCACTGATATATGCATGGGGGTTGGGCAGTCCTCCTAAAGAGCACATATGTGTTCTGGGGCATCCTACACTCCAGTTCATTTAAAGTGCCCTCGGCAATCTGTTATAGCACAGTCTGTTTGGCTCTCCTAGTTTTCTCCTTGTCCAATCAGAAACCAAGGCCACTGATCGGGGGGAGAATATCAGGCCAATTCTTAAGGCATTAATTCTCTCAGCTTCTTGCTAGCTCCTGAGCAAATCTCTTCATTCATTCATTCTTCTTAGTCCTTGAAACCTTATCTTTATCTGTGAAGTAGAATATTTACTGAAACATAGAAACAGATCTCTTGGATCCTCCTTTAAATAACTGGATAGGAATCCTGGCAACTGGAGGTTCTGGCTCAGTTATACCAGAATGCCTGCTCCCTTATCGGGCATTTCTTGGCCTAAATTTGAATCTTCTCCCCTTTGGGACCTCTATGCCCCTACCCATTGTGCCATAGGTACCTTACCATTTACTTTCAGTTGCTATGATATAGACAGAGCTAAGGAAAACAAGTCATTCTGGTGTCATCTCCTTCAAAGCTTATCTGATGCTTTCATTTCTTGTGTTTACACCTCTAGGTGATGGACACTTGAAATCCAAATGATTGGTGACAATTACAAAGAAGTTCTCCTAGACTAGGCAAGAAAACAGAGCTTCCATTCATAGTTCCAATGTTAAAGCCAATAGTTTATAGATCTATTAAATGTTTCATAGAATCTTAAAATGGTATTTATTTATGTGAATGAGATTTTTGACCTTCATGTTGTTCACTGAGTCCAATAGAGTCCTGGAACTGAGATCACAAAATTTTATTCTATTTAATGGTCATGGGTAACATAAAATTATGACTTCCTTTTAAAAATATACCTAATATATAATTATTAATTACATTTCCTCCCTCCGTGCTCTCAAAATTAAGGGTTTTTTACTCATATGAAGAATAGTTTCATAAAAATATACATAATTAAAATTAATTGTCCAATGCTAAAAAATAATCAAGTCAATAGTCCACATTCAAACTGACAAATTTAAATAAAAACAAGAGGTCAGCAAATATTTAAGGGATATGTTAAAGGCTCAACCCATAGGAAGGAACGTGAGACACTCCATGTTATAGATAATTTTTAAATGTTATGTGTGGCTCCCCTGACATCTGAGCTATGTCTTTCAATGTCAATATCTCTAAGATGGGTAGTACCAGAGATTCACATAGTCCACTAGGTGAGCAAATAATTAGCAACATGGTGGTCCCTAGTTCCAATTTATGGAGAACACCAGGCACATTTGGCAAGACTATGCTGAAGAAAGTCTTCTGAGACTAGAGGTACCTGCCTGGAAAATGAGCATTTTCTGTCTGAGTACCCAATAGTTTGTTTTGTTGGTAAAAGAACGCCCAAGACTAGGAAGACAACCATCTCTCTTGAGTCTTTCCTAATTCTACCATTCTCTGTAGTCTAATTCCCGGGTGTTAATGTTGACAGTGCGTGTAGAAAATATGTCTTTCTCTCCCCAGATTCTTAACGCCTGAAGATGGCTACTCACATTCAATAAACTTGCGTTCTTGATTCAGCTGTGTACTATACCCCAACTCCCAGTTTGTCTAACTCCTTGTTTGTCTGCATGGAATAACTCCACCTTCTTATTATAATTTATTATAACTCCCTGATAGAACAGATATAGTCAACACATTGGGCCTCTAGGTGTTTCTACTTCTCCATTAGAGAGCCAAGTCCACTCTATTCCGGATTTTTTTGTATGTCCACATGTTGTGTTTTGTTCTTTTGCTGGTTGCTTCTGGTCAGGGTTCTGGGATCTAAGGCCTACAATGACAAGTTTATAACAGAGTATTGCCTGTTTGTGGGTCCCTATTCCTAATGTATGACCTAACATGATAGGACCCATCTAAACAAATTCATGTAAACAAAGATAGATCCCTTAAATGTAGCCTGTTCTCACTAGATTCTACACCTGTGTACATGATCTCTCTTCTTGACTTTCTATTTCTCTTCACTGATTCTTTAAGAAAAGTACCTCTGTGCTATCTTTACTTTTATAAGGAAATAAATGCTTTCTGTGTATATGATTATCTCGTGCTATTTGAACTCACTGGGCCACTGCTCTCTAGCTGGGAGTTTGTTCCTCTTTCATCAAAGTCAATAATATTTGTCTCAAAATATTCTGCATAGTCTTCTGTCCTGAGTCAGCATGATTCTCTGACTCTGTGATGAAGAAAGAAGAACCCAGCTCAAGAGTGAGAACACTGTAGCCTTAAACCTACATTCTTCTTCAAGTATGTTCAGACTTTCTTCAGCTGACTCTGCAAGGTTGCAAATTTAGATTTTATGCTGCTTAGCAAGGTGGTGCCTGCTGCTTTATCCATTACCTACATTCACTCAAAACCACAAACAACTCAGATCATTATATAGAATGTACAAGAATAAAAAAATTTGATCTTCTGTATTCTATTGACTTTACCTCAGAACTTACAAATTCACATAATTTTTACAGTGCATGTATGGATGATCTTATTATATGGTTTAGTCTAGTTCTTCTTTGATAAGATAATGTCTTTAGTAATGTTATTAAGTCTCATGGTAATGAAAGGAAGTAAGTAAGAGAGAAAATATTAAAATAATACACAAATGGAGATATTTCTGGGAAGGAAAGATTTTTATATGACAAAACTTTGTCCTAAATTGAGATGTTTAGTTTTTTTCTAGAATATAAAAGAAAACTGGAAACTCTGCACAAGTCATAAAAATATTGAGAATGTTATGTATTAAGAGATAAAACTTTGATCATGAAAAGATGTTAGATTTTGTCAAAGGCCTTTTCTGTGTTTAATGAGATGATTGTGTGTTTTCTGTTCTTGAGTCTGTTTATGTGGTAGATTATATTTATTGATTTACATCTGTTGAACCATCCCTGGGGTGGAGCTGATGTAATGGCAGTGCATGGGGGTCTTGGATCTGTCTCTCAAGTCCACATGGTAGGATTGAATTGAATCTACTAAGACCATTTAATGTTCCAGAGCCCTGAGATCTCTGAGAAAGGCACCAGAGAGAAACAGCAGGACTTTGTAGACTCTTGCAAGCCAGTCAAGGGTCTACGACTCTTGTTTTGTAAATGGTCTTCTCCGGATCATAGCTTTATGCCTCTCACCCATTGCAGTGTGTGTGGACATTGGATTTTCCCTTTCAAATCCTGCTTCTCTCCCATCTACCTGAACCTACCTCATGGTGGCCTATCATTTGGTTTCTACTTGTTTGGGAATATTCACTAGCTGTTATAATTTCAACAATATTTATCTCTCACCTCTTATCCTTCTTATAAAGATTTTATCCAAAAGAATAAAAAATAACCAATAGAAAAATGGTTCTACACATGGAAATCCTCTGGACCTTATGGATCTTCCTCCCTTTGAGCAGACTTCCAAATGGGCGCTCACTATCAGCATCATATCACCCCTGTTAGATGGAAGTTGTCAAAGAGAGGCACAGTGTCTCTCCTTCATCAATAGCTAGAGGGACCACTCAGAGGTAGTAATGAGGCCATAGGCCCCTAGGAAGGAAGAAGAGAGAACACAATAATCCTAAATTGTGGCTGGTGGTAGTTGCTTTTGTGTTTGTAGGATTTTTTGTTGTTTTAAATACTAAATAAGCCTTTGGGACTTTTGTTTCAAGTAGTAAGTTACCATCTACTCCAAATGTAGGTTACTTCCCTAACATATGTGAGGACTTTATACCTGTTACATCACAAAAGACAGAAGAATTGGGGCAGTGTTTTTCTGTCTTTTATTTTACTCTTAAACTGACAGAGTTAATAAAAAAAAAAAAAACCAGCTTGCTATCTCATATTGTTAGGTTGGAGGATTCACATAAAGACTGGGTTTTATAAACGATAAACTGCCGAACACTAAACAGGGGCCTTTAGTATGGAAAGAAATAAGAAGCAATGAATGCCATTTGAATTACTCAAAGAATAGGAAAGCTTTTCTTGTGATAGAAGCCTTTGGACTGGGCAGACATAGGGTTCCTTCTTCAGGATGGAAGGGCATTCCATGGGGCTGGAATGACTGCAGCCTGGAAAACGTTGATCACACAGAGATCATCAGGGTTTGCTAGAGAAGCTCACATTTGCTCTGCTGTGCTAACATTGCCTCGTTAGGAACTGCCCTGCTGTCTGTTTATACTGCTTGGTTTAGAGTGAGATTGTCCTTACGCTTCTAGCCCTCATGAGTTCTTTTTTTTTTTTTTTTTTTTTTTTTTTTTTTTTTTTTTTTTTTTTTTTTTTTTTTTTTTTTTTTTTTTTTTTTTTTTTTTTTTTTTTTTTTTTTTTTTTTTTTTTTTTTTTTTTACTAGAAACAGACCCTAGCAGAAGAATGGTTACCATGTATCATTGTGGGAGAGCTGATGAGAGAGCTGAAACTCTGTGCCTAGTGACCTTTGAACAAAAAATTTAGAAATTGTTGCCTAAATTGATTGTTCATTAGAGAGGAGGCACCTCCACGTGGGCTATCCTGTGCTAACTACTACTTCAGGCACCTCCACATAGGCTATCCTGTGCTAACTACTACATCAGGCACCTCCACATAGGCTATCCTGTGCTAACTTCAGATTCAGAAGGATAACTGATGGGCCAATATAAAAGAATCTTCTGTATGAGCCACCTGCAGACCACTGGGGCCTATTAGGAGCCTTGTTTGTTTTGGCTCTAGAGTTCTTTCACTGGTTGATGTAATGGTACAGTTGACTCAAATTCCACACAGTTTATTTCTCTTTTGCAAATATGTATGCTCTGAAATAATGGGAAGGGGATCAAACCCAACAAAATTCTGTATTTGATGAGTCACTAGGACTGATATTAAAGATGTATACTTTGCTCCCATGGTCCTAATTACACCTGTCAACTTGTGCCAGCAGATAAAAAGTCTGGGGGATGAATACAATTACTTTTTTTGTGTTCTCCAAGAGGGTGGGGGTTGTGGCCTCTTACACATCACCTATTTGTCTTATTTAACACTGCCTCAAATTCTGTAAGGTGGGGAAGAAAGTATTGTTACTCCTGTTCCATAAGACTCTCCTGACTTAAATTACCTACTAGAATGGAAAGAAATGGAATGGAACACGGCTGCTTGTTCCCAGGTTTGACTCTCTCAACACTTTACTGACATCCTGGGAGAAGAAAAGAGTGACTGAAATCTTTCCTTTTTAGTGGGAATGAACAGTGAAATTCGTGGATTAGATCTTCTTTTATAGCAGTGGTTCTTAACCCTGGTTAAGCATTAAAACCATCTGGGCAGATTTTTAAAGGATACCTTTGGTGGGATCTCACCCTGAAGCAATTAAATCCAGTTCTCTAGGGGTTGGCTTTGTCATCTGGCTTTTTCAAAGGCTCCCTGGGTGATAGGTATGAGGAGCCAGGGTTAAGATTCACTGCTTTAGAGTAATAATCAACAAAACACTGATCAAATTTTGCCATTTTTGAGTCACACTGGGAGTGTAGTAATGAAAAATCCTAACAGTGACTCTGGCCTTAGTCCTTACTAGGGATTCAAATATATCTAGAAACAGATGAGAGACTAAAGAAATATTCTATTTTCATTCTCTGATTCTATAGCCATAGAGTTGGCAAATAAGAAATTCTGCCAGGTAAATAAATTACATTCTGATCCTGTCACACCTTTTAATTATGTTACTTTTTATATTTCACTACCAATGACCAGAAAATTAACATCTACAGCTGATAATTCTATCACCATTCAGTATTACTTTTCTTTATTAAATAACTATGGGTTAGTTTTCTTCCCTTCACTTTTCCAAATAATTATGGATAACTTTATTTGCTTCAAGGTTAATTTAGTAATTAGCTCTTATGCATACTACATTTAGGAAAATGTCATAGAGGTAAAACTTTCACAAGAGCAAGCATTTGCAACTGGATGTTTTCATATTTCTTTAAAAATGATCTCACACATATGTGCTGTGTCTTTATAAGTCTTAACTTCTGATTACTTGTGTTCTTTATTTTACACAGGACTCTTTCAGATATTATCATTAGCAATTTCTGACCAAGTCCTGAGGTCACAAACAAAAATATACAATGTGTCATAGCTCACGAAATCTTACGAAACTAGAAGCAGAAATTCAGCAAGAATAAAATAGAAAGAAGCTAAGGAAAAACTTATCTCTTCCCCAATCTACTCAGGTCATTTCCTCAAACGACAACAATCAAAAGCTAACTTTGGTCTTGAATTTCACTATATTCCAAAATATGTGTTTTCTACATTTTATTTTCCTTTTAATGAGAACTTTTATAAAGTGAATGTTTTTGTTCTTTTGAGAGGACTTGTTATGGTAATTGTATGTTCTTTGTAATTGAAGTTATTTTCCTGCCAATAAAATATGGCATTGAACTTACTGAATTACACTGTGAAATTTATAAAATATCCAAGTAAGAAATTAGTAATGATTTGACCAACTCTCTTTTACACCTTACTTTATAAAATTCTGCACCTCAATTTCTATATAAATAAAATAAAAGGAAAAGGTTTTCTTAGTTTTTCCAAACTTTTGGGGAAGAATATTTAATATAAACTATTTTGAATCTTTTTAAAACAAAGGACTTACAGCAATGCTAGATATAGTGCAGATTGCAACATAGAGGAACCCTGTTGTAGTAGACTACTGGACTCATTGCTGAGAATTAAATAAAATTATGACAGGTAGCCCATAGCTTTACATAACTATCAATTAAATGGACTCTCTGTGCCCATTTACTAAGTCTGTCCTCAAATGTCAGTTATTACCCAGTGGCCTTAATGCATTTGTAACCTAGTGGTCTGAAATAATGAATGTCCCTCCCTAAGCAATCTACTTTCCATCAGAGCATAGCTAGGTCACTGAACAGAATGGAGCCCAGTGAATTAGAGGATCATTTTTCATTAATTTTGACTCCCCTCCCATTGTTGCAGGTGCTTTGGATATAAAGGCTTAGCCTTATTAGCAGCTCATGGTGGCATGAGTTAGTCATTTTTTACCTTTCCCCTCATGACAGATAAAAATGGGGGAAATGTGGCATTTCAATATATATATATATACACACACACATACATACACACTCACACACTAACACAAACACACATGCACTTTGCTGGCATTACGTTCAGTCAGTTTTGATCATTACTTCACTTTCTCTTATGTCATACTCTTAGAAAATGGTTGCTGGAGAACAGTCTTAGGGATGTACCCACTGGACTAATATACTCTCGGCACAATTAGTAGCTGCTGTTATTAGAAAACTATGAATAAGGTTCAGACACTGGTTTTTCTTGAGACCAAGTGGTACTGAAAAGGCTTTCCTTTTACATTACTTCCTATGTCTGCATCTTTTTTTTTTCCTTTGTAAGATGCAACACTCTTCAAATTGATGCTTCTTTCCCCTGTACACAAAAGCCATCACTTCAAAAGCCTTTGATTAATTTGAGCACAATCAAGGGCATATGAGATAGCTGCCATTTAGCAAGCCAAAGCAATCCAATGCCAGCTGCAGACAGCCTATCAAGCTGTCATGGAGTCAAGCTGTGAGGGAACCGGTGGTGATTACAAGCAATAGTTTCCTTCAGTGGTTTCATAATTTCAATTTTTTGTTATGTTTCCAGATCTCCAATAGTTCTAGTAAGGATGTCTTGGTAGAGAAATATTTCCCTCAGGGGTTACTAGCAACAACTTAGTGTATTGGTTTTTTTCTCCATCATTGATTCCAGTATAGAAGCTCATCAGGCAAGAAATATTGTGATTACAGTCGTCTATAAATTATTTAAAAGGGCTCAGCCAATCAAAACAGAGATCTAAGTGACTATTTTCCTCTTGATGCCTTTATAACTCCTACTCAAAAAGCAAATTTCTGATTGATAGGATAGTTTTGATGTTACTTCAAAAAGGCCATTTTTTTTCTTTCTTTCTTTTTTTTTTTTTTTTTAGTGCAAGGAGGAGGATCTCAGTGTGAATGGTTTGTGTACTTCAATGACAGCTCTTTTCTGATTACTTTACAGAGGAGATAGAAAGAAACCAAAATACCAACAGGCTGGGAGAAGGAAGCAGAGGGAGACAGAGGTGGAAGGCAAGGCAAGGCGGTAATTAAGGTCTGTCGTGGGAAAATTGACTCATGCATTCAGTATTTCTCACAAATCTGAACTCTGGCTACAGAAAGTAATCAGTGTTGAAAAACAGTAGCCAAACAACTCATTTATTTGCCAGTTTCATTAACAGCTTCCAATGGAAATGCTTGGCACTCTACAGAAAGCCATGCTCATGCTTCATTTCATACTCTGAATATTACCTGCAAGAAACAAAATGCTTGTCATTTCTGCCTCCCTCTGCTAAACCATCCATTATATTTCCAGGATGCTTTCTTTAAAGACAATATACTCATTTTCTCACTATTTATGTTTAATTGTACATCAGACTCCCTAATCATCTAAGGAACTTAGGATGGCTAACTTTAGCATGATTCTGGAGAAATATCTTTTCTCAAATTGTCTAGAAACAGTATTGCCTCTTTTATGCTTCTTAATACGGAGAAAGGAAAACCTAAACCTTCCTCAGTGTTGGCAAACGTAACTTCCAAAGTTGCCAAAAATCAGATGATTTACATTGGGAAATGCATTTTAAAACATGAGCATTTTCACTTCAAAAGACATTCTGTGAGAATAATATATACTTCTTATACAGTTCACAGCAAGCCAGGACAAAGAAATTCTAATCTCCTGGTTTCTGGAATTAGTGGGAAAATGATGTGATTGATACATACACACACACACACACACACACACACACAGACACCCTCACACAACACATACCACATGTAAGCATGCATGATCACACACATAAATTATTCTTAACAACATACAGATCAATTGGACAAGTTTGGCAGATAGAGTATTCATTTATTCACTATTTTTGTAAAGGGTATATTTACCAACTATATTAAGTTTTCAATTTTTAATTAAAAATATTGGACCAAACCTCAAAGATTATTAAAATTAATTTCTTCCCCTAAGTCTTTTCTTTATAAACTTACCACTAAATATAACATTTACCCCATGTTTTTGTGACTCACACTCTAAATACTCAGAAAGAGAGAGAGTAGGGAGAGAGTAAGGGAGAGAGAAAGAAAGGAACAATTGCAGGGACGAAGGGAGGGGGAGTTTTCTGTTAAAGAACTTTCACGTGTCAAAAGAAAAAAGGGTTATAAACTCCCTATTAAAATATTTAACTTGGCAAGTGATTTATCACTTTTCTTTACCTGCCTTTGTTTTTTGTTTCACAATGTGAACAAGGGTGTAAATCAAGTAAATTTGGAGAACATTCAGAAAGGGGGGTGGAATGGGAAAGATCTCCTAAATTATCCAAAACCTGGGCTGGGTGAAATATCCCCACGAAATTTCATTCACTATTTTATAATAAAGCAGTTTTCCCCCCTTGGTCACTTGCTCACTTACCAGATCAAAACCTTTCTGTTCTTTGGTTCTCATTAGGTAATGAGATGCATTAAATGATTCTGGCACCCTCAAAAGCTTAAGCAGGAATATCTGTCATGGCCTTGTTCCTTCAAAAACTCTCATGGTAAATTTACTAATATATAAGAGGTTAGGAACAGAGTCAGAAAAACTTGGTCTATCAGAGTAGCGTTGGAGGAAACTTAAATAAAAGATGTTTGACAGTTACTACATGTATTAACATATGATTGGACAAAATCATCTGAATAATTTGCATAGGTTTCATAGATGGATTTCATTACACTGACTTCCCATTGAATGGCTCTGAAAATTATTGCTGTTTAATACACAGATCCATATTTAAGATCTTGAAAGTTAGTAAACATGATAATCTGTTTGTGTTTTGACAAATGAAGCTTGTCTAGAGATCAGAGGGTGGAGCTAGCCATCAGTTAACCATAGAAGCTGGGTGTTGTGGGCTTACACCTTTAATTCCAGTACTTGGAAGGTGGATACAGGAAGTAATAAGGGGAGGTACAGACAGGATCTTGGACCTTTTGTTTGGAAGATCTGGAGAGGTAGAAGGTCACTGGTGGCTGGCTGCTCCTCTGTTTTTCTGATCTTCCAGGTTATTATTTTGAGATCTGACTCCTGGTTTTTAATTAATAAGATGAATTAAAATTATACTTTATCTCATACCCAATGTGGGACACAAATCTATGGAAAAGCCACTTCCAATGGCTGTGTAGCCGCTGGCACAAAAATGAAGCTGTATGCAGGGTCTCTGGCTAGAGAGAGTCACCACCCCACCTGTCTTGGTTTTCTCTCCCATGCTGTCCCCAAGCCTTCGAGTAAGTTTGAGATTTTTCTGTTGCAGCCTCCTCTACAGCAAAGGCTACAGGTGCTTGAGTTACAAACGTTGCTGGAGTTAGACACTTTTGCATGTTACCCTATGCAGAGGGTTGGCTCTTTGGCTTCTTTTTACCCATGGGTTGTGGCCTTTCCTTGGACTCCCTCTTCAGGTTGCTGACGTCTGTCCTCAACCAGGCTGGCTTTGAACTGATGATTCTTCTACATCTGCCTCCTTCAGCAAATCCTATTGGTATGAGCCATCACAATCAACTTATAGGGTGATATATTGTACATTTAATGAAATTAGTCTGGAATATTGGAGGACATAATTAACCACAATCAATCCATGAAGGTCATAGAGTGGTGACCCATGCCTTTAATCCCATCACTAGGGAGACAGAAATCCCTCTGGATATCTGTGAGTTCAGGGCCTAACAACTAGTCAATGGAGGTGTATGTCATTAGTCCTAGCACTTGGGAGGCAGAGGCAGGAGGATCTTTGTGAGTTTGAGGCCAGCCTGGTCTACAAGGCCAGTTACAGGATACCTAGGATTGTTACACAGAAAACCTTGTCAAAAAAAGGGCTGTAGAAACCACTCTGTCCTCTGATATTCCAGACTAATTTTCTTAAATATACAACATACCACAATAGCTTTGTCATAACCCAAACAAAATATCATACAGCACTAAAATCTCTTTTGCAGAAAACACTTGAAGGCAAATATGTTAGTCTATATTTGCAAATGGGTTAAACGTGCTACAAATTCATATATCCCTTCAATTTATAAACATTCCTTAGTGCCCCCTGGTATTAAGCACTATTCTATTGTGTGTTGTGAGTTTTTAATGAATAATTAATAATTAAGTGATTCTTCATCCAGACTATGATGTAAAATGAGAACCATGAGTGACATAAAAGGGGTTCAAAGGAAAGAGACAGGATTTTATTCTACAGCAATGATTCTCAACCTTCCAAATCTGTGACCCTTTAATACAGCTCCCCATGTAGTGACCCCAGCCTTAATATTATTTACATTGCTACTTTATTACAATAATTTTGCTACTGTCCCAAATCATAATGTAATGCAACTATCTAGATGGTCTTAGGTGATTTCTATGAAAGGGTTGGTTAAACCCAGAGGGACACAATCCACAGGTTGAGTACTATTGATCTAGAATCATTTTTTCAAGGCCTTGTGGAGTATCTCAGTTGGTTGGGTCTGTAGGGGTGTACCAGGAGAAAAGGATTTATTGGATATGGACTCATTGAGGTGTAGTGACAAAATTATTCAAGGCAGGAGAGTAGAGGATGGGATCAGAGAGCAGCGGAAGGCCCAGTATGTCTAACTGGAACCTGGAAAAGAAAGCCAAGTGAAAGACACGTGGGGTCAGTGTAAGAAGTGGTGTGGTCCACAGTGACCTGGGTCATATACTCTAAATTTTTACTGGACCATTCTACCTGAATTATAAGCAGAGCTGGCAACCGTGGAAAACTGAAACAAAGAAAGACAGCACTAGAATGACTGACAACCTATTTTTATTTAAGGTTATTAAAGACACATTTATAAATTGTTATTCTTAGAATTTAGATTGCATCTAACAAGTTTGTAAAAGTTTGTAAAAGCTATAAGATGGAGTGTTTTTTTAAAAAGTTAATGATATAAAATGCATTAGGGGATATGCGATCTACAGAGCCTCATGTGCTCATACCAACATTGAAAGAAAACACAAACCAATAATAAAAAGGCTCCAGCATCTACTTTCTATGTGTAACACATGAGAAAGGGATACAGTTTCTTGGAACAACACCCCAAGGTCCCCATTAGGACATGAAAACATTTATATCAGTGTGCTTTCACTATAGGGGGGTTCATGTCTTCCCTGTAAATATTTAGCTTTTGTGAGTAATGACACATGTGTAAAGAAAACAGTTCAGCTGTAGATGGTGTTAATGGGGGTTGAGTGTAGTTTTGTCCCAAATTGCTGTTGTTGTAAAGTTCAATGTACTTATTATCCCTAGTCATTAAGACCAACTACTTAATGACATTTTCAGTACTTAATCGGTTGTCAATATATGTGCTAAAATGACAATAATCCTAACTGCAGGAAAAGCTTTGCTTCCTAATTTAAGAAGAATAAAACTTATTTTTAAATTGCTTGTTTCTCCTGCCAAAACAAGGCCATATCATCCTTTCAGTAAGCCACGAAGATGATGATGAAGACTCTCTGTACCCATGTGCCTGGAAGACAACTGACGGAGTCATATGAGAGTTAGGGGTATACTTTGAGCCTTCTTCATTTGATACTGTACACGCAGTCAGGCAGAGTTCAAGCATTGCAGCTCAGCAGCACAAAGTTTTAACTTACGGATTTCCAACTTTATAATTGTGCAAAAATAGTA
Source organism: Sigmodon hispidus (assembly GCA_004025045.1). Lineage (NCBI taxonomy): Eukaryota > Metazoa > Chordata > Mammalia > Rodentia > Cricetidae > Sigmodon > Sigmodon hispidus. Next base: position 730,896 of record PVIH01000008.1, read on the forward strand.
GGCATTTGGTAGAAACTGTGCTGAGCTTTTGATCTTTTCCTAGGCTGGCAAGAAGTAGTGAGATACTCTCATGAGAGGCTGATGGCAACTGAGATCGACAAGAGCTTCAGTGTGACCAGGAATTGAAATAAGACACCTGCAAAAATGACTCAGTTTATGTGGAAGAGAGTGAATGCCATCAGAGACATGCAATAGCTTAAGTGCTATTAGGACATCAGTGAAAATGATGAGTGCCTTAGGCTCCTATGTTAATGGTTGGTTCCTATTGGTGGAACTGTTTAAGAAGTATTAGTAGGTGTTGGCCTTGTTACTTCTTTGTTGTTGTCTCAAGATGCAAGTACTCAGCTACTGCTCCCCACTTGCTATTGAGAGTATGATGTCTCACTCTCTGAAACTGCAAGCCCCCAATAAACTCTTTTTCTAGAAGGTATTTTGGTCATGCTGTTTTTTCACAACATTAGAAAAGAGACAGCCAGCTAGACATACAGTGTGGGTGGTTGTGGTTCACATGTTACTTTGACACACATTTTTTCCATTTAAGCTCTGGTTATTAGATTATGACAGTGAAGGCCAGGCTTTATTTTCTATATTTCCTTAGATGAGGCCAGTGAGGATCCAATAAGTTAAGTGAATTATGAAAACCACAAAGACACAATCAGCATCAGTTTGGCTCGATATCAACTCAACAATACTTTAGAAGAAAAATAATCATGCATGCTAAGCCTTTTCCATAATCTCAACATTTGGTAGGCCCACACAAGAGGGTTGTTGTAAGTTTGATGTCAGTCTGAGCTACAGAGTGAGACTCTTTCAAAAACAAACACGTAATTAAACAAATTTATGATTGTAATGAATGGTGAATGAGTAGGTTGGTCTGTGACTTGCTATTTAAATCCTGTAGAAGGGTGAGTAGGGGGAAGATATGGATCTTTGAGGTGGGAAAAGTCAGCTCTGTGAGGTCATTCATTAAATATTACAGAGCTGTGTGAGGCCACCATCATAGATATATTTTTATAGTTCAGAGCATGAACAAAGAAGTTAGAAAAATTTAAAACAAATTCACTAGTAGGCATCATCCATTTCAGAAAAAACAAAACTGCACTGAAATAAGTTCTCTGAGAAATGATGATGGTGCAAATCAAGGCAAGGATATGAATGAACAAATTTTGATTCAGCCATAAGATTTTTAGGAACACATTTACGGAGACACATTTTAATCTCTGAGCACTTGCTCTTTCACTCCAATGGTTGTGTCAAGCGAGCTGCTCTGGGGAAGAGCTGGCAAAAGGCTGGTTTTCACAGGTTTGCTTTTCACAGTTGTAATGTTTCTGAAGACTTACTTTTGGCTGAGAGACACATATTCAAAAGCGTACAAATGAGACCAATTTGATTCTTAATTTAGATTTTCTGAATCTGAGTTTCTGAATATTTGGACTCAGTAACCTCTGTCTTCCATGGAGTTCTCCTAGGAGTTCTTGGAGAATAGAGGTTTTCCTCATCCTAGGTGGTGGTAGACAGAGATAGATACCCATGCTTAGAGTAGCACATGTAAAATGGTTTATAAAATTTTAAAAAAATTAAAAAGGGATTTATCACCTTCTGCCTTGCCTAATGTCCTCAATAATCATGTTTCCTGAGGTGTGGGGAGGCTGGGATCAATGAAATGATTTCATTTGTGTATCTTGCATTGCCTTTCTCTGCATCTTCAGGTGGGTACCAGGGATGGTACATGGTGTACTTCAGCATGTCTATAAGACAGCATCTGTTCTTGTCAATTTATCTTTTATTACTAACCTCAGTCAGACATTTTTGTCTTTCTTTTTTCTATTCTCTTAATCAGGGTCTTGAAAGGATTTATCTTATTTAGTATATTTTTCATTGAATTCTATATTTTTTTGGATAAAAGAATCTCAGTTTATTAAAAAATAAATTAAACTTATTGATTTCTAATCATTCTGAAATAATATAATTCTAGTGAATTTATTTTCGGTATATACATTCACTTAATCTTTTTTCTTTTTTTTTTCTCAGTGAATTCTTTTTTTGCTTTTAATTGTTTTATTATGAATAAAGTCACATTTTTTATCTATGTATAACCTTGTTCAATCTCCCTTCCTCATTCAATTCTATTTACTACTTTTTCTGCTTCTGACTTAATTTGAACCAGTTATTAATTTTTATCAAATCTTCCCTTTTATTCCTTCTTAACATTTTAAATTTTAGTTTCACTCATTCTTCATGCTTCATTTTTATCCTTTTCTGTTTTTCTTTATTATGGATGTAGCAGGGTTTTAAGTGCTTAGTTTGAAAATAGAGACATTTTTGTTTGTTTTGTGAGTCTCATTTATAGACAGTTTCATAAATGAATTTTAATATAATGTGTAATTAGAGAATTTTATCTATAAAAATCTCTACTTACAATATCTTTTTGTTTGTTTGTTTGTTTCCAAACAAATCTTACTCTTTTTGATTTGAGGGACCAGGATGTATATCATAACACCGATCATAGTGAGCCATATTCTACTGCATACTTGAGAAATGTCCTTTTATTTTACTCTTTGTAACTACTGTGAATGGGATTGTTCCTGTGATTAATTTTCAGTGTATCTGTCATTGACACATAAGAAGCCTACTGAATTTTGTGTGTTGGTTTTGAATCTTTCCACTTCAAGAAGGTATATATTTGCATTAAGTGTTTTTTAGTTTCCTAGAATCTGTTTTGTATAAAATCACATTATTTTTAAATAGAAATATTTTTATTTCTATTTGTTCCACTTTTATTTTCTTCTCCTGTCTTATTGCTCTGGCTAAGACTTCAAACACCAGAGAATAAGAATGAAGATGATTTATTCCTGATATAAATATGAACAGTTGAGTTTTTTTTGTTTAGCATAATGTTGGCTATGGAATTGGTTCATATAGCCTTTATAGCATTGAGGTATGCTCTCCTGTCAAATACTTTTTATGCCTTTTATAATGAATGGATGTTGGATTTTGTCAAAGGTTTAGACCTGTACACTGAAGACTTTAAGGCAATAAATAGTTTGAGGAATCTTCCAGCAGATGGAAAGATCTGTGCTCATGGACTGGCAGGATAAATTTTGTGAAAATGGTCACCCTACCAAAACCAATCTACAGTTATGGCACAAACACAACTAATATACTAAAGTTATTCTCTACACACATATAAAATACAATTCCAAAATTTATAATGAATAAAAGACAAAAAATAACAACCAAAAGAAACAAATAACCCAAAGAATAGTAAAAGTCATTCTTCAGTAAGCAAATACTGCAGGAGTTCTCACTATATCTTATTTAAAATTATACTACAGACCCAAAGTAAAAATAAAATTTCACTGTCACCAAACAGACACACTGATTAATGGTATAGAATAGAGAACTACGTATAACATCAGATAACTAGCTAACAGACAACAAAATCTGCATTTGAAAAAAAATAGCATCTTCAACAAATATTTCTGGGAAATACAAGTTTCATTATGTATAAAAAGAAACTGGATCCTTACACCTCACCTTACACAGAACTCAACTCCAAATGAACTGTAGACTTCAAAATAAGACCTAATAAATCACTGCTAACAACAACTACATTTCAACTTACAGGCACAGGTAAATACCTTTTAAATAGGATATAGGTAGTTCAGGAAATATGACAAAGAGTTGACAAACGAAATATCATGAGACAAAAAAACAAAATATAAAGATTCTGTAGAGCAAAGGAAATAGCGCATAGAGTGGAGGCAACCCAGAGTGGGAGAAAGTCTTTTCCAGCTACACATTTCATAGAGGATTAGTGTATAGAATATATAAAGAAATTTAAAAAGTTAAGAAAACAACACAGATTAAACGTGGGAAGTGAACACAAAGCTCTTCAAAGAAATGCAGGTGGGTGCTAAATACTGAGAAACCTCAAGTGTTCTACATTATTACTCATCAGAGAAATGCTGATAAAGGTATTTTAAGATTCCATCTCACTGCAGTCAGACTGGCCATCATCAGGAATAAACATGGCAACAAATGTTGCCTTGTGGAAAGTGATACCCTTATGCATTGTTAGTAGAAGTATAAACCAGGACAGTCACTCTGGAAACTGTTCTGGAAGGTTTCCCTTTCAAATAGAAATAGATCTCTCATGGCCCAGCTGTACCACTCCAGTGGCATGCACCTAAAATATATTATATCTTACTACATCCATGTTCAATTCAACTCTATCCACAATAGTTGTGAAAGAGAATTAACTTGGATGCTTACTCGCTGATGAGTGGATAGTAAGACATGGTGGAGGGATGTGTAAAAAGTGGAACATTGTTAATCTGTAAATTTGAATATAAATTGATGGAATTGTAAAAGGATACTGAATTATGCTCCAAAGATGGAGATCACATGTCATCTTTCATATGAGGATTCTAGCTTCACATATTTTCCTATGTGAGTTTATTGTGAAGTACATGTGAAATACAAAAAAATCATTGGTGGAAGTTAGCAGAAAATAGGAAAATTAGAAGTAGAGAGGGGGATACTAAGGATGCAAATAGATAAAGAGATAAAAATGGGGAGATGAGAGGCAAGCAGAAGGCTTAAGCAAAATGAAGTCACAAAGAAGCTGCTTGGGAATCTATGATCTTGCAATCCAAGTAAAGCATGTTTTTTAAAAAGTACATAGTAAAGCAAATGTTATATGAGAGAGCAGAAAGAAAACATTGAGAGGTAAAGTGTATGTGAGGGCAGAAGGTAGAGAAGTAGAAATGGAGAGATGGAATAGTTAGACATTTTTAGAACACCACTAGTTTGCAAGCTATTTTTTTTATGCAGAGTTTGACCAGAAGTGCCTCATATTAGTGAGCAATACTGGTCCCAGAAGACATGAGTTATTAAATGAAGAATCTCATTTATCATCCAGAATGAGCTATCCCTATAAAATTATTAGTTAGAAAGGCCTCAGAGACACTCCAAACAATACAGGCCATTGTCACTGCCTTTTTTATCTACTGTGACTGGATGATAAGAGCCTATTACTGGTGATACCATTACATTTTGGTTGCAGGACACAGGGAAATTGGTCTTGAACTGACCTGGAAACCTTCCATGATGGATAGATTTCATAGTGCAAGAAAGAACAATATATGCAACAGGGTAAGAAAATATATCAACGGTTTTATCCAGGATGCTACATTACTAATCTAGTAGGCAAGATGTGCTCATTAGTACAGTAATGGAAACAGTGTTTATGGTTATGATCACCACTTTTTTTTGATTGGATTTGAGGCTTACTTAATTGAAGCCAGTTTATGCCTGGTACTGTAAACATGGTTAAAACCCATGGGAAGGGTTGAGTCCTAAAATAGCACCTATTGATGTTATTTTTCTAAATAAAAATGATGTCAAATTATATTCTATTTATAGTTATATTTATAAAATTGTGCTACCCCCAACGTTGGTCAAAGAAGCTTCTTACTACAGTGGGTAGTGGTTAATGCAGGGATGCATTGCAGTTCAAAGTGCTGGGACAAGGTGACTATATGTAACCAGCCATAGACTAGTATTTATATTAACCTCCCACTCCAAGGCTCAGGAAACATCTTGGAAGCAGGAGCAGAAAAAAAGAAAGTTACAGAGGATAGAGAAGTGTGCTGTGAAATGCTGTCCTCTGGACGGAACATGGCTGTCATGATGGGCATCCTTGTCATGTTGTCAACATGACTACATCTAGAATTGACTGAAATGCAGAAATGGAGGGGCACATCTGTGAGGTATTTTTGCTAAATTTGAAGTGGGAAGACAAATTTCTAATTTAGATCTTTGAGGAAGGAAGACACATCTTTTATCTGGATCTTTTGAGCTGGGAAATTCCATCTATAATCTAGACCATTTCTTCTTCTGGAAGCCACTATAAGGACATGGAAAAGGATATTTTCTCTATGCCTGTTTGTTTCACTCTTACTGGCAATTCTATTCCTTCACTGGCATTAAATCATGCTTCTCCAGAATTCCAGTGTATACTGAAGACCAGCTGAGACATCCAGCCTCATGGACTGAACAACAACATTCTTGGACTTTCTACCCATAGGCAGCCATTGCTCAATTGGCTGGACCACAATCTAATAAGTCATTTGAATAGATTCCATAAATGTTGGCTACTGACAATTGATGGTTACTAGGTGAGGAAGAATTTGTTTGTTTATTTGTTATTTGTTTTCTGATACAGGGTTTCTCTGTGTATATCTGGCTGACCTAGAGCTCATGCAGTTGACCAGGCTGTCCTCCAACACAGTGATCCACCTCTCTCTGTCTCTAGAGCGGTATGATTAAAGGCATGTACCACCAATGCCTGGCCAGAGTTGCTTCTCTTTAGGAGTGTGATTACTGGAAGGTTGCCTTTGCCCTAATGGATAATAAGTACTTATGTACATATGGGCACCATTAATTAGACACAGTAGGCTTAAAAATTAAAAACTGTAAAAGGTATACATACGTTTGGATGAAAATGTGTTTGGAAGACGTAGAAATAAGGAGAGATTTTCAAGACACATTTTATATACATATGAAAGTTTCAAGAGAATAAATAAATACTAAAGTAAAAAGAGATGGTTCTTATCCATACTAATGAAATGGTTATAATTACAAGTGAGGAAGGTCTAGAGTGGTTTCTGGCCGATCAGGAAACCACTGTAGGAGATGTTCTTGGCTTTGTTTTCTGACAGAGCCTCAAATATCAGTGACATCCTTGTACCCAGGTGAATTGTCATTTAGAGGAGAGAAAATCTTGCTGTCTAGTTGTTATCCTCCAGAACTGCCTCTGTTTTGAGTTCTTAAAGATGCACACAAAAGAGGACTTCAAAAAGACCCTTTGCTTGGGCTAACCCTGTAATACACCTAGCCTTATAGATATTCATCTTTGCCTGAATAAGCCCTCAAGTAGTTCACAAAATTTTAAGGTTTGAGTTAAAGCTTTGCTAAAAATAAAAACACTAGCAGAAAAACAAGTTAAACTGCTTCTTCATGAAAGCTTTCTTATTCTTAGCACCTGAGATTATAAACCAGCTACATTAAATTTTTTAGGATACATTTAAATTAGTCCAAATGCTAGGTCTTATCTGTGTCATTTTGGTTAAAGGTTCCTAGTTAACAGTATAACTTATAAAGCTAAAGCAAAACCAAACAAACAGAAAAACAAAACCACAGCCTAATACATTAAAAAGAAATCAAAAGACAGTGTTTGACTTATACATTAAATCTTCATGTTTGAGTGCCGTATCTGGATTACTGAAGCTTTGAAAAACCATAGTATAGATAAACCGAGTATAAACATAGTATAAACCAAGGGTTTTGTACAATCTTGTTAACACAAAATGCATTGTCTTGATAAAAGTGCTTTGAGAACTCATCAAACTTTATTCTGAAGGAACTTCCACAAATTTGGAAGCAGTATATCTAGAAAGATAAAGCTTTAATTATCACTTCTTTGGGGCATAATTGAGAAGAGCTACATGGTGCATTTTTAAGGCTCTCCAAAACAGGTATATATAACAAGAGTAGCTGAGAGATTGTGCAATGCGTTCACAGGATGTATAAGTAAGAATAATTAGAAAAAAAGGTAGGATATCCACACTTAGGATAGAAAAATAGCCTGTCAAGTGATTATTTCAACTTTCAAGGTTGTTATCTCTAAAATATTCTGTGGTGCATATTCATATCGTTATAGGAAGGACATTTGGTTTGGCAGACAGATCTCTTGAGTTGAAATAACTCAATCCACTCCAAATTCCTAACGGCTTGCTGCATGTCCCATATGGCACTTCTGCCAGCCTCCCAAACCCAACTCATCCAAATTTGGACACGTTTTCTTTTGTCCCCTCTTTCTTCATACTCATCTGGCCTCTAGTAGTCTCTCTATATATTGATATTTCTACTTGGTCAACCAAGCTGGAAAATCTGGCTGTCTCCCTACCATCATTTATGAACCTTTGCTCTTCTTGGACATTCAAGATTCCTGATCGTGTATAATATTGGGTTAGATTTTACTGTTAGGTAGCACATCTAATCTGAACTCCAACATGCTCTGGTGTATAAATCTTTCTGAGCATTCAGATTTTGCAGCATCTTGGCTTTTCAGATTAGCAATGGTCAACATATACTATCCTTTCAGCTCCAGACTTCCTAAAGCAAAATGTGCATGGCAAAATGAATGCTGTTTCTCCAGGCCCCACTTCAAGTGTCTCTGCCTCTGAGGGAATGCCCTTGAGTTTCCTAATTAAAATCATGGTTCTGTTCTCTGTAGCCTCAAAAATCCTTAATTTTATATTTTATCAGTTTCTTTCCAATTGCATTTTATAGGTATCATCTTTTATCATGCTATACTCTGCAATAGTTAGAGGTTGGGTGTATATATCAATACTCTTTCGTTCTTCAATGTCTAAGTTCTATAATACATGTAAATAGTAATTTATAAAAGTATTTGTTGATTGGTAACCTAACATTATATAAATATCCTCTGCCTTCTTTGAAATACAGAAGCTATAAAGAAGAAGTCCAATAATCTTGAATATTTAAAGTATAGGAAAAAAAGCAAAAGATTAACTCATTCTTTACTGGGTGCCAGATGTTGCAGGAACTGAGCTGGTGTTAGAAAACTACCTTGTACAACAGGCTTGTATAGACAGTGTTGTTATTCATATTTCACAGTTGCAGATTCTGATAACCAGAGGAGAGGCTATGGTAAAGATGTATAGTATGATAGAAGAAGGAATATGAAAAAGAGAAAAAAAAAAGAAAGGAGGAAGGAAGGCAGAAAAAAACTAATGATTAGCATTGTTGAGCAATATGGATTACTACAGGTGCTCTCTGTCCTACCGTAATGATTAGCATTGTTGAGCAATATGGATTACTACAGGTACTCTCTGTCCTACCGTTCACAACAAAGGACAAAAATAAGGGAGAAACAACAGGTATCCTATGGAATTGTGTAAGGCAGTGTGCTGGAGTACAGTGGGAATGTTACAGAGGTTTGAAATACAGTATGGACTTATAATGAAGGATGCTGAGTGCACGATTTCACTGTTTCATCACTTGAGATAGATCACGAGCCAATGGGGATCTCACTTGGAGAAGACAACAAGCTGTCTAGTAATTAGAACCCTGTCATGTTGTCTTATTGGCATTCTCTACCTTTCTTCAGTGTGCTTTTTCACCTTGCTGATGGCTTCCTTTGATACACAGAAACATTTGGGGTTGATGAGATGCAGTTTGGTCAATTTTTGGTATTGTTCACTGTGATTTCCTGAGTCATATGTATAAAAGAAAAATCTTTCCCACAATAACAGCCTGGAACCTACCCTTGAATTGTCTTTTGAACAACTTCATGGTTTGCATAAGAGCCTTACATTTAAGTCTTTGCTCCATCTTGAGGTCATTTTGCATGTGGTTGAGAGACAGAATACTCTTCCCCATTCTACGTACTGGTACTCAGCTTTCTAATCACCATGTATTGAAATCTTTCCTTTCTCAAATGCCTTTTCTCAGATAATCTGATGACCTTTTGAAATTAAATATATTTATTTATTTATAGGTTCTGTATTCCATCTCATTGGTGTATATGTACATTTTAATGTCAGAGCCATGCTGCTTTGATGACTATTGCTTTGTACAATATTTTAAAATTATGTCTCATAACGCTGCAAATTTGTTCTTTTTCATCAGGATTATTTTAGCTCTTTGAGGTCTTTTGTAAATCTACAAAATTTTTAGGAGTTTTTTTTTTCTCTTTCTCTGAAGAATGTTAGTAGTATTTTTTTAGGAATTGCTTTAAAACTGTAGATCACAGTGACTAAAAAATATTCACAGTTTAAAAATGCTAATTCTCCTAATATATAACATGGATTCTACATCCAACTTTTTTTGTGTGTTCTTCATTTTTATTCATCAGTATTTTGTAATTTTGTATTTTGTAAGTTTAGAAATCATTGACTTTCTTGATTTCATTTATTCCTGTGAATTATAATTTTATATGGCTATTATGAATGAGATTCTTTCATACATTTCTTTTTCTCATTGTGTTTTTGAAAATCAATATCAAACTTTATATAAGAAAGCAAAATATCCAGGATAGCTAAAAAAAAAAAAAAAAACCATATAGTAATTAAATTTCCCTTTTCTCTAAAATACATGGAACATAAAAAATAAAATCTAAAGCTTCTCAAGCCAGGTTAGGCTCAGCTACAGATGAAGAAAGCACAGTAGGTCACAGCTAATGTCCACGGATGAACTATGGCCACCACAAATTCCTGCTAAGCAACCCTTCTACAGTCAAACCAGAAGGTTTTGTTTTCTTTTGTGTGTGTGTGTGTGTGTTTTAAATCACTTTATTCACCCATCTTCTTTCAATGAAATAAGAATGCTTTTGCTTAAAGTCCACTAATTCATGAGTACATCCCCTGCTTATCCTTCTGGGTTTGTGAGACCTCACTCAGGAGGATATTCTGCAAATCCATCCATTTGCCTGTGAATTTAAGTATATCATTTTTTTCTTACTGGTGAGTAGTACTCATGTGTAGATGTACCAAATGAATCCACAACATAGTCACATTTATGGGACACAATGAAAGCAGTGTTAAGAGGAAAATTTATAGCACTAGATGCCTATATGAAAAACCAAGAGAAATCTTACATGAGACCTAACAATTCAGCTGAAGGCTTTACAACAATTAGAAGCAAACTCACCTAGAAGGAGCAGAGAGCAGGAAATAATCAAACTTAGGGCTGAAATCAGTACAATAGCAACAAATAGAACAATACAAAGAATCAATGGATCAAAGAGTTGGTTCTTTTAGAAAGTCAACAAGATAGACAAACTCTTATTCAAACTAACCAAAAGACAGAGGGAGAGTATCCAAATTAACAAAATCAGAAATGAAAAGGGAGACATAACGACAGATACTCAGGAAATCCAGGGAATTATCAGGTCATGCTTTGAAAATCTATACTCTACTAAAATGGAAAACCTAAAAGAAACAGAGAGCTTTCTGGACAAGTACCAGTTACCAAAGTTAAATTAAAAACAGATTAAAGACCTAAACAGACCTATAACACCAAAGGAAATTAAAACTGTTATTAAAAGGCTCCCAAATAAAAAAAGCCCAGGACCAGATGGTTTCACTTCAAAATTCTACCAGACATTCAAAGAAGAACTAAACCAATACTCAACAAACTGTTCCATACAGTGGAAACAGAAGGAATGCTGCCAAACTCTTTTTATGAAGCCTCAATCACCCTTTCTTGCATTTCTTTTGCAGGGTTTCCTTATTGATGTACAAAAAATATCTATGGGTTTTTCTGTGTTGATCTTATGTCTTGCAATGTCATTGAACTCATTTATCAATTTGACAGTTTTTGGATGGAATCTCCAGGTTTCTAACATAAAGTTACATCATTTGTATACAGGTACGCTGACATGTCTGAAAGTCTCCTCTTTCTCTAGTCATGCTGTTCTGGCTATGACACCCAAGACTATTTTGGCTAGAATTGTGAAAGTGACCATCTTTGTCTTGACCCACTCATGATACTATAGGCTGTGGATTTGTTGTCTAGTCCTTGTTGGATCTAGATATATTATGTTCTCACAAAACTTTTATTCTGGTGATATGTTTATCAGAGTGGAATAATGAACTGCTCTGCTATTCTTGGGATGGATTCTTCTTGATCATGGCCTATAATCTTTAAACTTTAATGTATGCTTTTTGATATTTTAAAAGTGCCTATATAATTGTTATTAAATTGCTTTCTTGCTATGTCTTTGCTTGGTATTATAGTGGTGTAATGTTAAGTTACAGAGAAATCTTTTCATTTAAGTTTCAAGTTGCTTGAGAATAACTGGCATTAGGTCTTCTTTAAAATGTTTAAAAATTTTAGTGATGAACCATGGTGTTTAGCTTTTCCTTCTTGGGAAAAATTGGTCTGCTCAGGTTCAAAATTGGTATCTTGCACTGTTCAAAAATGTGTCCTTTTCTTGAGGCTTTTGTATACAATTGTTCATAACCTTCCTTAAGGATCTTTAGTATTTCTGTGATTTCAATTGTGTTTTCTCCTCTTTTACTTTGATTTTATTTATATTTTCTTCCTTTTTTCGATTAATAAAGATTAAGCTTTACTAAGTTGTGTAATCTTTTAAAAAAGTCATCTTTCATGTTATTGTTATTTTGTATTATATTTTTTAATTAATTTATTTGTTTAGTCATTGTATGTGCACCCGTGTGCACGCAGTGCGTGCATATACACATGAGCACCAATGTACACACATTTGGAGGTCAGAAAGCTATTTGCAGGAGATCATTCTTTGCTTCCACCATATGAGTTCCTGTATAACTCAGGTCTCCATTCTTGACAGCAAGAGCCTTAACCTACTGAGTTATCTCACTGGTCCTTGTGTTTGATAATTTTTTAAATTATATATTTTGGGGCTGGAGAGATGGCTCAGCGGTTAAGAGCACCATCTGCTCTTCCAGAGGACCCGGGTTCGACTCCCAGCACCCACATGGCAGCTAACAACTGTCTGTAGTTCCAGTTCCAGGCAAACACCAAGGCAAATAAATAAATAAATAAATAAAGTTTTTTTAAAAAAAAAAATTATATATTTTTTAAAGTTAAAATATAATGACATCATTTCTCATTTCTCTTTTTTCACATAAACCCCTCCTGTGTATGCTTCTCTTTGCTCTATCTCAAATACATAATTTACCCCTTTTCTTGTGTGTGTGTGTGTGTGTGTGTGTATTTGCTGTTTACTTCTCTTTATGTCATTCAAAAATTTTTATTTTTAAGAAAGGTACTTATGTCATTACTCTCCCTGTCCCTCAGGACTGTCTTTTGCTATATTGCATAGCTTTCGATGTACTGAATCTATGTTTTCATTTCTTTAGAAAAACATTCATTTCTATTTAAATTTCCTCATTGATCTATTGGTTATTCAATAGAATGTTGATTAATCTTCATCTGTCTTCCAAAGTGATGAAGTTTTTGCTGCTGATTTATAGTCCCCAGGTTTTAGTCCATTATGATCAGAAAAGATACATGGTGTGGACTTAGTTATTTTTAAATTGTTGAGACACATTTTTGTGGCTTAAAAGATGGTTTATCATGGACTGAGGAGAAGAAAGTTTTCACCATGGTACAGAGTGAAATGTACTGTAAGTGCTTAATAGGTCCAATTGACCTACAGAATAGGTTTGAAGGGCCTTGATATTTTTCTCAAGAAGGTCTATCTAGCTGCAAGACTGTGGTGTTACAACCATTCACTGTATTTATATTAGAGTCTGTCTCTCTTTTTAGATACAGTTTTTTCTTTGTATGCTTGAATGCTCCAATATATACCTGTATGTTTCACCATTACTATTACCTCTTGTTTCATTGATTCATTTATCATTATTACATATTAACTTTTTCCTGAATTTCTTTTGGATTTAAAGTATTTGTGCCCAATTGTTTTTTCTGTTTGCATAATAATATTTTTTCATTTCACACTCTCAGTATATATGTGTATTTATTATCAGAATGTGGTTCCTGGAAGAATTGTTGTTTGCAGGTCTAATTTATCATTTATTTTTCATTTTTTTAAATTGGGACACTTAATTTATTTACACTTAAGGTTATTACTGATAAATGAAGATATACTTCTGTCATTCTGCTTTGTAGCCAGATAATAATTATAAATAATGGATTGATATGTTAATATTTATTTAATAGCAACTTATAGTAATTAATAGTGGGAATACTGGAATGATCTACTTATCTGTACAGAAAGGGTCTTTCTTCAAGGCAGTGAGAAAGTAAAGAGAGCATTCCGGTCTTGAACCCAATCTTTAGACTTTTTCAGCCATGCCTCAAGGCTACAGCACTACACTGTACAAGTTATTCAAGCATCCCAGCATGAGCTGCTCAACTGCTCCCAAGGTCCAGAGGATTATTGATAAGGTCTTCCATTTTGTTCCTGGAAATTTCACTTGGCCGTTTCTCATGATTTTTGGTGAATGGGGAAGAGTATTTATTGACTTCCCTGAGAATCTGTGAGCTGAGCTGTCACCCAGCTGCTCTTTAGGATTATGGGGAGACAGCACAAAGTTCATAACTCTTGAGAGCAACTACTAATTGCTTAATAGGGCCTGAGTGCTTTTGTTTTGAAAATGTCTCCATGTGGCCAGTGCCTAGATGGAAGAGGGTTCAGCATGCTGGGCTCTTTCTCCAAGGTAAAGCAACCATCTGCCTCTCACCCAACAGAGAAGATTATGGTTCTCTAGAACTAAATGCTTAAAGTGCTATTGTATTTGCAGTCTCAACAGCAATCTAGGCAAAAACAATTGAATAATCTGAGACATTTCACAAAACAAAGATAGACCAAAGGCCAACAATCTAAGGTAATATTCTTTATTATTAATTATCAAAGAAATGCAAATAAACACCACAATGAGATGACATTTCACCCCACTCAGAATGATTATTATCAATAACATAAGAAATGGCCAGGTTTGGTGGTGATGTCTTTAATCAAAGCATGTGGGAGGCAGAGATAGGCAGATCTCTGTGAGTTCTAAGCCAACCAGGGCTACATAGTGCAGCTCTCAACAAAAAACAAAATATGGAAATAAAAATGCTGATGAGGATGTGGAGAAATGGAGCTTTTGAATACATCTGGTGACAACAAATCTGTGAATTCAGTTTTGGGAAGAGCAGGAACTGTGTGGAGATGAAAATACACTCTAGCAATCTCACTACCAGGAATGTATATGAAGAAATTAAAGTCAACATGCTAAAGGGTTATCTACAGTCTCATTATTATTTCAACACTATTCTCAGTACCAAACATACGAAATCAATCTGCATGTCTGCCAGTATTGACTGGACAAGGAAAATGTAATTTATATATAAAAACACAATGTTGCTCAGCTAATACTACCACACCAACGTGAATAGATCTAGAGGACATTATGATACATAATAAATAAGACACAGAAGACATCTACTGGATTTCTAACTCACATGTGAAAGCAAACAATTTGACCTCTTGGCTAGGAAAAATGATGAGTATTTTTCACCAGGTATGGTGGTGCTACCTGTACTTGGGAGATGGAGACAGCAGATTTCCTATGACTTGTTGGCTCTGACAGACTGAATTTGCAAGCTCCAGATTCAGTGAGAGATCTTGTCTGTGGTGTTATATTTTATATTTAATAAAATCAGCCTGGACTATCAGAGAGAGCATATAGACGGTATTCATTTCTCACCCAGTCAGCTTCTCAGGCTGAACAGGGTAAATGCTATCTTCAAGAGTCCTCCACCTGCCTGGCTGCTCCCACAAAATGCCTGAATCTCTATGTCCTTTTGCCTTAAATATCTTCCCTGCCTAGTTGTTTCTCTTTCGGTTTCAACTCTGCATCATAATCCTAGAATTAGAATTAGGGTTAGGGTTAGGGTTAGGCTTGGTGCTCAGAAGTCCAAAATGAAACTTAAGGAACTACACGTTGGGCCTTTAGCAAGCCAGGTTCTTTCTGGAGACTCCAAGGGCAAAGTTGGTTTTCTTTGTCTTCTTTCACCTGGAAGCCTCCCGTTTTCTGTGGATTAGGGTCACAGCAGAATCTTTGTGTATTTTTTTGTGTCCTGTTGATTTTCCTTTCTTTTTTCTCTTTTTAAAAGATCCCAGTGATTATTTTGGGCTTACTAGATTAATCAAGAATGATCATTCAATTTTTAATCAGACCTATACAGTTCTTTGTCACATGAGGCCACAGCTTCTTGACATTAAGGATGCAGACACTCTTATAACCTGACATTTATTGGCAAAAGCAAATTTCTCCTCAGTGTAGTAGTACAAAGAGGTCTCTGATCATTAATGAGGTTAAATTAGAGAGTTACAATCCTGTATACAACTGAGCACATTAGGCACTGGTTTAAAGTGATATTTAAACCAGTGTAACTGTGGAAGGTATCCATTTGTATTTATTGATTTTAAAAGTACACTTAAGTGTACTTAAAATATAAAGTCAAAAATCTTCTCAGTCATCATAATTTTATAGAAAATGCAATTTGTATCATTTACCTCAATTTTTGCTTGGTAGATCTTTTAAGATTCAAATAAATGACCTGTCTTCAAAATGTGTATATTATATTTTTAACTGTCTCCTCCAAAAGTGAAGGCAAAATGGCTCTCTGTACTTTGTTAGCTTCTTTGCGTGAACTCATCATTGGAGCCACTCATGTGATAGACTGGCAGTTAAAAGACTCAAATGTCAAGATGTTTTCATCAGCTCCATCAACAGTAAATTTCAGACTGAGCAGTTCTCTGTTTATGTCAAATCTTCAGCATGGATTTTTTTTCTTCATAAACTAAGAAATTGCTCACATGCTAACGTGAACTTCTTTGTCCAATCATTCACACATCTCATCTCAAATATCCTTCAGCTGCTAGTGTAAAGATGATGGCACATATCCTGTGGCTGATGAACACCCATTAGCTTTGAAAAGCAAATATACCCCCTGTGAGCATCCAGCGTGCAATCATAATAGAATTCCATTTTGTGGTTTGTGGAAAAAGAAGTGTTTTAGAACCAGCCCACGTGTTTTTAGATTTCATACCAGTACACATTCAGCCTCTGAGTGGCTCACTTGTTTGCTGGCATGTAGCCTTTTTTACACAAAATTGAAGGGAATATGTAGGCAGGATCTAGGTAGTCAGGAAAATAAATTTGTATATTTGGAGCATGTGCCTTACTGTGGATGGAGAATAAAATATACAGGAAAACATCTGAAATCACTGGGAAACTTCGTTTTTAAAGAAAGACTGGAGAGATCAATCTCTTTCCCTGTGTCTTCCAACTTTCTTTTATGAAAATATTTTTCCATTTAAATCTGAATCTGTTCCATAGTTACTGATATCATGACAATTTTTTAAAAGGCACGTTTTATCGCTCTTCTTTTTGACTCTTTCGATTTTCATTCTTTAAGTTGGGATTTCAGTGTGTGTGTGTGTGTGTGTTTCTGATTTTATTTTTTGTTTTTTGAAAGAGAGAAAAAGTACATTAAGCTGGGTGGGTTGGGAGTTAGAGAGTGTCTGGTGGAGCTTGGCGGGGCATGATCAAAATATCTTATATCAGGTACAATTTTCAGTTAAGAATAATATATAAATGCCATGTCATTAAGCTATTTGGCAGCAAAAACACACTTAAGCTCCATTTCTGGTGATAACAATGTATCTTTGATTATATCAACTTGATTACGTATATGCTCAAACCCATGGACATTTGTGACTAAAGAAATAAAGCATGTTTATTTGACTAAGGTCCTTCCTTGGAATGTAGTTGGCATTCCATTGGTTTCAATGACTTGCTGCAGCTCAGAAATAAACATAAATAAATAAGAAAACAACTGTTACCTGGAAACTTCTCAAACCTACAGAAATGTAATCAATTTTTTATCTGTGTCTAGGCACGGGAAGCCAGTGGTGGATTTTCTGTCCTTGGTGTTCTCATCTTCTTGCTAAAATATTTAGGGAGCTCCCGTGGGAAATTCCATACCTGGATTGAACCTGTTTACATTAGGGAGTGGAAAATTTGCTCTTTGTATCCTGCAGCCACAAACACATCCTTGTCTCCTATAATCACTTCCCCTCGAGGGATTCATGATGGGATATAATTCTCCTCTGGTGTCTGAACACCCTTCTACTGACTGACTAGAGACACGGGGGTGTACGACTTCAAGTCCTAGTCAAATATAACACACAGTTTTGCATCATGTAACATTAATTCCCATTCAGGTGGGAATACACCATTTTGACATCTAGCAGTATTTCTAATCATGTTTTTTGCTGACTGGAAAGAAATCCTCAGTAGGAAACTGTAGAAGTGCTCAGATGATTGATAACATCTCTCACCTAATATTGCACTAAAATATTTTAAAGTCTTTTTTTTTTAACTAACTCACCCCATGTCTAGGAAAAAATGGACTATTGTTTAAAATAGTCCAATTGGTAGGAAGTTGAAGGAGTCAGCCTGTCCCATAGATGGGATTATAATTTACCAAGTAAGAAAGACATACTCTCAAATAAATATAATGCAGAACAAAAATAAAGATATGGAAAGGAAGAATTATGAGTTAAGAAGTAACAGTCAGGATATGGAAGCTTCTGAGAACATAAAAGAGCAGAGACATGCAATGTGAAGGAGGAGCACTGTGATGAACACAAGTTAACACCGTATGGTCACTGGTTAAGCACATACACAGAGGGCAGAAGTGCTGTGAAAAAGGCCTTTCCAAGCAAGACAGAAAGACTTTAAAAATATTATATAAATATGAATGGATTACCATCCTGAGTGAGGTAACCCAGAGCTAGAAAGACAAACATGGGTTAGGGTTAGTGGATATTAGATAGCATAGGACACTTATAAGTAGATATTAGATAGCAAAGGATAACCAAGCTACAATTCATAACTCCATAGAATGTAGGTAGCAAGGAGGAGCCTAAGAGACACATCCTTGGATCCCATGGGAAGGGGAAATAGATAAGATCTCCTAGTAAATTGTGAGCATTGAGGGAGGGGGTAAGGTGATCTAGGAAGAGAATGTAAGAGAACAGGATGATAGAGTTGGGGGAGAGACGGGAGGGAAAACTATGCAATAGACATCTTGACAGAGGAAACCATTTTGAGGTTAGAGAGAAATCCAGTGCTAGGGAAACTCCCAGGAATCCACAAGGACGACCCCTACTAAGACTCCAAGAAATAGTGAAGAGGGTTCCTGAACTGGCCTTCCCCTGTAAATCAAAAGGATGACCATCCTAAAAACCTTTATCCAGCAACTGATAGAGGCAGATGCAGAGATCCACAGCTAAGTACTGTGCTGAGGACATGGAATCCCATCAAAGAGTGGGAGGAGGAATTATAATGAGCAAAGGGACCAAGATCATGATGGGGAAACACACAGAAACAGCTGACCCAGAGTTGCTGGGAGCTCACTGAC
Organism: Sigmodon hispidus; assembly: GCA_004025045.1. Lineage (NCBI taxonomy): Eukaryota > Metazoa > Chordata > Mammalia > Rodentia > Cricetidae > Sigmodon > Sigmodon hispidus. The sequence continues at coordinate 749,916 of PVIH01000008.1, forward strand.
TCTGGACTAACAGTTGGGAACCTACATGAGACTGAACTAGGCTCTCTGAATATGGATGACTGTTGTTTGGTTTGAGCAGTTGGTGGGGCCTCTGGCAGTGGGACCAAGATTTATCTCTAGTGTCCAAACTAGCTTTTGAGAACCCATTGCCTATAGAGGGATACCTTGCTTAGCCTTCATACTTGGGGTAGAGTCTTGCCTCACCCTGATATCTCAGACTTTGTTGATGTTCCACGGAGGCCTTATCCTCTTTGAGGAGTGAATCAGTAGGGTATGGTTGCGGGAAGCTAAGGAATGAGTAGGAGGCGGGTAGGGAAGAGAAACCATGGTTAATATGTTTAAAAAAGGCTTTTAAATAAAAAAAAATGTCAAAACACAAATGGATTACAAATCTGATGTGTCTATGTGGAAGCCCAGTTTGATGAATGAGGAAAAGCAGATCTCCTACTTCAGTGATTCTCTGTTATGGGGTGTTTAGGTTGGCTGTGAAGAAGGCTAGAAGTAGAAGTGATACATGGCAGAGCTGGGGAGAAAGGATGGACATCCGATCCAGTTTTTCACATGACACTTGTCTGGGGAATGAATGATGCGACCATTGTCAAAACAGCTTTCTGGAAGCTCAAGAAAAGTGGGATTCATGACCAGACGTAACAAGTTATGAAGCTAAGGTTGCGGATGTAGAATACTTGCCTAGCATGGAGAAGACACTGGATTTGGTCCTTAATACAAGCAAACAAAGACAATAACAAGGAAAGAAACAAAATAGGGAGCCAGAGAACTTTCAATTGTTGATCACTGACTACAGGAAAAGCATGGATTTGAGTTGTTTCTAGGCATTACTCCATTTTATTTTATTTGCAGATGAAGGGAATTTGTCAAGGTCAACTTTTTCCCTAAAATCAGTGTGCAGGAGAGTATTGCTTCCATCAGAAAAATTGGAGCATGTTTAGTACATAGGACCTGTTGTGAAGTAAATCCCAATGTGGCTAGAATCACTTTTATTTTACTGGAAGAGAAATGAGAAAAGATTAAACTCGTTTTTGCGAAGATGAGAGTGAGATAGGCAGAGTGTCAGGATTAGAAACTTTATTGGGATAATTTCATGTCAACATAAATGTCATCAACGAAAATGGGAGAAAGGAAACCAGATGTGAGAGAGTTTAAAAACAGAAACTTCTGTCTCCATATTGTTTCAGAATTAAGCCCCAACTGTACCAGTGCATTAAATTCCACAGCCAAGCTTCCTCCTCATGGGTCTCCTGCAAATGGCTCACGTGTGCACAGTGAAAAATTCATCTCTGAGCCACAGAAGGTAGGAAGCAACTCTATCAGGAAGCATATGCATGCACGCACACAGACACGCACAGATACACATGTTCATACACAAATTTGTTAGTTAAGTTTAATTTTGAACATTAAGTGTGGTGAAAACAAACATTTCAAAGAAAATCCTCAGTCTGTGGATCAGAAAACTCTTCTCAGAGGTCATGACTTTTAGCTTTTAGCTATTGAATTTAGCAAAAGGATGGAGGTATTGAGGGAGGGCTACATAGAACCTTCCAGACTGCCTCTGCCCGCAAGCTTAGTGTATGTCAAAAGGCTTCCCCTGCAGGGTGGTAGGTAGCATAGCCAGTGTGGTCTGCAGTTCAAGAGCAGTGTCTAGTCTTTAAACAGGTAGAAGTAGAAAATTAGTAGGTAGGATCTGGACCAAGAAAAAAAATGTATGAAAGTTTAAAGGTTTCCTTTCTTTTTTAAATTTTTATTTTATTTAAGGTCTCAGTAGCCTATGCTAGCCTCATACTGTCAGCTAGCCAGGAAGCTCTGGAGTTCCTGATCCTTTTTCCTCCCAAGTGATGGAATTAAAGATTTCTACTACCACCCCCTGCATGATAAGATATTTATCTAAATTACAATAAAAAATTCATTACTCAATGAAGTTTTTAGATAGGTAATTATTTTTATTAATAGATGCTGATATGATCAGTCTTTTTGGCAAATATTGGCAGTCTCTGAGGTGAAAACAATGGCTTGAGCATGGAAGGAAATGAGATCTTCTATCTGACTTTCCTCTGTTCTTCTCCTTTGCTTCCACTAATTTACACTGTTGGTCTAGTTCCTATAAACTTTGAGTTTAAAGAACAAGGTTAGGAAATTCCCACTGAATTAATCAAAATTTCAATGTGTTGAGTTATTTAATTCAGCAATGATTGGTAAGGTATTTGGAAATAAAGTGAATCACTCCAATAGCATAATCTCAAGGAATGGAGAAAGGGAGAGAGTGTAGTGGAAAGGAGGAGGGGGAGAGAGTGAGGTTTGGTAGAAGGAGAGATGTCTCATAAGTCTAAGATCTTTGTCCTTAGTATAAGCTTCAATTTACAGCAAAAAAGAAAAAAATGTGAAGGAGGAAGGAACAAAAAAAGGCAAATGAACTCTTGAATTAGTTACTACAGCTTGATTGTAATTTTTGAAGGTGTATAGTTAGCTTGGGGAGGGAAGTTGGCCTTGGTCTGAAGGATATTGAATTGTAGACAAGTGGTTGTAACAAAATTTGAGGTTCTACACATCTGATATTGTATACTGGCCAATATCTGGTACCAATGTCTAGAGTAGGTAATTTTAGGGAGGGAAAATTGGCAGCTGAGAGTTGGAATTTTTGCTAACATGTATCTCTAAAGGAAAAAAAAAAACATTTTCTCATCTTTCAAAAAAGCTCTATTCTAATGCTATGTCCATTTTAATGATTAACATGTCATAATGCTCCTTGGTGGGTAGAAGACAAAATCAACACCTCCATGCTATAGAGGAAAAGGCCAGAGATGATAAAAGTAAATTATTTGATGGAGGTAGTAATCTGTTTCTACTTTTGTATAGAATGAATTTAAGCACTGTGAGCTATGGTTTTCAGGCTTTGGAAAAGTGCTTTAAAAATGCATCCTAAGTTCAAGTGTAGGTGGCTAAAGCCCTTAACTACTTACAAAAGTATATATAGAAAATTATATTAGGAAGCAAACAGCACCTTTAAAATGCAGAGGTCTCGCTGACAATGAAGATAATTTCAACTTGTTGTGGTGATTGACTGGGCTCACTTGGTAGCCCAGGCTAACCTCAGTCCTCCTACAGCCTTTCCATGCTGGGATTCCAAGTGTGTACCACCATGTCTGGCAAAGTTAAAATACTTCAAAATTTACACTCAAAATCCAAACTATTAACTGCAAGATAAGACGTTCCAATTTCAACATAAAAGATCTTAACCTGTGTATTTTCTTCCCAGACTCAGTTTCTTGTCTGTGTAAATGATGAGCATAAGAAATACTTCATTGCAGAGAGAATTCTTTGGATACAACAGGTTTTATTGGTGAAGGGGAATTCCAATGAGTGTTGTTACAGAACATCTTTATATCCTGTGAGGTTACATTATCCTTTCCATAATGTCCTGAGCCACAGACATTTATATAACTTGGCCAGCTTCAGTACTAGTTTCCACATTCATCTCACAGGGACACAATAGCTATAATGGTGCCCATTATAACCACTATTCTTCTCCATTGTAAAGACACAGTGAAATTGTGGAGATGAAGCTGTGCCTTGATTGGCTGTTAAATTGCGATCAATGAAAAGTATTTGTGCCATAATTTTACACCCAAGCAAGAACCAGTCATCCTGGTGACAAGTCAGCAGGTACCATCAAAACTAAAGTGTCTCACTTGGATAACTAACTGCATTTTCATTAAGTCAACAGGGAACCATATATGTTATAGTTAAGAAACAGAAAGAAGAAAAAAATCTAGGCATTTTTTGGGTTACTGAATTAAAACAAATAACTATATTCTGAAGCATAAAGTCCAAAAGAGAATGGTAATTTATCTTTACATCACATCTTACTTGTAGTGAGTTATTGGAGGGAACCCATGCTCTGCTTCCCTTTTAACTTAATTGTGGAAGAAAATGACAAAGAACTTCTTTTGGGATCAGGGACATTTCCTGGATTGGGCCATAGTGTAAATCTTGCTAACTTTTGGGGCCACCTGTGGTCATTGTTTCTTAGTCTCCCTCTTTTTTTTTTTGGACAGCTCACTAGGATGTAAAACCAAGGTTTATCAAAACAGCCTGTAGGTCAGCCTTCAAGGTGCAGTTTGCAGACTCCTGATTTATATGAATGTGCAAGTTGTGAGATTCAATAAAAGTACTGTGCACAGCATTGATCTCCTTTGCACTGACTACCTGAAAAAGTGACCTGGAAGGTCTCCCTAGGTTTAAGAGCGATGATTGTAAACAGTGACCAGGGGCTATCTCTATAAAGCATGGCTGGGGAATAAATATAGCCAGTGGTAGTCTTCCTGTCCTGCATCTATGTGGACTCTTGGGCTTGGGGGAGCCTGTCACTATTTGTCACTCTCAGACTTTGAAAGAGCTCAGAGACAATAGAACACAGCTAGAAAATCTCTTTCCAACAAATCAAAGAAAGCTGAGAAGGCTCCTTTCCAGACTTATACACACTCATTACCAGATCACATCTAATGACTACATGCCAAGCCAGCCTGCCTACCATGATAATTACCTTGTTGTCCAAAGTAGTACTGATCTGATTCCCTCTTTGCTTCATCCCAACTCTAAAAGAGATACTTGTCTTTATAATGCTTTTATTTTTCTTGTCAGCAGCCTTATTCCAACAGCTGCTTTCTCAGTGACACTATACTGAATGTCCATGTTCTGGAAGTGTTACCTTCTAATAACATTACAGGAATACACATTGTGTTCATAATAACAGCAACAATGTTGATGAGCTCCTGAAAACCTACTGTAGAGCACATACTCATGGGATCCTCACAATTATCATGAGGTAGACAGTATAATGGTGTGTCTTTGTGTTGTGTGAGTGTGTATGTATGTTAGTATGTGTGTTTATGTGTGTGAGCAAGTGTGTTTTGTGAGTGTGTGGGAGAGTGCATGTGTGTGTCTGTGTGTGTTGTGAGACTAGAGGTTAATATTAGAGATCTTCCTCTACCAAAGTCTTAGTTTTTTGAGACAGGATCTCTTTCTGAACCTGGAGGTCATCAATTATCTAGATGGGCTGGCCAAGGTGCTCCAGATATCTGCCTAACACTGTTACTGGGCTTACAATCATGCTCTACTATGCCTAGCTTTTTAGATAAGTATTCAGATCCTCCTGTTTACAAAGCAATAATTTTACTAAATTCGCACCCTCCCAGATCCAGTAAGATTATTATTTTACTTTTACAGGTAAAGGAATTGAGAACCAAGGAGTAGCCAGAGACACTTCAGTTTTCCCATCTACACCAAATGCATTCTTTCTCTACTAGATGTCCCAAGTATGCTCTGGCAAGATTGAGGTTCTCAGCATTTAGTTATTTCCCCAATAATTTAGGCAATAATTTATTCAGATGTCAATTGTGGTAAAGTCTACATAGAATATATAGAGGACCTGGTTATGTCATCCCTTAATGTAGAGCTGGCCAACAGGTGGCTTGTCTCTGAGTCAGGTATACAGCATCATGATTTTTGTTGTTTTGAATCATTTGGTTCTAATCACTGAAGATTCTAATTTCTGCTGCCTCTTGAGGCAAGAGAATCCCTGGCATCTCTGGGCTTGAGTTCTGGCACTATGGTAATTTCCTCCATCAGCAGCCAATCTTGGCAAATGTTCTCCTATTTGCCTGTCTCCACAGACCACTCCACTCACCTGAACTATCTACTTAGCTCTTGAGGGCTTATGAGTTGGCAACTCCTATTAGACAGTCTGTTTTTGATATGCTCACCCACACAGAGCACACTGTACAATGATTCTTCTGGAAAATGTATAGACCTAGTCAAAGTATGCCATACAAGAGATTTATATCGTAGTTGTATAATTTAATAACCTCCTTGGACTTTCCTTTGTAATCATATATTATTATCCCAGACGTTTGCCAGCTAAGGAAGCATTTGGCAGTATCTCAAGATGCTCCACTCACTTTGTTCCTTGTTCATTTTGCATAGCTGTGCCATCCTCTTACTGTGTGCACGACTTAGGCAGCATAGGTCTGCAAATATTTCCTGGTATATCTCATAAAATTTGATAAAGATAATTGCCAGAAACGATCATGCCCTGATTAAATAAATCCACTACTGAAGAATTAGGTACACAATTTAAACGTGTCATAAACGATTTGTTAGAGTATCTGTCAACTTATTGTTGGAGCTTTAAATTGTAGATGCATCTGTGGAAGTGCCATCTTGTTTTTGTAAATTTGACAGCAATAGCTTTTTCCTTGAGTGTATTTGACATTATTTTCGACATTGTTTATGCCAGTCACATTTGCTTCAAACTGCTTATTACTTTATTGCTGAAAATGGCAACACACACTTATTTAGCTTTTTATTTTAGAATCAGCAGGCTATCATTCGCTTTATTAATCAGATCCAACCTTGAGGATTATAGCCATCATATTCAAGTTATCTAATTGCTGCTACCCAGAAGCTGAGATATCAGTAATGCAGTTTTCCCATCTCTCTTGAGGAATTATTGCTCCTAAGGACATTATATTTGCTATTGGGGAAGGAAAAACCTTTCAACTTACATATTTTTCTATTGATAACTAAGCAGAAGTGGCTTTCTATTATCACAGAGAGAGTCTGGCTAACCTTTCTTTTTGCAGCACATGTTCTAATTTTCACATTTTAAAATGATTTTATTACCTTGTATTTGCAGGAATCTCCCCGGCAGGCCCTGTTGCATGTATTATAAAATTAAAACATTTGTTAAGTCATGTGCTATCATCTTATTGTCCAAGTAGAAAAGTCAATATTTCTAATTTGATGCCTTTGGATCTATGCCAATATTGATGGATAACGAAGGCTCAACGAGGCAACACAATATATACGATCTCAAATGTACAAAGCAGGAGGAGTGGAAGTCAAAATAAGAATGTAACTACTTGGGAAACAAAACTGTATTGCAATCTGTAATACCAGAGCTGCAGCAGCTTAAATTGTTTTTTGACATTTTTAGAGGGTACCTTTAAATACTGGGACTATCTGAAGAAAGGATGGAAGGATGGATGTGTTAGTTTCCAATAGGACACATGAGAGTTGTTTTTGTAAGCACCATGGTAGCATCCCAGCTGTGCTAGTGGAAGCCTTATATAAAACCCCAAAGGATGGGCTCTAACTCAGCTCCTACCCTTGCATGATTCAAGTGAGATGACCATGCTGTGCCTCTGCCCAGTTTCCTCACTCACCAAAAAGAGGGCTCTTTTGACATTTAGTTTTCATGCAGATTTCTTAAAAGAGTCCGTTTATGGCTTCTAATTGTTGTTACGGTATACACTTTCCAGTTTCAATGCATGCTTTTGCAATTTTTAAAGAAAGAAATTTAAGAAAATAAAAAAAATAAGTTAAGTAAGGATGCTGTGGAATAATGCTCTTATACATTGTAAAGATTTGTCACTTGAACTGGTTTAATAAAACACTGGTTGGCCAGTAGCCAGGTAGGAAGGATAGGCAGAGAGACCAAAATAAGAATGACGGGAAGGAGAAAGGCAGAGTCAGTGGTCTCCAGCCAGACAAAAGGGGAAGAAGAAACAAATATGCAATGCTAATAAAGATATAGCCTTGTGGTAAAACATAAGTAGAAAAGTGGGTTAACTTAGAATGTAAGAGCTAGTTAGTAATAAGCCTGATCTATTAGCTGATCATCTATAATTTATATTAAGCCTCTGTATGGTAATTTGGGAAGCTGCTGCTGAGTATTTGGTTAACAGGTTGTTGGGATAACATGTCCATTTACATATTGCACCCACTGTGGAGTACCATATAAAGTATAAATCTAATTAATCGTATCAATAAGAACCAAGATTCAGATATCCAGGTAAAAACTTGAATGATCAGAGCAGAAAGAGAGCTGTTTTAGTTGCTTTCTTCCTCTTCTGTTCCTCCAGTCCAAAAGTGCAGAGTCCTGTCTCTGCCCTACCTTATCATATCCTGTTTCCTCTCTACAGACCTCCAGACCTCTATGGTTAACTAGTGGCTAGCTCTGCCCTCTGACTCCAAGCGAGCTTTATTTGTCAGGAAACAAACAAAATATTACACAACATAAGGGTGCATTATATTTTCGTCCTTCTTCTTCTGTGAGCCATGAAATTATTATAGAAAACAAATAGGAAATGCTGCTTTAGAATTTATTCCTATAGTTACAAAGTATAGGTGGTATTACTGTCTTACAATCACCCATTTTCCTAAAATTATTAGTCAGGTTGACTCATGATTATTCCAGATAGAAGATTCATGTTATAAGGTAATTAATGGCAGTAAGAGAATACATTTACAAGTTATTCATTGTTTTATTCATTCATTGAAAAGGAAGATTGAGCAGTATCACATGATCAGCTGAGAATATATAATCAAATATTTCAGATGTGCTGGGATTTACCTGGTTGCAGATTGTTCTGGTAATTCTCTTTGTTTGTGCCTAACTACAAATGCCATCGGGACAGAAGCATGATGGGAAATATGAGGCATTTAGTGTTTAGTATTTATTGAAGATTCATTTATATCAGGTTGTATTTTGCTAAATCAGTTATGCCAGGATAGTCTAAAAATACTTAATCAACAATCAAAAACCACAGTAAGGCAAAGAGTAAGGCAAAATTGGGTGTGGCTGGGTCATGTAGCAGGAGCATTCACTAGAATCTGAGACCCATTATCTGTTTCAAAAGTATTGAAAACAATATTGGCCAATTAAATGGTAAGGTCACATTATTAGCATCAAGGTAAGTTTCTAATTTTTTTCTAGAATTAAGAGAGAAAGCAAAACAAAGGAACAAAAGAAAATAACTTCTACTTTCACAGAGAAAAACCTTTATTCAAGGATAGGGGGCATATGTTGATGGAAAAGGCACACTCAGTTGGATATAAAAAGGCCCCAAGATTGGAGGTGAGCTAATTTTCTTCCTTATGATATTATATATAAGTACACTACATCACCTTCCCAGAAAAAACAAAACAAAACAAACAAAAAACTAACATAGCTTTCAAAAATTATTCAGTGAGAAGCAAAGGGCAATTTTCTAACTGGATTTTATGTGACATTAAACTCTTCTGAGATTTAAAAGTAGATTCATATCTCCAGGAAAGGTCAAATGTAAGTCATTGTACAATAGTCACACTTCTGCATGAAGGAGACATGTCTTAGCTACAGTACTACTGCATATCCAAGATCATTGATCTCCAGAGCTTCCAAAATACCTGATTCCTCTTATTTTATAAATTTTATCATGTGTCCATAATGCATATTAGAGATTCTACCTTGTATCTCATGGCTAGGCCATCAAGCAATCCTAGTGATATAATTTGGCTCAAACCTGTACTATGTCCTATCCTCTCTCATCCCCGGGCCAAACTGCAATGTAAGAGATCATTTCCTTTCCTAGAGCCCATGACAACAGCCATCTGTGCTTTTCTCTCTGCCCAGAAGTTCTTCAGGCCAATCTCCCCATGTCTGGATCTGGTGTAAGTTTCAAGGGCTTCCTCCAATGTCATCTTATCCTTCATTCCTCCTTAACCTACAGCTGAAAGAATCTCCTCCCTGCTCAACACATATTTCCTTAATGATCTTCTCTCTTTCTTTTTTCTCTTCTTTCTTTCCTTTCTTTCTTTTTCTTTGTGTGTGTATGTGTATGCATGTGCATGTGCTTATGTGTGCATGCAATTATAGAAGCCAGTAGAGGGAGTCAGATTCCCTCTGATTTCTGGACTCTGTAGGCTCCTGGGCTACAAAGGATGCATGGACATACATTCAGGTAAACCACCCATAAACATAAAACATAAAATAAAATAATAAAATAAATCTAAAACCAAAGCAAGACCACACTGTTGTACTCAACATTGACATGCTCCAATCTAACCTGCTATGGCAACCATAATCTATTTCAGACTCCATTTATTTTTTGCCTATATCCATTACTTTGCTAAATACTTCTCTTTGGAGACCACCCACCTCTCTTTCTATCTCCAGGCCTTTCTTTTTTCCTGTGTTATACAACCTCATTCTGGATCCCTCTGCTTCCCCACTTTGTCCACTAAATTCATCCATCCTCTGCATGGGTATCAAAGAGATCCAAAAGACAAATCAAATCATGCCACATGCATGTTATTCATCCCCATAGTTTTCCATTATATAAAGGTATTTGTATATGAGACCTAGTAACCTCTTTGGTACCTTATTTTCTTGAACAGTTTTATCATCAGCTTCTTTTCCCATTTGTTAAGCAGTAGATTGTATTCACTCTTCTATTTTATGATTGCCTGACAATGCACAGCCACTTTGTGGCTTCTATTCCTTTTTTAATCTTATTTTTTCTTTTATTTTTGCATGTTTAAAATTTATTTATTGTTTAGGAACCATACATTATATAAAACAGTTTCTGCCTTCTTCATGCTTCTCTTCTTCAGGATGTTAGGTTCCCATGTATCCTTTCATAAAACGTTACTTGCAGATAAATCTTTGTCACCACATTGATATTGATCATTATGATCACATGACTAGAATTGTGTATTTGAGCTCTTTGAGATTATATTTATATCCTTGAATACTTAAGACGTAGCATAGTACCTAACACATTCAGGAAAACCAAAATGGGTCAATAAGTTATAATACTTATTGTTAGGAACCAGTAAAACAAATAAAACTGGCCCAAGGAAACTAAAGAACATGGACAGAGAAGATGACTTAGTGGTTAAACCTATTGCCACACATCTAGGAATGCCCGAGTTCTAATCTGCAGAGCCTACGCGAAAGATGGATGCATAGTGTGAGCAAGTATAATCTGAGCATCCTCATGGGGAGAAAGAGTGCAGAGACAAGGATCCTGAAAAGCTCACTTCTCAGGTAGCCTGGGATATACAGTGAATAACAACAGACTCCCTTCTCAAAAGGTAGAACATGAGGACCAGTCCTCAAGGTTGTCTTCTGACTGTCACACACATGCTGTAGCAATATAATTATCACATACAGACACACACATACAGACAGAGAGTGAGAGCAAGCGAGAGAGAGAGAGAGAGAGAGAGACAGAGAGAGAGACAGAGACAGAGAGAGAGAGACAGAGAGACAGAGAGACAGAGAGACAGAGAGACAGAGAGAGAGACAGAGAGAGAGAGACAGAGAGAGAGAGAGGATAGAATTTAAGATCTGGTGAAGCTCACTGTGGTCATGGCAGCATCCTTGAGGTTGCTAGAGTGTTTGTGGTAGTGACTGGGTCAGGAGAATTGAGACTAAACAGAAGTCAGGTCCAGAGACCAGCTGCTGAAGGATGTGAGAGGAAAAGGGTACCACAAGGTTCTTTTTAATTCAGATAAGAAACCAGAAGGGCATTGTGCTCCGGGAAATAAGAAAGACATCGAAACACAAATTTTGTATGGTTTCACATATTTGCAGATTAAAAAAGCAACTACCTGCAGGAGAATAGTGGCCTCCATGGGTTCAATGTGAAGTAAAGGGGAGAACATCAGGCATGAAGTAATAAGCTTCCTTTATGTGGAATGATGATCTGTCTAGAAATGTGGTGCACATGATGGGGACCATGGGTAGAAATACTGTGTCATCTCTCTGCAATTTGCTAAGACAGTAAATTGTAAATGAGAACACACAAAGATAACTGTGTGAAGTGAGGGAATGCCAATTAGCTTTATAATGGTAATGATTTTATAATGCATATTGATATCAAGATGTATTATATACATTAAATATATACAAATTTAATTTCTCAATTATACTCCAGCATAATACGTGAGAAAATAAAAACAGTGATAAAAGACACACAAAACACAGCACAACAATGAGCATGGCAAGACACTGAGCATGCTGCTAAGTTCATTTTCCATGCTTCTTTTGTATTTACCTCAAAATAAATCAAAATGTTTTTGGATGTTGCCAGGTGTTATTAGTGTGGAAACACTAAAACAATAGGAGGCATACAAAGTAATAAAAAAGACTATGGGACCAGCCCTAATCATAATCTAAATAATGGGAAATACAATAAAATAAATGAACTGAAAAACACTGAAGATACTCTGCAGCATTCCAATTGCAAGAGGCATGTATTGCATTTTCTCAAATGATGTGAGCGTCTCCTGATTCAGATACTAATGCAAGCACAGCGTTTTCTTCTTTGTATGTATGGGAAAGCTGGCCCTTTTGAGACTTAGAATAGCTTTCAAGACTCCTGATTTAAATTTCAAACTCTTGATCATAGCTGGGGAGCAAAGGTTTTTTTTTTTTTTTTTTTTTTTTTTTTTTTTTTTTTTTTTTTTTTTTTTTTTTTTTTTTTTTTTTTTTTTTTTTTTTTTTTTTTTTTTTTTTTTTTTTTTTTTTTTTTTTTTTTTTTTTTTTTTATCTTGGAATTGGAAATTGAGTCCTTTAGCTCTATACCAAGTGATAATATTAAGCATTTTGTTGTATCCACCATGCAAGGCCAGTTCCCCACTGTGCCTTCAAAGCCACAGTGAATGAACCATATTTGGATTTGCTTATCAGAAAGAGACATTTAGAAAGACAATGCACTTGTCCTGTAAGCCCCAGACTCCTGATGCTTTCAGATAGTCCTGTGGAGAGCTGCAAAATGGGCCCTAAAATCAGGCTGACATGGTCGCTTAACAAGCTTCAGTATGCTCTGTGGGCTCAGAGAGTTCGTGGTGTCACCCCACAGGGCTGCTGATGGCAGCCATCATAATTAGAACACATGAATCAAAAAACACCAGGTGAAGGTTTTGCCACAGAAGAAAGAAAAGGCAGATGGAGGGAATTACCATGCCCTTTGCCGATTAAGCCCCTTCATGCAGCTGGATCACTGGCCAGCCCTGACTGCATGAACGAGGCTGTGGAGCATATGACAGAGGTCTCACCCTGCCTACCATCAAACCTCAAAATGGTGAAGAAACCAGAAAACCTCTTCCTTGTGAATTCCCTGGAAGGAATACAATCTTGGCCTTTTCCCTCAACATAGGTTAAAAGCAGGTACCTGTGCTTGTCTTGTTTGGGCTTTGAAATATGCAAAATGATGGGGCCATGTTTCCACTGGAGAGAAAACTTGTATGCACATAAAAGATATGACCTTGAAAGGGATTTGCTGAACCCCAACCTTTATGGGCTTTTGATTTTAAAATCTCTCCAACAAAAGCTCTGCCACAGCACTGTTATTATGAAGATGTCTCTCATAGAGAGAAGTGGGTTAATTGCAAGCTCTCTCATCAGTAAGATAAAGGAGAGTTTTGAAAACAAGTGAGAATCTGTCAAAATGCACTGCATTACTATTATGGGAAAAAAACCAAAACAATAACCCAAAACTATGATGGAGTCACATTAAATATAGCAAATGTCATAAATAGATGCTATAAAACTAGTAGAAAGAGGCTGTAAGAGATTTCAGATGACTCATAAACAGTTCTCCTTCTGACCTTGATATGAATACAGAAATCCATTAGCAATCAAATTTTCAAACATAATTGTACACTAAGAAATATGTATTTTCCCCATATTAATTTATGCTGACAAGGCCTAGTTGGATGCTGTGATGTGATGTAGACTTACTTAAGATTTTGGTTTTTTTTGTCTTATTATATTGTGTTTGAGATTTGGTAAACACAATTCACTATGAAGAGCTAATCAGAAAGTTGGGAATCAGTTCAGAGGATTCACACAGCGTCGAATGACTTTCATGCAAACCATGTTTCTAGTTTGAGTTAACACTAAAAACTTTAGAGTATGCAAATCTTTGTTTATCTGTTTACAATATTCTTTTCTAATAAGGGTTACCTTAAGGATAGTTTCCTAACCTTAATGATTTAAAGAGAAAATTATACTAGATATGTTTATAATTTAAATAATAAGTACAGCATTGGATATACTAGCGTTAAGTTGTTAATAATTTTGGATGATATTATTAAACACAAGATTTGAGACAATAATCTGAATGTATGTTCATCAAAATGCTGTAGAGGGCATTGCCCAAACATGATCATGTTGTCTAGTAGAAAACTTTACTGAATCCATCAAAGAAATTACGGAGAAAATTGCATTTATGTCCACATGTCCAAAGTGTAGCCATCCCTGGAGGCCACATGGCTTAATTTTGCCTATTAAGTAAATGAATATTCTTGAAAATCCACAGAGTCAAGTAAAAAAAATACACAGTGCCCATTGTCTACTTTTATCCCAGCACAAGTCAGGATAGACATTTCTTCGTCTGATTTGAGCTTCATTTGGAAGCAATTAGCTATTTTATATTAGATATAATAAGGGTCTCTAGTGCATGGACCACAATTGCCTGCATCAGTTCTTTAAGGCTTAATTGAGTAAAATTGCATTCACACTCAACACAGCTCTAAAGGGTAACCCATTCTTGACTGCTGAACACTGTTTCTGTTTTCATTTCTTAAAATGTGCTGGGCAGGTGAAATTAATTAAGATCGAAGGCTAAGACAAAATTAGTAATTCCTTTTATTTTCATTCATCTCTCCTGTGGTTTGTGTTTGATCACCCAAATTTTAGGATTCAATGAGTAGTGAATTTATGTGCTACTTACAAATATCTTGAGCCTCAAATTGTATTCATATAACTCATTTTTAAAAATAGAATTTTTGGGGGGCTGGAGAAATGGCTCAGTCGTTAAAGGCTAAGCTCACAACCAAAAATAAAAATAGGGTATTTGTTTGCTGTTTAGGTTTAAAGTTTTGCTTTATTAGAAGAGGAGGGCTTCAAAAGTATTAAACTTTGGGTTTGAAAAATCTGGAATGCTTAGGTAATTTATAAACCTTTATATGCCTCCCAAAGCAATAAGAACTTGGGAATGAAGAGGCCAAGAGAAGCACATGTCTATACCAATATATATGCTGAACACTTTTTATGCACCATGGTTTGTTTACTGTTTTAGTATATTCTGTATTGCCATGATGAAATCAATTCCTGAGGTGAGGTACTGCAGAAGGTTTATTTGGCCTATGGTTTGGGTAGGGAGAAAGTATAAACAGCTTGGTGCTCCCAGCTAAGCATGATCTTCCATGGGTCACAAAATGGAGAAGAAGGCAGAGAGAACTTGTGAAGAGGCCTCGTGCCTAATGGCCAGTGAATGGGGTGACCTTGATTCATAAAGACCTTTTTAAAGAGCCAGTCCATTCACATGAAACCTAACCCAATCCTTGGATATAACACAAATCCATTCACGAATCTGGAGTCTTTATCATCCAGTTATCATCTTCCACTAGGTCCTACCTCTTCAAGGTCTCACCTCTTTACTGTTGCTACATTGATGGTTCAGGTACAGGCTATGAATCTTTCTGGGGCACACCACGTGCACTCCCTGGCTCTCATTATGCAGATTATGTAGCTTCTTCTCAGTACAATTGCCTTTCCTTCCTAAGAAAGCTAACTCCTCTTCTTAAGGATCTCTATATGTCCTGTACTAGCCCCAATAAAAGCATTTAGCTACTCAGCCACATTTATATAGGTATTCCAACTAATAGACTTTCCTGGATGCTGGGGTGCAGAAATTAGGTTTCCTCATGTTTGAATCCAGAGACAGAGTGAGTAAGGAAAGGAAACTTGCTATTATCCCTAGAAACAATGGGTATATCCTGAAAGTCTCTGTTTTGTCACCTTATAAATTTTTCTTTTTACAGCTCTAAAACCCAAAGACTACTTTAGAAATAATAAGTGAAATATAACAAGATAAACTAAAATGCCATTCATTTATCCCATTTCAATTTTTTTATCCTTCTATTTTTTTATTGTTATGAATAAAGAAGTCACACTTTCTATCCTTGTATATCCTTATTCAAGGTCCCCTCCCCCTTTCACCACATCAGGTCATTCTCTCTTCTCCACATCTCCCTATCCCCCCATGTGCAGGTGGTCCCAAGGTCCCATGGTCCCAATATAGCTTAGTTCAGCCTTCACTCCTAGCAAATCCAGTTTTCTCCCCGCAATGTCAAGACTGAGTCAGGTGTTCCTCTAGGGGGAGTGGGATACAGTCTTATGTGGGACCATTTTTTGATCCTGGATATCTCTGAATATTTAATATACTTTTTGATATATGTTGATTATTTATTAATAAAATATCATGCTTGTGGATCCATCAAAAATGCCTATGAAGGCAGACAAGTGTTCTTTACTTTTATTTTCATTTCAAGGATAGAAATTGTATATCCACTTCTATCCACAAAAAAATTAATATCCATATACATTTTCTTTTTATCTTCACAATAAGGGTTGTATTTTGCAGCTTTTCTTGTCTAGACTCTCACCTTCTAACTTTAGAAGATGTTTAATGGCAACCGATAATGTATACCCAGGCAATTAATTGCTATTATCTGCTTTGATAGTTTCAATAATTATATAGGCACAATGTTAAAAATGCTTTTATAAACAACTTCCCATTTAAAGTTTCACATACAAAAAATTGTTTGTCTTGAATGGAGAAAATGGAAAACCACTCTATATAACAACTCAAAAAGGAAAGAAAACAAAATGATAAAACTAAACCCACAACCTTTCATACACTCATTACAGAACACTCCTCTGACTAGGGGTGTGTGGTAGTTTCCAAATATAAAAAAATACTCCAGTGAGGATTATCTGGCTGTCCTATAATGTGGTGGCATCACTGACTGAATATGGTGTTACATACACAGGTTTCATCTTCTGCCCCAGAAAGATGTCCCCTCACTCTGAGGCCAACATTCAGAAGTAGTTTCTCATAATGACTTTGAAGAATCAGGTATGATTTGTGATTTCTACTATCTCTCCTTGTATTTTATCACCCTCTTGGAATGATGATTCAAGGACTCAGGGAAACACTGAGGCTTGATTTTTTTTTTATGACAGTTCAGTGCCCACAGAGAGCTGGAAGAAATGGTCAGGGCAAGATCTTTAGAAGAAAGGTGGAACTCAGAGATTATATGCCACCCTTTACGACCCTCACGTGTTTAACCACCTGAAAGTTTATCTATCTTCTCATCCACGAATCTGGATGGAGCTTGGTTTCCAGCTCCACACCTCTGTTTTTCCTGGAGGTTGGTTGGTGTGGCTATAAGTTTTAACTCTCTAACCACTCAGGCTGTAGGAAGTCAGTTTCATCCCAAGGTTCTCTGGAAGCCTCACCTTAACTCTTGCCTTGGATAAACTCATGTTTAATCAGATGGAGTCATTCTAAGTAAAAAAAAAGTTGACCATTCAGCAGTTTCCAAGAATTTAAGGATCTTGGAACAGAACCAGGGGCAAGGCCAGATGGGGTGAGTATATAGTGTCATAACACAACACTCAGAATCATCCTAACAGAACAGAATAGGGGATACCTGGATATCTCAATATACATCTTAAAGAGTTAGCATTCACCAGAATGGGATCTGGAAACTGCAGGTATGCTATGGTTATTTCTTTTTTAAATCAAATGCTTTGCTGTGCTAGAGCTAGATGGAGTAGCAATTGGTGCCGATGCTTCTCCAAATTAACTGCATTTCTCTGGACAAATTTTCTATTTGTCAATTGTGGTATTAATAGCAACACTCTCACATTCAATTGTGAAGAGTAAATGAGGAGACCCATGTAAAGTGCTGGAATCAGTGCGGCAGAATCTACCAAATGTTCCTTAAGTGTTTGCCTTGGTAAGGAGAAAGAATATAAAAGAACTACCATTCATTAAGCTTTCAGCTTCCCAGGCAGTACTAAGTAGTTAACATACATTATTAATAATAGTCATCAAAGACTAGGAGCAAATAAGGGGATAATAAGAACTCAGATTTAGATCCATGTAGCTCCCTAGTTAGTTCTTGCTTTAATGTACAGGGGACAAAAGAGCATGTCACACAGCAGAGATAATCTTTAATTATGATAACATCCCTCAATAACTAGAAAAAAAGATTTTGGTCAATGGAGAGCCCAAAGCCAATTTCTCTCTGAAAGCTTTTGTACACTATTCCATGACCACAAACTCCAATGATTCTTTGATGATATAGGACAATACAAATCAGACTTTATTAATGTAGATAATTGGTTAAAGTTTTTAAATTCAAAGTTTATAATTACTATCATTTTTTTGTGGAAGAAGTTTCTCTTTCAGTGGAAGAAGTGTCATGCTTCTTCTTTGCCTATGGCTGTTTGTCCCTTGTGAAACTCATGTTGATATTTGGTTTACAATGCCTTGGTGTTGGAAAGAGAGTCCTTTAGAATTCAAAGTTGTTTCATGACATTAGGTTAATTCTCTCTGTAGCAAGCACAATTTGACCTTTTGTGTATGGGTTACTCAAAGGGTTTCTATTGCTGTTATAAAACACCATGACAAAAATGCAAGTTGGAAGGGAAGGATTTACTTGGTTTATCATTCCACACTGTCCATCAATGAAGGAAGTCAAGACAGGAACTTAAACAGGGTGGAACCTGGAGGCGGGAGCTGATGCATTGCCATGGAGAGGACCTGCTTACTGGCTTTTTCCTCCCAGCTTCCTCAGACTGCTTTCTTATAGGTCCCAGGACCACCAGTCCAGGGATGGCATCCACCTACCCACAATGGGCTGGGCTGTTACCCATAGATCACTAATTAAAACTTGCCTTAACTTCTTGCCTACAGCTTGATTATATGGAGGATTTTTTTACAGTTGAGATTGTCTCCTTTTTAATAACTCTAGCTTGTGTCAAGTTGACATATGACCAGTCACTCCAGGTGTGATGCGGGGTGGGAGGTTGCAGAGAGAGAGAGTCGCCTAACATGATATCTTCCATTCTCTATGGGCCCACATATTCTAACTTCTGTTATGTCATGAAAAAATATAATGCCCTCACCAGACATGGCTGCCAACTTTTGTACTTCCTACCCTCTAGATTGAGACGAAATATATCAACTTTGTTTTTTTTTTTTTTTTGTAATTAACAAGAAAGCAGCCTGATAAATCTTAGCAATCTGTTAAATCAACAGAAAATACAGTATTAAGGAACCCCTCATACTTGTCATAATATGGCGTAAGTACAGGATCCTAAAAATGCCATGTTAATATCACATACAGTTTTCCTTTGTTAAAATTTCTTAAAGTTTTAGAAAAGTATGGAGTTAAAGGACCATGAAATTATTCCAGATATTTTGTTTCTTTTCCTTGTACTGCAGTTTTTAAATAATACTTTTAACTGTGTATATGCAGTCTTTATTTTTTATAGAAGATAATACTTCAATTATATTTATTAAAGAAAATTATTTCCTCAATTCCACAGGAAGGCACTGTAAGTCTATTCTATCTTACTCAAAATAAATGTGTGTGTCTGTGTGTTTGATGTACATATATTCATTATGATGACTAGGTTTTGCAGATCTGGTATAGACCTTACTTACTTTTTTCTGGTTCCAAACCTGTGAGAACAAAGACCAAAGGACTTTTAGGAGGAAGACAGTCCTTGGGGCTTGCAGAGTCTAACTTTAAGTACTGATTTTTCACAAGGTTACCACACCACTGTTCCTGATTTTATTTATTAATCTGTCACCTCAGATAAACTGATTTATATATTGTCCTCCCCCTGCAGATTTATGTATTACTGTTTTCTCATCTCCTCAAGATTGCTGGAAATAATATCCCCAAGCTTCCCCTTCACATGGCCCCTCTTATTCAATATTCAGCTCAGAGCTCACCCTCATCTTAAGCCTTTCTGCCTAATTCCTCTTAACTTTTGCTGCTCAGCACTTGGGCACATCCTTTCTGAATTTCCATCCTCATTTTATGCTTTATCATGAAGTAGCATGAATACATTTATTTGAACTTCCATCAAATTATTTCAGGAGTCTACATTATTTCTCCAATCACATTTTAAGTTCCTAAACTTTAGTTGCTATCTCTTAAGGCCATAACAAAGCAACATATTGCCCACACCTAAGGTCCCAGTATGTGACTCATCAACAGTGGTAGTTGAATAAACTGAAATGGTGGCGTGCTGTCTTGTGGGTTTGGAGCATCACAGATGGCCAGTTTCTGGCCTAAAATGATTCATCCCTCAAGAGAAACCAGAAATATCTGCCTAGAATAAGGAGAGTGAACTTCTTCACACCAAATTTCTGAGATACTGAAAATGTAAACAAAGTTTATATCTAGGAATTCTTAGGAAATGAGAAAAAACAAAATGTCAATTGATGAACATTTTCCAATTCACGAGATGAAGCCGAAGCATCCACAAACAAAAGCAGAGCAAACATGACAATAAAACTGGTTATCCATCTTATATGTGACAGTAAGACAGAGATACTAGCAAACTGAAAAGTATTAAATGATTATGATTCAGTACATTCTAAGGTAGTAAGTCAAAGAACATGTCAATTTGGATATTTTATTTATGCAACATATTGAGGGGAACAGAAACAAAAATCATATGGTTACCTTTTTTAAAAATAATAAGTGTATGCATGCACATGTCACGGGTCAGGGATATGTGCATGTGAATACACATGCATCAGGGACAAAAGGACAGCATCAGATTCACAGCAGCTAGATATACAGGTGGTCATGA
This sequence comes from Sigmodon hispidus, assembly GCA_004025045.1. Taxonomy (NCBI): domain Eukaryota; kingdom Metazoa; phylum Chordata; class Mammalia; order Rodentia; family Cricetidae; genus Sigmodon; species Sigmodon hispidus. The sequence goes on from PVIH01000008.1 coordinate 770,449, forward strand.
ATTTCCTGATGTGGACACATGGAACCAAATTCAGGTCCTCTGTGTGTGCTCCTAACTACTCAGCCATTTCTCCATCCCCACACTCTCTTTTTATCTGATACTAAAGAAGTCTTTCATAAAATGTGCTACTAATTTCTGATTATGACCAGTAGTTCATTAAGTGATTAAAAATCAAAATAAAACAATTCCCATTTAGAATAAAGAATAGAACAAGAGTAATTGGTGCTGCAGCCATTATTCTTTCATGCTCTGGGTGGCCTAGCCAGAATAAGAAAAATAAGGAAACTATAAAAATAATGAAATTTAACATATGAAATTAAACTTTTAGAAATTCTATAATTTTTAGTAATTTGGAATCAACTAAAATATTATATATTAATAATGGAATATTATTCACCCAGAAAGAAGAATTTCATCCTGTAGTTTATCAGGTAAAGGGATGTTAGTGGAGAAGACTGTGCTAAGTGAAGTAAGGTAGACACAGAAGGAAATACATCGTATGCTTCTGAGTGTGGATGTTTACAAAACAAAAAAATATTCATGAGTTAAAGATGAACCACTGAGGATGATGAAGCAGAAGAGAGAGCAGAAGGACGATGCACATGCTTAATGCACAGTCCATGAAAACATCACACTGCAATGCGTTAACTTGCCATCCATTATGAGAAATGTTATTACGAGAAGGATTCTTTAGACAAAGGCTGGGGCAGGAGATACATTTGGAAGGGTGTTAGGAATGGATTTTTAGTTGTTTGTAAAGTATGTGCACTGGGCTTGCTCTCCATTTTCACAGACACTAAATAGAGCCTAAATATTAACGTTTACCCATTACAGAGTATGGCATGGTATATCGCATGTAACCTGGAGGGAGTAGGTGGAGGGTAAATACTATAAAATACATTTTGAAAATAACATGGAAAACTATGGCTACAGATCCTTTGAATGCATTCATGTACACAATATACACTGAGAGAGAGACAGAGAGACACAGAGAAAGAGACCTTATAGCAACAATGTCCCTTACTAGAAGTTAACAAAAATTCCAGTGTGATGTATAAGTTACTTCTTTAGGACCTGTTGGCCAAGCAGGGCCTATAGCATCCAAAATATTATATCCTTTTGTCATGCTCTGGGTACCCCCTATAATCTGATTAAAAAAAAATCGCTACTGCTGGTTTAGTCATAGAATAGAGACTAAAAATCAAGCTGGTAGATACAGAAAAGGATTACCACTACTGGATAGCTTTTTCAGTGCTGGAAGTTGCTATGTAAGCTACTGGAAAATTAAATATACTATTCTATAACTGGGTCAATGAAACCCATACCTGACAACATTATGTATCCAAGAATCTATGGTTAGACCAGTTCTCAGTCCTAGGGAAGAACCTGCTTTTATTATGGTGCTGGGCATAGTATTAGGATTAAACTGATTTCTAAGCACTTAACTTTATACCCATAGATCAATGAATTTCTCATCCCTCACTGAAGAAGCTTCTAAATGGCAGTACATTGTGATTAACACAGTGACCCATGACTGGCCAAGGTACAGAGAATAAGATAGTTGTGAATAGTTAGTCCTGAGGGGAACATTTATGTCACACACCCCCTTTCTCAAGGTTCAGGGATCATTTCAGAATAGGGGGTGGAAAAACTGTAAGTACCTAAAGTGTTATGTTGTAAAGGCATTATTCCTGGACACAGTAGGGCAGCTGTACAAATGAACTCACAATGGTTGTAACAGCATTTACAAAACCTGTGCAAGCCTAAAGCCAGAGCATAAACCAGCAGGGAGAGGTGAGTTGAGCACAAAGTGTGACTCTAGGTTATGGGACTATTTGCTGTGGGAAAATGCTCTTATATACTGTAAAGATCTCTCACTCATACTGGTTTAATAAAGTGCTGATTGACCAGTAGCCAGGCAGGAAGTATAGGCTGGGAAAAAGACTAGGAAAATTCTGAGCAAGGAAAGACAGAGATGCAGTCACCAGCCAGACACAGAGGAAGAAGGATGAGAATGCCTTACTGAGAAAAGGTACCAAGCCATATGGCTAAATGGATAAGAATTATGGGTTAATTTAAGTGTAAGAGCTAGTTATTAATACACTTGAGCTACTGGCCCAGCATTTACTATAATATTAGGTCTACAAGTCAATTATTTGGCAAGTGGCTGCTGGGTAATTGGGAGCTATTGGTTAAACAGACACTTCTTACTAAAGCAATTGTTAGCGAGAGAGAGAGAGAGAGAGAGAGAGAGAGAGAGAGAGAGAGAGAGAGAGAGAGACAGAATTTAGGAGTGTAACCCCTGGTTAAACAGATCATACTCCAGTGGAGGATCACATATCCAATAACACTTGAGCAACACAAATTGGTCTTGAAGCATCAAAAATAAATGATAACACAAATACAGGGCACTAGGGATGGGAGGGTAAATCGGGAAAGAGCTGGGAGATCAGTGAATTGGAGAAGGGTTAGAGTGTGAACTGGGAAATATTGTGGGGTCAATTTAGGGAAGAGTTAGTGGGTGAATTGGGGAGGGGAATGCAATTGTATGACATTCCTAAAGAATTACTAAACATGAAGGTTTAAATAATTCTTTTAGTAAATTCATTACTTCAGGTTTTATTATAGTAATCGGAAGCAGACTAACATAGACACAGAATCTTTTATTTAAAAGATATGTCCCAATATGGCCTTCTACCACCCCAAACTTGCAAAGCGTGTACTACATTTCCCATAACTCTTTCACTGTGTACTTCTCATGTAGAAATGACTATGTGAGAAGATGCTAAGATATGGAAAGTAGCAATGGAAAGATGGCATGTAGTCTCTGGAGAACTTCATGCCACAAGATAGAGAAAGATACTCAAGGGTGTCCTTGGCTTTTGGTCTTTTCTCCCAATTGCTGGATTAGTATCAGCATTCTATCTTCTTCAGAGTGTCTGAGCAGAGGAATAAAAACACATTTATGGCCACACCCACAGCTCCTGCTGCTGCTGAGGGTATCTGCAAGGATCCCTACTGCGACCCCGAACTGAGTGAACTGAGCAAACCAACTGCAGGGGTCTCTGAGGGGTGGATTCGAACCCTGACCAGAGGTGAGGAGGGTTCCGCAGGCCTCAGCGCCTGTATCCTGGCCTGGGAGGGAGAGTTGAGCTCTCATTGCTT
>PVIH01000009.1:0-74873 GCA_004025045.1 Sigmodon hispidus
GTCCCACAGCAATCATTAATTAAGGAAATGCCCTACAGGCTTCAGAAGCTGACTCTGAGACCATGGATGGATGCTGCCATGGCCTACTCAGTCTGCTTTCTCATAGAACTCAGGACCACGTGCTCATAGGTGGCCCCACCCACAATGGGTCAGTCAGTCCCACAGCAATCATTAATTAAGGAAATGCCCTACAGGCTTCGCTATAGCTGGATCTTAGGGAGTTGCTTTCTTGATTGAGGCTCCCTCCTTTCCAGAGACCAGCTTTTGTCAAGCTGACGTGAAACTAGCCAGAACAACTGACTTCTTGTCAACTTGACACATGAATACATCATTATTAAAGCCACAACTCTTTGTTTCTTATCAATCTCCAAAATCTCACATTAAAGTCCCTCAGTCTTTACAAATTTAAAGGCACTAATGTTCAGTATGTTTAAAATATTTGGTCTCTTTAAAAACCCAAAATCTCTTCTCAAAGCTCGAAAAATTTTAACTGTGAACTTCTGTAAAAGGCAAAATTATTATTATTTTTTTTTTACTTCAAGAAGGAAGAGCCTGGGCACAATCAAAATCTGAATACAGAAAAACCAAACTCTAACAGTGTAAACAACACAGAGTTCAGTAGCTAGGATTCACTCATTATCTTTGGGCTTCCCCAAAGCATGTGTAGTGCTTCTCTGGCTCTGCCCTCTGCTAGGCTTAGACTGGATCAACTCTATACCTGCTGTTGTCCTTGGTCATGTGTGGATGACTGGCATCTTCAAAATGTTGGGGTTTCCTGCTACAACTGGACTACACTTTCACCAATAACCTTTCCAAGCATTGTTCAAGAAATCCAATATAGAAATGTTCAGTTTCCATGAGTGTAGGCTTCCTGTGATTTTTATTGTTTTTGAATTCTAACTTTAGGCCATGGTGGTCTGACATAAGAGGTTATTCCCATTTTCTTGTATCTACTGATATTTGCTTTATGACCAAGTATATGGTCAATTTTAGAAAAAGTTCCATGGGGTGCTAAGAAATATGTATAAGGATGGAAGCTTCCGTAAATATCTATTAAGTCCATTTATATAAAAACATCTATTAGGTCTCTTATTTCTCTGTTGAGTCTTTGTCTAGTTGACCTATCCAAGGGTGAAAGTGGGGTATTAAAGTCTCTCACTATTAAAGTATGACATTTGATATGAGGTTTAAGCTTTAGTAGTGTTTCTTTTACATATGAAGTTGCCCTTATGTTAGGGGCATAAATACTCAGTATTAAGATCTCATCTTGATTGATTTTTACTGATGTGAAAAAGTAATGTCTGTCCTGGTCTTTTTTGATTGATTTTAGTTTGAAGTCTACTGTGTTAGATATTAGGATGTCAATGCCAGCTTGTTTCTTGGGGCTATTGGATTGGAAAATCTTTTCCCAACCCTTTACTCTGAGCCTGTGTCTGTCTTTGAAGTTGAGGTGTGTTTCTTGTATGAACTAGAAGGCTGACTTTTGTTTTTGTATCCATCGTGTTAGAGTGTGTCTTTTTATAGGTGAATTGAGTCCATTGATATTAAGGGATATTAATGACCACTGATTGTTATTTTCTGTTACTTTTGGTGGTAGCTTGTGTGTATTTCCTTTCTTTTGGGCTTTTCTTCTGTGGGATTATTGATTGTGGTTTCCTAGGTGTATCTGGGTTTCTTAGGTTGGAATTTTCCCTCTAGTGCTTTCTGTAGTGCTGGATTTGTGGATAGGTATTGTTTCAATCTGTCTTGGTCATGAAATATCTTCCTTACGTCATCTATGATGATTGCTAGTTTTGCTGGGTATAGTAATCTGGGTTGGCAGCCATGCTCATTTAGTGTCTTTATAACTTCTGATCAAGACCTTCTTGCTTTTATTGTTTCCATTGAGTAGTCTGGTATTATTCTGATGGGTCTGCCTTTATAGGTAAGTTGGCCCTTTTCCTTTGCAGCTCTTAATATTCTTTCTTTGTTCTGTATGCTTTGTAGTTTATTATGTGATGAGCAGACTTTTTTGGGGGGTGTCCAATCTATTTGGTGTTCTGTAAGCTTCTTGTATAAGCATTTCTTGAAACTTTAAACAGGCAAAGAATTCCGGCCTCAACTTCCAGTCCAGTCAAAGAGAGTGAGGAGGGATTATATAAGCAAAGGGGGTCAAGATCATGATGAGGAAACCCACAGAAACTGTTGAGCTACTGGGAGCTCATGGGCTCTGGACTGACAGTTGGAAACCTACATGGGACTGAACTATGTACTCTGAATATGGAAGACAGTGGATGGTTTGGGTAAATTGTCAGGACTCTGGCAGTGAGATCAGGATTTATCTGAAGTGCATGAACTGGGTTTTTAGAGCCCATTATCTATAGAAGAATACCTTTCTCAGCCTTCATATGGTGGATGGGTTTAGCCCTGCCTCAACTTGATATGCAGACTATATTGACTCCATGTGGGAGTCCTTACCCTCTCTGAGAAGTAGATGAGGGGTATGATGGAGAGAAGCTTGGGGCTAGTAGAAGGAGGGGAAGGAAGGGAAACTGTGATTGGTATACAAAATTTTTTAAAAAATTAAATAAATAAAAATTTAAAAAAGAGAAATCCAGCCCAGGCACACAATGCCAAGGCTCAGCTGCTCTCCATCACATATTCATGCCCTCAAAACCAGCACTACCTAGGTGACTCTTGTACTACCAAGTTCTGCTGTCAAAAAACATCTGCATTTGTTAGAATTTTCTAGATGAAAAGTCCTAACAGAATGAAGAATGCAAGTGATGTGTGTGCACGCATGTGTAGTCTGTGTCTAACAATGGAAGATCAAGATTCAGTAGTTATTCAGGCCATGAGCTGGGTCTTTAGTATATGCCAGAATCCTGAAGAAGTAGGCTTTAATGCCATTGGAGAAAATAGACTTGCTAATGAGAGGAAGAGCGAGCAGGCAAAGAGAGAGCAAGCTTTCTTCTTCCATGCCCTCATGCAGGCTTCCAGAATAAGGTGTGGCTGACATTGAAGGTGAATCTTCCCCCTCAAAGATCTGGATTAGAAGTGGATCCTGCCACTTCAGAGATTTTAATTAAGAAAAAAAAAGTCCCTTGAAGCTGTGTCCAGTTATTTGGGTTCTAGTAAATTCCAGGTGTATTCAAGCTAATGACAAAGAATGGCCATTATACCTATACTATGTCACCTAGATTCTAAGTTGAAATTCTTCAGAGGTCATCTCCAGTGGAAACCCATGGATACAAGATGGGCACCAATTTGTTTAAAGAAAACCCTAAGACAGGTTTTTGTTCTACTCTCTGGATGAGGAAATGTTTGGTGAGTGCACATCAGTCTATCTAATATTTTGTAAACTAGAAATAAAAAATGTACAATACCTCAGATAGTCAATCATTCTAAAGTACTTGTCCCTTGAAACTTTCTCATGTACCAAAATAATCAGTCATTTTATTGTTTCATATTCTCTAACACTAATAATTTCTAAAAGCAATTATGAAAGGCACACATAGCAGTTTTTAAGTATTAGCATCTACCTAACAGATTTTTTTGAACAAATATTAAAATCTATGTTGTGTTAACAAAATGAATTTTCCCAGAGAAAATTATTTGTGAACAATTTCTCAATCACCCCATATTATAAGGAGTTTCTGACAGAAAATATTAGTGAATGAGTATAAATTATGACAAAACAAAGAGGGCCAAATATAAATTAGGTAATGCTTGCCAATTGCTATAAAGATGAAAAATGTTATAGTCTTCATGGAACTTGAAGTGACTTGGCCTTATCCTCATAGATTTCAAGTGTTATAATAGCATGTCTGCTTACCTGTTTGTAAGTGACACATTGTACAATCGAAAATCTTGCATCCTTCCAATGAACTGCTCTAAACCTGAAAAATATGTGTAGATAAGAAACACCAGAACCAAAGCAATCATATATTCATCTGATATTCTTTTAAAACGATGAAGTTTTAAACCACAGTCCCATTGGTGGCCCTTAAAATTCATCAAGATTGGTGTCTGTTTTGGAATCCTACATGATTAATAGTAATCATATTTATCTGTACAGCTTTAGCAAGACAATGGAAATCAAAGTGAGATTTTTTTTGTTTGTTTTTGTTTTTAGGAGATTATTTCCAGGCCCAATTCATAGCTATTTTCCTAAATTCCACTTTTATTTACAAATATATAAATCTATTATTTTGTTGGCCTTAAATTAGTTTGTCATCTACTTATAATAGCAATTTTTGGAATATTTGCTCTGCCAGTAGGAAAACTTCCTGTTCTCACATCCTACCCATTCTAGATCCAGACTCCAGAATGTTCATTTCAACTAACACAAGTGTCATCCAGAAAACCTCAAAACAAAAACAATGCAAATGACTATAAGATCTGTTGGTTATGGATATTGCATCATCCACATAATACAGCAGAGTGAAAATTCAATCTCAAAATACTATCACTCCCTAAGAATTCTCCTGAGATTACCAGGTTTAAAGACAACAATACCATCACAGATTACTTTCACCCTTAGGTTAAAAATCAACCATCACAGATACAGTATTATTTGTTAGTTACCAAACACCTGTGAGGGTAGGTAAGCTCAAGAGATTTGAAACTCCAAGAAAGGAAAGAAAAGGAAGAGGATGAGGCAAAAGCTCAGAAGGTTAAAGCGTCTGTTTGGTCTGATCTTCAGATACTGTATTAAAGCCCTGGCCAATGTCAACATTGGGAATCTCATCTGCAATGTAGGGGCTGGTGGGCCTGCTCTGGTAGCTGGAGCTGCACCAGCAGGCAGTCCTGCCCCCTCTGCTGCTGCTGCCCCTACTGAGGAGAAGAAAGTGGAAGCAAAGAAGGAAGAATCTGAGGCAGGCGTCTGATGATGACGCAATGGCATGCAGCCACAATCCCAGTGCCCAACCTGGGTCCAGCAGGCCTGGAATGTGCATAGCAACAGAACTGTGAGGAGAGATAACTGCCTTATCAAGGTAGAAAGAGAAAACCAACTTGGAAAAGCTGTCCCTTGGCCTCCACATATATTTCCTTGGCATAAACATACTCACAGTCACAAGTACATCAGAAACACACACACACACACACACACACACACACACACACACACACACACACACACACACACACCAGAAAAGAAAAGGAATAAAACAAAACAAAATTCAGCTACAGTTTGAACCTGAAATGTCCTCCTGAGATTCACATTTTGAGGAATTGGTCCCCAGCCTCTGGTGCTAACTTGGGGGCATGTAAATCTTTACCGTGTACAGCCCAGCTGGAAGAAGCAGGCATAGTGGATGGGCCTTTGCAAGTTTATCTGGCTCCATTCTTTGCTGGCTCTATGTCATGGTCCATGATGCTGTGATCAGCCTTTTGCACACATCTCACCACCACGGAGTGAGCTGTTCTTTATGTCCTTCCCATCACAAATGACTGAGACAAAGAAACTCTGATACACAGGAAACTCTCCCTTAAATTGGCTCTGCCTGGCACTGTGGTCACAACAACACACACAAAAAATAACTAAAATAACTACCACCTCTGAATTAATAAAGAGGAAACTTCAAGCTAGAGTTGATCATGAAGACCCCAGAATGGGATGAAATTTAATACATAGCATCAATTCAGTAACTGAGTGTTGGCTGAAAAATGAAACTCTAACCACCGGCTATTTTAGAAAAGGCCATTTTACTAAAAGTTTATTTTCCAAAGTAGCTGTTTTCAACAGTGCCTTGATGACAAAAATTTTCAGGTACGTTTCTTGTTTTTGCTACTGTTCTTTGGAAGACATTTAGAGAAAACTAGTCAGAAAAATCTTGTTAGGTGAATAAAAGATGAACAGTAGAGGCTGGGGAGATGGCTCAGTAGTCAAGTGTACTAGCTCTGTTTGCAAAGGACCCAGGTACAATTCCCGGCACTGACATGGCAGCTTACAACAACCTGTAATTCTTGTTCCAGGGAATCTGACACCCCTTTCTGGCTTCTGTGGATACCAGGCATATACACAGATCATAAACAAACATGTCGACAAAACAAACAAATAACTAAATCATGGGCAATAGAATTAGCACCTACAATGAACACTTGTATCTATCTAAGACAATCAAGAGAGATTCTGAGAAGATCACAAGATCTGGAGTGTTCTGAGAAAAACAAAAATCCTAAGAGTCTACGCCTTAGAATATGTATTTACACTTGTCACATATATTTATAGTCTTTGAAGACAGAGCTCAGAGGTAGATCATCACATGCTCAACAGCACAAAGGACAGGGTTCAATCCCCAGCATCACCAAAACCTAAAAATAAACAAACTATACTGTTTGAATTCAATGTCTATTTTTAAATGATACACGTTAAAGAAAATTGTGGAGAATATTTGATATACAAATATTAATTAATGAAGATCGGTATTTTTTAATTGATAAACTGAGATACATCTTTTAAAGTTGCTTTCAGCCATGATCTTTATCACAGCAACAGAAAAGTAAACTATACCAGAATGGCACAAGGAAGAATAGTTTGTATTTAGAGATAAAGAACAATGGGAGGGATGCATGTGCATACCTCTAAGCCATGTGTGCTTACAGGATTTTGTTTGGGAGGAGAACTGACCAAGAATGTCACTTCTTATAGTATTAATTTTTCTTGAGAGGAAAGATGTCATACTGCCTACCTAAAATAAATAATATCTTCTCTCTGTCATTTTTCCTGAAAAAGGAGGTTTCCAGCTGGCCTAGTCCTATGATTCAAACCTGAGCACCACTGCTGATCTGGACCAACAATCCCAAAGTCTCCAAGAAACATACAGACATTTATAGCAAGTTCATGATGTTTGTCCTATGTCTCAGGCATACTGCTAGCTAGCTCCTTCATCTTAATTCAACCCATTTCCATTAATCTGTCCTGCCACGTGGCCCATGGCTCACCTGTATTACCTTACATGCTGATTCATTGGCAGCTAGATCACATCTCCTCTGACTCCACCCTCCTTCTCCTACCTATGCTCCAATTTCCCACCTACTGATAAGGTGCCTGATATAGGCCAAAACAGTTCCTTTATTCAGAGCATATAGAAAGACACTCCCAAATCACACATCCCCATCACACACAGTTCTTTTGCAGACATCCTTTATACTCCATACTATAGTCCCAAAGGTTAAATTCTGAATGCTCTCTAACTCTTCACCTCTCAATCCTAACACTTTATACTTGATGTTGCCTTCATTTCAAGAACAACTTCTTCACCCAATTTTTGTTTCAGCTTTGAAGTATGTCCCCTGGAAGATACCCTGAGGCTGCCACAGTGCCACAAGCCCCTGAAACACTTTGATGTGTTCCTTTTATTCTATTACAGGTACCTACTTACTTCTCTATCTGTACTATAAAAGTTGAAATGCATTAAATACACTTCCCCAGCAAGATAAAGTATTATGTGTTTTCCTTCACTGGTCTGTCCATAGTTCACAGCCATTTTCCCGACAGATGGTGAATTATCCAATGATATTCAATAATGAAGTAGATTTTAAAAGGGATGCAGAGAGTAATGGAGATGGTTCTGAAGTAAACTTAGGAAGAAAGATGAAGTTGTGCATTGGTTTCCATGGGAATAGGCCAGAAGGATAACTGGAAATTATAGCTGCCTTATGATTCATGGTTAGTTACTGTGTACTGGCACAGGTATGCAAGATGTGTGATTTTAAAAATATATTGGCACATCCTAATATCTTGAGATGTCAAGTTATTGGTAGTATCAAGCACTGACAGTTTTCAAACAAGGACATTAAAAACAGGGGAAAGACAAGGTTAGGCTCATACATGAAGAGGTGTAGGATCCTACACATGTAGGATCATAAAAAAGTGAATCAAAGAACAAATGATAAACTAGAAGAATGGAAAATTTGAAGAACTGACCATATCCTTGAGGCCAATGAAGTGTATGGTGGAAATAAAAAAACCCAAGATATTTGAAATAATGATTGATTTTACTGAAGTCTTTTCTAGAGGTACATAAAATAACCACAGCGTTCTTTGGGCAGTTTGATGACTGATGTTGCCACAGTACAGTTTTCATATCCAAACCCTGATTGTCCTTCAAGAAATGCTTTGTTCTGGGCAGAAATGGGTTCCCACAAAGATATAAAGCCTCACACTTGATAATGCCAATTACCTTTGCACAGTGTTTTTGCCTACATAATAAAGTGAAGCAATCATTGAAGACAGACCATGCTGAAGGCCAAGGATGTAATTTATAGGTGAGGAAACAGTTCAGAGACATAGGGCCAAAGCATGTGAGGAAAACAGACAAAGCAGTGCTGAAACCATTAGTGAATCCAATTGAGAGAGAGATAAGGGAGTCTTCACTCCTGCCTTTCAAATTGTACAGAGTCCTATATAAACTTGGCATTGTTCTTGTAGGGTCTCAAACTCAAAGACAACAAATTCTACTGCATAAGCCACCCAACACTGTTAATTTAGCCACATGAAAGTTACAAAATTATACAAGTTAGCAAAGAGAATTAACAGTAACTTACATAACATGTTGTCTATATGACTCAACATCTTTCCTCAGTATAAAATATTGTGTACAATGTTGATGTAGGAGTGCAGAGGAAAATGTTCCATATCTAGCAGCCAGACAAGAACAAACAGTGGATTTGGTGGGTTGAATTAAGAATGTCTTCCACAGATTCATATATTTGAATGTTTGGCCCCAAGTCTATGATACCATTTGAGGACATAATGAAATCTTTAAATGGTGGGACTTTCTAGAGTAAGTATGACATTGGGGCTGGGCTTTGGGTATTATAGGCTGATTCCATGATCTGTTCTCACTCTTTGCTTCCCATTTGCATATGATCTCTCAGTTTTTTGATCATGAATATGATCTCTCAGTTTTTTTGTTTCTTTTACTGAAGGCTATCTCTCCTACCATGATGGACTTTTATCCCCTGAAAACATGAGTCAGAATAAGCAGTTGTTCTTAAATTAGTTCACCTCATGCTGCTTTACCACAGCAACATATACAGTGAGTAATCTTTCATGACACTCGAAAGGAATTTGTCACTAACTACAACCTGAATTACAGACACTTGGATCTTCTCCGAGTCTTTACTGTAGGTTTGAAGATGAGGTTGGTTTCATTTACTTTCATCTATTTTATTCACCTACAAGCATTTAGTCAGAATCTACTGTGAACTCGTCTCATTCATTGCTGCCAAAGATGTATCAGTCAAGCAAAGATACATCAGTCAAGAAAAATACACCCTTGCTTTTATAGAGCTTCTGTTTAGATACACAAATATAATAAACATGTATTTTTATTTATGTATATGTAACATATTAGATGCTATTCATAATAAAAAATTTAGAGTAGGAATAAGAACAGGACTAAGTTTTATTGGGGTGATGTGCTCAAAAGGGGACCTCATTAGAAATGCAGCATCAGAGGGAAGACAGAAGAATTTGTCTGGACATCTAAGAGTAACATGTTCCAGGAAAGCAACCAAGGGAGCAAAGATTCCTAAAGCATGTGATTGGCAAAACAGAAGAACTACAAGGAGTCAGCATCTGACTCAGAGTCAGGGAGGGAGAGGCATTAAGCAGGTTGAGTGAAACCAATAACTGACTGGCGAGCTAGAACTGTGAATTGTTAAAAGCTTTATAGCATGTTGTAAGGATGTGGGTTTTATTCTGAATGAAATGAGAGGCCTTTGGAGGCTGGAAGATGAGTGACAGGATTTCATGTTCATTCAAAAGTGTTGAGATTTAGAATTCAGGGGAACATGTAAAGAAGCAGAGAGGCCGGGGGGACTACTGCAGTTATTCAAGAGGAAAAAGATGACAGTCAGAGAGGGTGTTCGGAATGGAGGCTTCCACAGCAAGGCTGATAAATTAGAATCCACTTCCTATATCTTAATAATAGTTAAAGGCAAGCTCTGCTGCAGAGGGACAATGAAATCCATTTTATCATCTATAAAATAAAAGGGCTGGGTTTTATAACCTTTAAAAATCATTTGAGTTTTACATTTTGGAGGCTGTGATAGGACAGCCATCTCCACTGCTTCAGAATTCATAGTAGGGCATTTTGTGAAAGAATTAGAAAAAGTTTTGCAAAGACCCAAGGTGAACGTGCATTATCCATCCCAAGCAGAGGGGTTATGAATGTGAGAGAGAAGGTCATACAGGATTTCAAGGGCATAGTCTCAAGAACAGACTTTAATAATCCCTTTGCTAGTTGCCAATTTTTAACAGATATTTGTAGGCAAAACATGCCATGAAGTGCTCTCTCTGAAAAATAGCCATATGGGAAAGATAGTTCCAAATTATATCAATTGATCAAGGGCAGAGACATGACTCATACAAGAAAGACCTCAGAGCTGTTCACTGAGGAAATAAAAACACAAGGAATATCTGCTTTGTGAGTGACAAGTTGGAAACAATGATCACACAGGTCAGGGTGAAGGTAATGTCAGGGTTGAAGAGAGGGGTCTATGGGAACAGTGCTCAAGGGGCTATACTCACACAGCAAAGCTATATGTGGCTATAAGCACCTGTAACCCAGAATTGTAAGGGGCAGAGACAGGAGCTTTCTGACTAGGAGCCTATTTCAAGGTTCAGTGAGAGACTCTGTCACAAAAGGGAGTAGGGTGACATGGAAGAGCATGTGTCCTCCTTCAGCCTCTGTATATAAATCATCTGCACCCCTACACGGTGCAGAAGCTAATGCTCACAAAGCCACACACAGAGATATTTGCAGTGGTGGTAGATAGTGAGCAAAGAACACCAATCTTAAAGATGATAACAAATTGCCTTCATGACTTAGACAGCATAATTTTTCTATTTTGGAAAACCCCAGAGAACATAACACTAAAGATACTAAAAGTAGTACGTGAATTTGCCATACCAGTTCAATACAAAAAGTTTATTTTTAAAGATAGATATATGCTATTTAGATATTTTAGTCCATGGAAATTACCAAATGAAATATGAAATAATATTTATCAGTCTAGCATGGCAGTGGCTGTGAGTAAAATTGCCAGATGTAGATGGAAAAAAAAAAAAAAAAAAAAAAAAAAAAAAAAAAAAAAAAAAAAAAAAAAAAAAAAAAAAAAAAAAAAAAAAAAAAAAAAAAAAAAAAAAAAAAAAAAAAAAAAAAAAAAAAAAACCTGAACAAGATGTTATCAGACATGGCAGAATGTAATTCTTTAAATAAGAATGTTTCCCATAGAGTCATATATTTGAATGTTTTGCCATCAGGGACTAGTGCAACTTGAAAGGGATCGGAGGGTGGAGCCTTGCTGGAGAATGTGTGTCACTATGGGTAAAGCCTTGAGATTTCAAAAGCCCAAGCCGGTCCCAGAGTCTTTCTCTTCTGTTGCTGCCTACAGTTTTACACATAGAACTCTCAGCTCCTACTCCAGCACCATGTCTGCCTGTGTGTTGCCATGATGGCAATGGACTAAATCCCTGAAACTCTAAACCAGCCCCAGTTACATGCTTCCCTTATAGGCGTTTCCACGGCCAGTGTATTTGTTTATAGCAAAAGACCACAGGCTAGAATACAGAGTAACAGTGGGAATTCTCTCTGCCCTAATAGCAATGCTTATACTGTACTTCCAATGGAAGTACAAAGCTTTACAATGCTTTCAGAACATGGAAAATAAACCTGATTTTGAGTGATGTTTGGAGGCTATGCTTTTAAATGCATGAATATGTCTAAAAAGACTATGTTCTTCCAGAATTTGGCCTTTTCTACAGTCATTTTCTCTGAAACTTACTCTTGTAGACAGGAGCAATACAAAGTTTACAATCTAAATTAAAATTGGCAGCTAGGGAGCCACCATAAAGATCTGAATGGGATTGGAGCCATCTAGAAGCCTTCACAGAAAACGATCATAATTTAACGGACCTGGGAGTAGCCTAAAGAGTTGCTCCTTTGAGGTCTAAATGGGCACTTTGTCCTCCTTGTGGATGGAGCCCTTTCCAGAGGATGTTGGTTGAAAACAATGACGAGTAACTTCTTCAGTGTGCAGTGCCCCAAGCAGCTTTATGAGTGAGAAAAACCAGAACCCCAGAACCATAAGAAAAATCTAGAAAATGCTATGGTCACAGGGAGTCTTGAAAGATCTGATATGTGCGAAGGGGTCTTTGAAATAATCTGAAGTTTGACATTGACAAATTGAACAAAGGAAAAGACTCAAATTATAAAAATCAGAAATGAAAGGTGTGATATTACTACTGACATCGTAGATGTGAAATTGTGAAGCCTATAAATGAATCTAAGACTGAAACTAGATACTCCTGATAAGAGACAATATTGTAAATGGTTCTGGCCTGCATTCCCAGGCCTGGATCAAAGGTTTAGTCTCACTCTCAGCCCTGCTTTGCCTCAACTAAACACACACAGGCTTATACTATTGTTACACTGATTGGCCTAAGGCTGAGGCATATAATTTCCTAGTGCTTGCTCTCAATCTAACCCATCTTGTTCAGCCACGTGGCTCGGTACCTTATCTCAGAGCAGCATTTCCTCTGCATCTCCTGGCAGCTCCAGTGACTCTGACATCGGGGTCTAATGTCTGTCCCTGCTCTGAGATGTTCCTGAATTTTCTTAGCCTGGTAGCCCCACCCATACTTCCTGTTTGCTTTTGGCCAATCAGCTTTTATTAAACTCATAGGCAGGACAAATATTTACATTACCAGTATAATCCCACTACAGGACAACTTCCTAGAAAGACAGCAAGTATTAAAACCAAATCAAGAAGAACAGATAATGTGAATTGTTAGAGAAGGAAGAAGAGCTAAGAGAAAAGTTAAAATTTAAAGTTCTCTCTCTCTCTCTCACCTCTCTCTCTCTCTCTCTCTCTCTCTCTCTCTCTCACTCACACACACACACACACACACACACACAAACACACACTGGAATTTTAGTCTTCCATGGAAAATTCTACTGTATTTAAAAAAATTGAATAGAAACACTCTACAGATTCACTTTGTGAAGCCACTGTGTCCCTATTGCCCAAACCAGAAGAGATATCACACAGGAATAGATATCACAAGGAATTTCAGGCTCTATAGAATCATTTGAAAACATTTTCATTTCTAATGTGTTAAACTTGTCTAATGAATCTGAACATACATCCTGGCAAAATGTGAACATATTTTAAGAATAAAAAGTTGGTTCAGTATATGAATATCAATTCACACATGAAATTGACCCAACAATGGTTGTAAGTGTCATGATTCATTCTATAGAATCACTGTTGAACTCGCATACAGGTTCAAGATTATAAAACCAAAATCAAGCACTTTAAAAGAAGATAAAAATTTTTCAGTTCATCAATCACTTCTAAAATTCCAGCAATTCATATAATAATTAAGGATAAAAAACAATTTTTTCTCTCTACAGTTAAAATAAGCTTATGGTGTTTATTTTTTTAAACTATGCCCATCTACATTTATAGAGATATTAATCTGAGTAATCAAATAACCAGAAAATGTCTCTACTGGAAAAGTAAAAGTACTCTGTATATAGAGACAATTCTAAAAAATACATTTAAATATATTAGGACAATTTATAAGATGAGAAATCAATATATAAAAAATATATTATCTATATAGCATAAGAGAGACCTGGAAATTAAGTGAGATGAACTGTATTTTTACAAAGTAGCAAAGATAGTTAAATGGAAAAATAACAATTTTTTGAATATTCCTGGGACTGTTAAATTGTATAAAAGCACCTTAACCTCCATCATCTACCTCATACATAAGTTCATACTTATGTATGTACCTCATACATAAGTCAGTAATGCTAATTTTTAAGCTATACGATCTAGGACAAATCGTAAGGAAAAAATATAGCTTTCACTTAGGCAAGGATTTCTTATATATAACAACAAAGGAACATTCATATGTGGAAAAATACAGTTATAACATTAGATTTCCTGAGGAAATTCTTGTGAATGGATGAAGATACACTTAGAAAGAAATTGGTAGTTTAAGAATGCTAGATGTCCCATGGACATGGAATGTTTACAACACCCAGTATCAAAAGGTAGCAAAGAGAAATACCAGAATAAATAAGTACCCAGCAATGATCTTAGATGCATACTAAAGCATCCATTAATGTTCAGCATTTTGTGAATATTTTTACTATGTTTTGATATTAATAACAGCAATAATTTTAATTCTTTCAGTATACTCTCATAAGACTGTTGGCACCCTCAGTCTACAGATGAAAAAATAATTCCTTACAAAGAAATTGCTTTGGTGAAATATGTCACAACTTATAACTGGGGATATTTTTAAACAAACTATTTCTCTTAAGACAGAGAAACTATAGACTATATGGCAATGTAACCATGAATGAAAATATCAGACATGAACACATTAGATCAATCATGTTTTGAAATTTCATATACAAATGCCAAACCCTAAGAAACCAGCAATAAACATCATATTCTTAGGGAGACACGATGATCTTACTTAAGGGGAAAATTGAAGGGCTTTTCACAAAACCTACAGCAGTCTGATGATCCCTGTTCTACTGACTATTTTCAATACTGTTGCATGAGTTCTCATCTGGGTTTATAGCTCACAACTACGGCCCTAGAACTGAGGAGGTAGAAGCAGGAAGATTATTATGAATGTATATTTCATCTACCCTGCACAATAAATTCTAGGCCAGCCTTGGTTACAAAATGAGAGCTTTTCTAAAATATTTAAATTAAAAATTTTATATTTCATAATCATAAAAAACCAAGACAAGAGAAATAAAACATTATTTTTATCATTATTATATTATACATATTATTGCTAAATTTTAGTTTACATATAGAATAGTCACATAACTCTAGAACAAAAAATATTAGAATTAATGAAAATGTAAAACAGTAGTGGCAGTAAGAATGATATGCAACAACCCATAACATATCTTTATATAAGCAACACACAAGAATTGTGGCAGAAAAGATACTTTTTACAAATCACTAAAATATTAAAGCACATATAGATAAACAAAACATGAAAAACTATATGCAGAAACACACCAAAGGCACATACCCATGTTAAATGTGAGTGGGGCTGTGTAATGTCTCAGAGGTTAAGAACATATCCTAATTTTTATAAGGAGCCCAGGTCTGGCCCAAGCATTCATGTTGGGTGGCTCCAACAGCTTATAACTCCAGCTGCAGGAGATTCAATTTTTCTTCCATAGGCACTACACTCACACACACACACAGAGGGACAGAGAGACAGAGACAGAGAGAGAGGTAGAGGGACAGAAAGAGAGGGAGAGGGACAGAGAGAGAGAGAGAGAGAGAGAGAGAGAGAGAGAGAGAGAGAGAGAGAGAGAATAAACCTTTTCAAAAGGAAAATCCAAATAGAAACTTATACCATGATCAGAGACGCAGATATTCAAGATAATAACAACATAAGTCCTTCATATACTTCAATATAATTTTAATTAAATTCTAATGAAATTGTCACTATATAATTGTCATGAAAAGAGATCCTGAAATGCATTTGGGGAAACAATGCCTAATAATTGTTGTTTGAAGACTGGGAAGAAATATCAGAACAAGAACATACTCTGAGACATCAACACACAATCAAATGTACCACTTTTTGACAAGAAGTTGATTAATTTGACCTCCGAAACAAACAGGAAGTACACAGTCATAAAACTAGAGTGGCAGATCAAGGTGACTTTACAGTCATGAAGAAATTCATGGATATTCAACAAAATCAAAGGGAAAAATATGTACCAATAAAATCACTTAAAATTCAATCTCTATATCACACATAGCACAGAAATTAACTTCATGAAGAAAAAAAACAATAGATGATACTTATTATGCCAGGATATGTAAGAGTTTCTAAAACAAGATACAAATATATGAAGTGGTGGGTGGCCAGAGAGCACCAAGATGGCAGAGTAGAGGCAGCTCGTACTTTCCAGCTGGGGATTTAAACTAGACAGAAAACAGACTTTTAGCTGTGACTGGGAAATTTTAATAATGGACTTAGACTTGGATAGAACCAGAGACTCTGCTACCAGAAAAATAGGCAAGAAAAATAATGCTTTACTCAAGAGCAAGAGGTAGCTGCTCAGCTATCCTACAGGGAGGAGGTGGGCAGGGGCAAAGGACGCCAGAGAAGCTAAGATGTAGTCAGCAAAATTGAGGGAAACCAGACAGACAACAGTAAGGCAGCTGCATCTGGTCTGACTTCAGGGTTGCACCGCATGCTAGCAGGTGAAGAGTCCATGCTCCTCTAATAAAAAGGGTACGTGTAGTAAGCAGTGCTGTGAGCAGCAGCGATCTTGGAATGTCGCATGAAAGTATGTTGCTTTGGCAAGCCCAAGTTCCCATGTTTCTTTTCCATACCAATCAGATTCATGTATACTCTCGTTGTCCTGACAACGGATCCCCTAGCAGTTCAGTGAGGCACCTAAAGGATATGGCGAGGTGACTTGGTCCACAAAGCACTTGCCACACAAACATGAGAATGGTGATGCATTGTGTATCAAATAAAGCTCGCCTGGAGATCAGAAGACAGAGCCAGCCACAGTTAGCCATAGAGGTCAGGGAGTGGTTTCACACACCTTAATTCCTAGCACTAGAAAGGCAGAGGCAGAGATACACCTTGATCTCTGTAAATTTAAGGCCACACTGGCCTACATGAGATTAACCTGGTCTAAAACAGAAACAGATCTAGGCAGTGGTGGAACACACCTTTAAGTGTAGCACTAGGAAGGTTGAGACAGGGTGATATGTTGAGGCAGAGAAGGAATATAAGGCCTGAGGAGACAGGGATTCAGCACTTCGCCCTGCCAAATTCTTCTCTTTCAGCTGAGGAATCAGAGCATTCAGTCCAAGCATTCCTGAAGATAGAATCTACCCTTTAGGCCTGATGAGTCAGTACTAGTGAAAGGCTTCTCTAGTAGTTTGCTCCCCTGTCTCTCTGATCTTTAAGCTTTACTCCAATATCTGGTTTGGGGATTTTAAGACCAATTAGGATTTGCTCAACACAGGAGGACCTGAGTTCGATTCACCACATGGGGTGGTGCTGGTGCATGCCTTTAGTCCCAGCACTCAGGAGGCAGAGGCAAGTGGATCCCTGAGTTCAAAGTCAGACTGGTCTATAGAGTGAATTCCAAAACAGCAAGGGCTACACAGAAAATCCCTGTCTCAGAAACCAGAAACCAACAAAGCAAAACAGCTACAAACAAAAAAAAAACAAAAAAACATCAATCATGGTGACTTGTTGAGAAAGAAGAAAGAAAGAGATCTCTTGCATTTGATAGCCAACCAGCAGAACCCACGCCACTAGTCCCAAGTCCCTATCTCAAGGACCACGGCCATTCACACGTACAGGTGTATAAGCATCACACACACATACACACACAAAAGAAAACATATTAACTATAGATAGTAGAATTTGAATTGGAGACAGGGTTTTTGTTTTTCATTTTTTTTGGTAATTATTTGGTTGTGAGCCTAGCCTTTAACGGTTGAGCCATCTCTCCAGCCCTTGGTAATTATCTGAGAATTTGATATGAGGTAGTTTGATCACATTCCCTCCCTCTCCCACTCCTGCAGATCTGCTCCTCCCTAACTCGTCCAAGTGCTCCAGATCATCAGCCTCATCTTCAAGCCAAAATCCCAAACAAAGGCTTTTTACTCATGGTTTGTTAATTTTTTTACTGGCTGACCTTAAGCTCAGTGACTCTTGTGGTTTTCTTCAGACTCCATCTCATTATTGATCTCCTTCATTACTCTATTTTCTTAACTCTATTTGGTTGCTTTTTCTCTATTTTCTTGGAACACAGCGATCTTTATAAACGTCATCCCAGAGATTTTTTTTTTCCAGTATTTCATTGTCACGGTCACTTTCTGTTGCTATATCCTTTCTCCGTTTGTATCTCTGTCAGTGTGTCTCTGTCCCTCTCTCCCTCATTTTCCCTTACTCTCTGCTTTTTGGCTCAAACTTACCATGTGGCTGAGAACTACCGAACTTCAGGACAGTGCTCAGCCTCCTCCATCTCAGTGTTCTTGAAAAGCAGAGATGGGGGTCAACTCCCAATCTGCCTAAGCCATAAGCCAGACAGTTTGTAATTATTATTAGCTTTTGTGTGATTATTTGGAGCTAAGCAACTGTAGAACTGCAAGTCTGCACCAAGGGGTGAATGGGTCAAAAACCTCAGGCTACAAATGGTACCCAAGGTAGGGTAATGAGAAAACTTTAAAAAGGGGCTGGAGAGATGACTCGGTGGTTAAGAGCACTGACTGTTCTTCCAGAGGACCTGAGTGTGATTCCCAGCATCCACACGGCAGCTGACAACTGTCTGTAATTCCAAGATCTGACACCCTTACACAGTTACATATGCAGATAAAACACTAATTCACATAAAATCAAAATAAATATTTAAAAAAAAAGGTTCTGAAGGCATAGAAACAGAGCCACATTGGGCTTCCTAGTCTCATGGCCACAGCAAGTCACAATGTCTCCATCTGACTCTGCCCTCCTTCCCCTATATCTATGGTCAGATTTCCCACCTGCCTCTAAGATGGACACTGCCACTCAAGAAAGCAAGAGGTAATGGAACACAGGTAAAAGCCTCTAGCTACCTGCAAAGACATAGATTACATATCATACCATACATATTAATTATCTTCTATCAGTTTCTTTCAAGTATATTTTCTTTCCATTATAGATTTTTCTCCGTGATTCAAGCAAGTCCTTAGAAAGTTAAAGTAAAAAGAAATGTAGTTATGTGGCATGATTGGGATTGATGTCATTGATCCATAATAGTTCTCTAAATATTTGATTCAAAAGTATAGAGCCATGTGAATCACAACTTTTCAGGACTATTTCAGAAGTGCTGTATAAACATATTCTTAGTTTCCTGCTGAGATGAGTGATACCTCACTGTATTTAAGTAGAAAAATTCTTGCTTTAGAATATTATTGGCCATTAAGGTATCAATGATTACTTTTTGAGTACCTATAAAAGTAAAGGTCAGAATAGAAAAGATCAATGGTCCAAATCTAATCTCAGTTGCTTTCATGTTTTTTTCATAGTTTATGATTTTAACCTCATACAAGAAAGGAAATCCCTTTTACTTTAGTTCTTCACTTATACTAATTTTCAGAAAGCTTTGAGAATTACATTACAAAAAGGAAAAGTATATAAATTCAGGAAGGAAGAAAGACAGGTAAATGGTGTGGAAAGAGATATACTATACAGGATTATAAGACAGTTCATTGGCAAGCTGCTTGCAATGCAAGCCTTGCGACCCGTTTGATATCAAGGACCCAAACAAAAGAGGTCAGCAGTACAGCATATACTTTTAACTCCAGAATTGGTAAAAGAGCCAGGAAGACAGGATCATCCTAGACTGTTGGCAAGTACTAGGTCAGGGAGAGACTGACAACTGACAGACAAGAACTCAAGACGATCATTATTGAGGAACAACGGAGAGCCCATCTCTTGGCATCCAAATGAATATACATACATGAGCAAATAAACATGCATGTGCTCACACATAAAAAAGGAAAAAGACATATAGACATGTAGGAGGTCCTAGTTAAATACAAAATCGATTGCAGTTTGTCATATGAGAGATTGTCTAACTGAACTTTAAGAACACAATGAATTACATAATAAGAGATATAAAGTGTGTGACTCACAGCCTTCTTGCATAAGAATGACTGATTAAGATTCAATGAAAAATATGTAATTGTGAGTTAGTAGAGTAAGTAAAGGCAAGATATTTTATAATCTTGTAATTTGAGACCTACTGGCATGATTATATGTCAATACACATGAAAGTATTGAGAAACCTGCCTAATTAACTGGGAGTTTAAAATGTATTCGATGTTTACCATTTTCTTGTTTGGCAAAGAATAAAAAAGAAAAGAAAAACAGCATTATACTATTGTGGGAAACAGTTGAGTAACCTGGCAAGCTACCGAAAGTTAAACTTTGGGTGTTACTTAATCCAAACTACTATTTGGGGGACATTCAGAATATAATTAGACAATGGCTTGAATATGTTCTGACAAATGTTGACTGTCTAGTTCAAGAAACAGAGTTGGAATAGCTATAGCATTCAAAAGGAAGCTGGCTAAACAAACACAAGCATCCTATAATGAGAAATGAAGAGTGCTGTGAGGAAAGAAATGTATCCTGTGTACAGTATGCAAGGGCTGTGTGTTTTGTCCCTTGAGAGAAGCACGAGTGTGTGGGGAATAAACTCCGGCCCACACGTCACTGGAGCACAGATATTTAAATGTCTACACAGATACTTGCCAAAGAGTATTCAAAAAATGCTAACAGTGTTCCTCTCTGAGTAGAATTTAAGTAACCAACACTCACATGGCTTAATTGGGCTGTTGACAATTACTGTTAGTAAACTATACTATACATATTTAAACTTTTGGGTGGGAATGAGAAATATAAGCACTTTATAAAGTATGGTCTGTAAATGCCCACAGATTTTGGTTCTTAGAGATCAGATTCTCATAGTATAGAACATAGTCTTGGTACTTTCACATGTTAACATTCCATGCAGTGCATGCGGTATCTGGAAAAACAGTATTTCTCCAGTCATTTAAAATTTTGTATAAAAAATTATAATTCCAGAGATATTTATGAGGCTCATTATCAGCTAACTCTTACAACTTAACTAAATCCCTTTTATTAATCTATGTCTTGCCACACGACTAGTGGCTTTATCTGTGTTCTAGTACATCTTCCTCTCTTGGGCCATAGCTCAAAGCATCCCTGTCTGACTCCACCCTTCTTCTCCCTTTATGCTTGGATTTCCCACTTGCTTCTAAGATGGCTTGTTGTATGCCAAAACAGTTTCTTTATTAACCAATGATATTCACAGCATACAGAAAGACATTCCACATCACTTTAAATGAAAATGTCCCCAGAGTTTCCAGCATTTAAATATTGGGTCTCAGTTGAAGGCACTGCATAGGAAAGCTTGGGTAACATGTCTTTGTTTAGAAGAAGAGTGTCACTAAAGCAAGGATTTGAGAGTTCATAGACTAGTATCATTGTGAGATTTTTCTCTGTGTCTCAAGCTTTCAGTGTAGATATGAGCACTCAACTTTCTGCTATTGCTACTATACCTTCCTTCACTTTGTTATTCATAAACTCTGATTCTCTGAAACAGGAAGTATAAATAGACTTTCTTCTACAAGTAGTCTTGGTCACGTGTTTTATCACAGCAAAAGAGGAGTAACTTATATAATATGGGTGGTCTATGATGTCTATTTTCATATTTAGAAGGCAGCCTGAGCAAATCAAGTTGCCACATTAATATGCATGGAGCCAAGTCCAATGAGAAGCATTTCCTTTTATCTATTATCTTTTGAAATGTGTCCTTGGAACAACTGATGACAACTACAGATATGACACAGGAAAATGTCTAGGGCAGTTAATACTTGTGTGAAAAGTCATTACCAGTCAGGACCAGAAACCCAAAAGCCACTTTTTGATATGCTATAAGCCCACTGGACAGGCTAGCATCTGGGGCAGTGGGGGAAAGCACAGGCTAGCATTCTGGTGCTTCCTGGTGGCACTTTTAATTTAGCTGGAGGAGATAGTTTATGTAGCTGCCCACTCAGAACAAAGCCATCTTAGATATGGACACAAGTATGGTGGACAATGATTTAATTTTTTGATTAAAAAATGATACAAGCAAGAGAAAGAAAATGATTTATAGAAAGTCCATATGAACATTCTGTACCTATCTCTATTCTGATTAGAGAGGTGGCAGAGTGCCTGCCTCATTAGGCAGAAGTAATGAGCCCATCTACATGCCATCTCTAATTAGAGAAGAGATACAGTAGATACAACCATACCTGTAGGCTGATGGAATAAGGCTACAAATTAAAAGAATCCTTTCCTTCTTCCAGTATCTAAATACCCATAATATGCATGTAAAATACAATAAAAACTGGATTTTTTTGAAAAAATATTTGCCATTTCTTGTGTTATAATCATAGGTGAAAAATCTTTTTTCACAGAGTCTAAAAATAAATATCATTTTTGGATTAAAATGGCCTTTTGAAGCATCAATTCAGCATTTAGTGCAGTAAAGTAGAACAGTGTCAAGTCATTTTAGCCCCGCAGTGCAAAGCTGACAAATTTACAGTGCTAACAAATGCTCTTGGAAACACTTATCTCGAGGAAAGACTCTTAGAAACACTAGTGAGGGTTAAATACCTAAATAAGGTTCATGTGATTTAAATGTTTTATTAAAACTTCCTGTGTGCAGAATACTGAGTTTTTAAAATATGCTAATTATTGAAGCCTAGTTTCTAAAAACACCGACTACTGAAGTTATGGTTTCATTTGTTTAGCTTGATCTAAGAATAAATGCAAACTGATGTAATATTCTTTTTAAATTTTATAAATGCATACAATGCATCAGAGTCATACCCATGGCCCCTCCAGCTCATATGGACTCCACGCAACACATCTCACAGCTCCCTCCTAATTTCACAGGGGTAACCAGTTACTCTCTTGATTAGATTTGCTCTTGTCCCACAGGAAGGAATCCATGCCGGGTCTTAGGAAACCCATGGCTAAGGGAATCATAATCCTCTTTCCTGGAGAACCTACTGATACTGTGTTGCTAATTCTTCTGCTGTCAAAGTCCCTTCTAAATGCTATTGTTTCTATCTTAGCATTCAGTCTTGGTTACAGAAGCTTTCTGAAAGTAATGGTTAACACAGAGACTCTTAACTGCTGAAAAATGTAAAGAATGGCACCTTATGGGTACTCACTGAAAGGCCATCTATTATCAATGATTCCTCACCAAGTACTTAGAAACTATCTTAAAACAGAAGGCAGAAAGAATGTCAGAGGTAGGTGATGGAGAGAATGCGTGGGGAATGTGACTCTGAACACTGCAGGGTTACTACATACCTGAGCTCCAAAGGATGTGGTCACCTAGAGAAACATCTGAAAGATCAACAGGAGTTAACATTTCCAGTGGACAAGAGAGAGCTTCATGATGATACCCCTAACTGAGGACTCAACGGCGGTTGATGCTGCTCAGTTTTGGGGGAGTCATATTTCTTTGGGTGGAAGGAGACCATCAGTAGCTTTTTCCTACTCCTGTGAATGAACCCTTTCATGTACAGTCAGCAGTAATTAGAATTACTGAGTTATTAAAAATTAAGTAGATAGATTAATACTGACTTTTTTCTTTTTATTCTCTATAATAATGTTTTTATCAACTCATTGTTTCACAGAAAGAAAATACATATCCAAAGATATTAATAATTAAAACTGCTAGCTAGATATATTAGGGACAACTCAAAGAAGATTTCTCTGTCTCATACCATAGCCTAGACTAGCCTCAAATTCATTTGTATAGCCTAGTCTCACAGTAAACATGGGGTCTTCCTATTTCAATGCCTGTATTATGTTCTTCTCTGCAACACTGCACTCTGGGCGTCACTTATCACTCTTTCAATATATACTGAGCAGTATATTCTAAATCTATATAACCTCATATAGTGCTTCTAATAGCTTTGGATATTGTGTATTAAACACAAATAATAAATTAAATATCAGAAACTGAATAAGACTAAATTTTTTGATCAAAAAATATACTTGTTTTGAACTCATTTTTTCTTTTCTTTCTTTTATTTCTTATGAATAAAGTCATATTTTTTATCCATGTATCCCCTTGTTCAAACTCCTTTAGGACTCATGTTGGTTTGCTAAACAAAACCTCAGACATTTAGTAATTGTTTTTAAAGTATTTGAAATCAGATCACAAAAGCACACAAAAAATTTAAAAAGCATAAGGGAGGCAGAGGCAGAATAAAGGAGAATTCTGTATGTTCATCTTGGGTTCTCTATAAACCTAAAACTTTTTTTTAACTGCCAACTAAAAACAATTCCCATTAAGCATGCAGAAATAAGCTTAAAAAATTAAATGTTTTCTATAAGGAAAACAAACCATTGCTGAAATGAGGAAAGTATTATTGCCATGAGGTAGAGAACTCGATGTTATTTACATCTCCAGACTCTCAAGATTGATATAACAACTAATACAATGATACATATTTAACAAAAGTATTCTGGAATATGAGAGGACAGAACCAAGCCAGAAAATCAGGAGATGGTGACCTTCATCTTTTTATATTTTTCTGCTTTGAAATTTAGAAACAAGTTTTATTTAATATCTGAAATACAATTCCTAAAATATCAACTTTTCAGAAAACTGTGGCTACACAATAATGCATTGCCTCTATCATGTTAGAACGTGCATTACACTCAAGTACAAAAACCAGGAAACAAATCACCATCCTTCAACAATTTGAGCAAAGATAGAATGAATGCCTAAGGAACAACAAAGATGGATTTGCAGAGGATGGGCTGTTTACGTCAATCCCCATTTAAAAAAAAAAAAAAAACAAAAAAGCTCAAATGCATGGGTTTTCAGGTATGTATACATTAAGTTGAACCTTTGGCACTAGGAACCAGGGCATCTTAATATGTAGTATTAACACATATTAGAAAACTGTGTAGTGTCAAAGGGATACAACCACCAGCATTCAAGGGGATCTTGCCTTCAATGCCTAACCTACATCTTTAATCCCATCACTTGGGAGGCAGAGATCCCCTGGATCTCTATGAATTCAAGGCTAACAATAAGGCAATGCTAGCTCACACCTTTAATTCTAGCTCTCAAAGAGTTGATCCAAAAAGTCAAATAGTTGGATAGGGGAATAAAATAAAGCAGAAGAAGAAGTTTGGCATCCTATCTGAGCAACCAGTCAGTCTGAGGACCCACAAATGTAAGACTTAGCCTGTTGAGTCTGAGGACTTGGCTGGGTAAGAACTGGCTGTGACTTGTTCCCTAAACTCTTGGATATTCTAGCTGTTTCCCAATATCTGGCTCTGGGTTGTTTTTTTTTTTGTTGTTGTTGTTGGTGGTGGTTTTTTTGTTTTGTTTTGTTTTTTTTTTTGCTTTTTTGTTTTGTTTTGTTTTTTTGTTGTTTTTTTGTTTGTTTGTTTTTTTACTATAATACTAAATAGAATTTATGCAATATCTGGTGCTCACCTTTTTGGGCACAATTTTTCAAAAAAAAAAAAAAAAAAACTATATGTGGCTTGGCTGGCTAGGTTTTCTGTTCAAAGTTAACCTCCAGCCCTAGGCAGAACCTGCCACACATGTTTCTTCTTCACAATCATCTTGGTGGGTTTTCAGACAGTAGCTTCCTTCTCCTGGTGCATTATATTTTTTTCTGGGCCCCCTCCTTGGGCTGCTACCACACTATGTAGCTGCCCTAATTCACAGTCATCTGAATTGCCATTGACAGAAAATTTGGTGAGTCAATTGGAATTTCTTAAAAAGGAAGTTAGTTCAGAGAGAAAGAGAGAGTTTTTTTTCTATATTAAAAATGGGAAACAACATTATGATAAGAAGTATTTGGATGTGTTTGATAATACATTAGATGGTTTGAAAATGGAACCATTAAAGGAGAAGATAATTATCAAGATGAGATTATCACAATGTCTATTATAAATATTCTTTTATTAAGCATTCTTTTTTAGCCAACATTTATATATCCAGTAAACTTACAGGAATTGACAAATAATAGAAACTGTATAAAAGCTGAATGGACCCCAGTACAAATGTTAGATTTAAGGAGATTC
This sequence comes from Sigmodon hispidus, assembly GCA_004025045.1. Taxonomy (NCBI): domain Eukaryota; kingdom Metazoa; phylum Chordata; class Mammalia; order Rodentia; family Cricetidae; genus Sigmodon; species Sigmodon hispidus. Next base: position 25,700 of record PVIH01000009.1, read on the forward strand.
AAGGAAGCAATAGTCACTTATGCATTCACCATTTGTAAAGCAAATGTTAAATTGCTGGTAAATTTGTAACATAATTATCTTTAAATACCAGATAGATGAAATTATAGTAGTGCCAGAGGCTGGGCCTCAATAACAGTTGAGGACTTGGTGAAAAATATGAATCTAAAATCATAGACAAATGAAGTAAAGATAGGAGATTTGAAATCTCCCAAGATCAACTTCTTGAGAGGAAATTATGCCTATAGAAACAAAATCTTTATATTATAACCACATTCTGGATTTATGATGAATAGCAGCCTTAAATACTTGGGATAAAACTGAAGACATAAGGAAAGAAAATGATCCAAGGGCCAAAAGAAACATTTTACAGAATTCTTACAAAGATTAACTTCACCAGTAAATAGAATGGGACCAGATTCAGAAGCTAGACAAATAATAATTGAATCTCTGGCTCTTGAAAATGCTAACTCACAATGCAAAAGAATAATTAGGTATTGAAGGCAAGATCCGCACCCTTGGAAAATTGTATCTGGGATACAATTAATATGGAATCTTATAGCTATGATGATAGGTAGGAAAGGTTATTTCTAGATGTTTAAAAAATTAAAATATTAAATGTTACAACTGTGGAAAGCAAGGTCATATAAAAAGTAAACAAAGTGTTCCCAGAAACAATATTTTTGCTAAGAATAACAAAAAAATGCTGCTAACTTTTCAAACCTGCAAAAGGTGTGGCAAAGGCAGGCACTGGACCAATGAGTACAGGTCAACAATGGACAGACAAGGTAACTTTTTGCCTTCAGGAAATGCCCTAAGGGACCTCTCTTAGTCCCTTATATCAAATACATTTCAGACTTATCTTTTCATCTAGAGGAAACCCCTTTCCAGAGAATGAAAGAACATAATACCTATTGTTTAAAAAAATAAAAACAAACAAAAAACCATATTGCTCTGGACAATATAAAAGCTGTAGAAGAACAAGCAAAGAAACAAAAATCAGGAGAAACCACCAATAAAAATGGGTAAAGATTAGAAAGGGAACTCTCCAAAGTTAAAATTGGGGAAGGATTTTGCTTTTGTTTACATAGGTTTAAAAAAAACATGAATATCATCAAAATTAATAAAGACTTGATTCAACAAGAAAAACTCCTTGATAAGAAAATCATGGCTCGTCCACCAATTTGACAATTCTTTAAGTTGTAGGGAAAACTCACCAATCTAGGGTCATGATACAGCTTTGCTTTTTGTCTTCACAGAAAAATAGAAATACTCATCTTCAAGGAGTCAAAAGATCTTGGACAGCTAGACATCTGAAGCATAAAAAAATGGCTATCCAGAAAAGATTTACAAGCAAAGAAACATTGAACCTAGTGGTTCCAATATACTTTACATGATAAAATCTCACTGCCTAACATATATACCTCTTTATTTATAAGAAAATTTGAAGTCCCAATTGAATTATAAATTAAAGCTATCTTTGGAGTTGGAGTCTGGCTCTCTTCTAAACCCAAGGTTGCTTGTTAAAGAAAAATGCAAAATCTCTGTATTATATCAGAAGAGTTACCTGGTATGGGACAGAAGAAAAAACAAAATTAAGGACCAATCAGTTGCTACTAATCTCATAATTTTTAAAAATAAATATTATTTTAATTTATAAACATAATACATGTATATTTTAAACTATTTGCCATCATATTAATGATCATATAAAGTACTAATTAATTGTAGAAAAAGGGCTTTATCTAGCTTCCTGTACACTATTTGAGTTTGAATCTTTCATAATTTTTCAGAAGTAAACCTGGACAATGCCTAACTGTATGACCTTTGAAGTCTCAAAAGGAAGATAGGGCCCTACAATAATGATTCACATGGACTATGACAAAGCCTCTAGGTTGACAAATACCAACCAAAGATTAGATTTGGACTGAAAACTGCTCAGGACAATTTTGAGGTGACTAGCTTAGATGAACCAGCCTCACAGACTACTCTAGCCACGACTTGAGACAAGCCCTGCACTTTCCCATTATGCAAAGACAACAAATGATACAAGTTACTTATTTCAGTACTTAACACTTAACAAAATTTTTCTTTTCAAGATCCCCTAAAGATGTCATTGCCCCCCGGACTACAGGAAGTAAATATAAAAACATAATGCCCACATTCCCAAGAGATGAAGTGGGTGGTTTTGGTCTTTTAATGGGTTATGGATAGTTGTCATTATTTAGGGTGACTGGTTACAGATTGTTATTGGTTATTGTTAAAAAAAATCCCTGAAAAAGGGAAATTAGGGTTCTTGTCTGAAAAAAAAGATAGAAAAGGAAGAAAAAAGAAGATACAGATATGACAGGATAAAAGGGTAGATTATTGAATCTACTCAGAGAAGGGAATATGTATACGATAGAATATAAGGGTAGATTACTAAACCTACTTTTAAAAAAAGCAATTACTAGTTCCAAATATTATATATTGCATGGGATTTTTGTATTATATACATATATTTTCTATATTGATACAAAGTTGAGGTTAATTCTGTTGCTGTAATATATTTATTTCTACTCTTCTTTACGGTATTGTATCTATACAGTTCATCTAACAGTGTAATAAAAATTGCTAGACCTTAAAAGTTATTATTACTGACTAATTAGGATATAAAGAAATGCAAGTTGATAGTCATTACAATCAAACTTCTATTCATATTAGACATGTTTTCAAGGTCAAACAGAGATTTATTTTAAATAGATCTTCAAATACTTAAGAGATCTGTAGAATATGGTATTTAAGATCGTTTAATAACATGGGTTCTTTTTATTTTTATGACAATGAGATATGCCTGCTCTTGGCAGCATCAACCTAATTCAGAGAAGATGAAGGGCAACAAAGAAACTTCATATGGAATTGACCTTCTCTGTGGCAAAAGTTAGCCTGGGCAAGAAAGTGCCCTTGCCTCAATTGCTTACAATGTGATGTCCAAAATGGACAAGTAGGACACACACAGAAAAAAACATGCTGAACCTTGCCAGACAAAATAGAAAGGTCTTTAAGAATACTCTGCTTTCGCAAAGAAGTCTATCAGATATACTAGGCCTGTAAGCCAAAGATGGATGTGCAAACACTGCAGAGGAACCTTGGGTGACTGTCCAGGCAGTCAGCTATTTCTGTCATTTCTCACATTTTTGGAAGTCACTTGCTTGCACTTCCTGTTTACTAAGTTAATATTATTTCCTTCTTGGGTTTTTGATAGGGTTGAAGATGAGATAATTATATTCAAAGATTTCCTAGTTAATGATTCAAAAAAGAAATTTACTAAGAGGTATAAAGTGGGTAAGTTTTAGAGACATCAAAAGATAGTTTTTAGCTGGTAATACAAGCTAGATAGAAAGTGAATTAGGTACAATTTTTTGACTCATTAAAATAGGATAAATAGTGGAATATTTTATTTGAATTTGTCAATTGTTAATAGACTGAACATTACTAATGTGATTATTGCCTACATATATTATAATTATTGTACATACTGTATATGTTTTGCTTACATTAGTTATAACCTTTTTATTTTTTACACAAAATGGGATATGTGGTGCTATCTATTTAATAGAAGTAGTCTGGAATAGCAGAGAACAGAACCACCCACAGAGTCAAGCCATGAAGATCAGGGAGGGGTGACCCAGGCCTTTAATATCACCACTTGGGAAGCAGATATCCTCTGGATCTCTGTGAGTTCAAGGTCTAACAGCTAGATAGTGGCAGCTCACACCTTTAATCCTAACTCTGGGAGAGTTTAAGCAAAAAGTAAAATAGCTGGGTGAGGAAAGAAATATAAGACAGGAGTTCAGGATTCTATCTGAGTGACCAGTCAGGCCGAGGGTCTCTGAAGAGAATATTTACCTATCAGCCTAAGGAGTTTTGCTAGGTAAGAATTGATTGTGTTTTTTTCTTCTACTAGCTCTCTGATAGTACAGCTTTGCCCCAATATCTGGCTCTGTTTTTTTATTATAATACTAAATAGAATTATGGCATTACTTTTATTATTATTTATGTGGGGAGTTTGTAAGACACAGTCTGTAGATATAAGTTATGTGGGTAGAGGTATATGTCACATGTGTGTGGATATAAGTCATGTGTGTGTATGGGTTTAAGTCACGTGTGTGGGGTGTAACTTACATGTGCATGGATGTGTTACTTATCAAGAGAAGAAAACAAAAATAATCTATACACATTTTCACAAGAGAGATACACAGGTACATACAATAATTAAAACTCACCAAGTAGGAGCTAAAAAGTTAATTCAGTGGTTTAGAGTGCCTAGGCTCTTCCAGAGGACTTGAGTTTAATTCCCATATTCTATTGCTCACACCACCCTTTAACTTCAGCTTCTTGAACTCTGATGCCCTCTTTTGACCTCTGTGAGCATCTGCACTCAAGTACATGTATTTCTCCCCCTATACAATATTTCAAATAATAAAAATAAATCTTTAAACAAACACATCATTTTACCCACAGTACTTATATACTATCTTGTATGTATGTTTTGACATGAATAAAAATATTCATGGAATAGTTCTATGCTTAAAACAAATTAGCAGGCTAGCTAAAAAAAAAAAGCAGAAAAAACATCAACACAATATTCTTATATTAACATATTTTATAAGTAAGTAGAAATCACATGGTTTAAGTATGGATATACAACATAAATAAGAAATGCACAAATGAAATGAAAACAATCAAGGAGTATATGAAAAGCTAGTCCACCTCAGCAAAGGCTGACTCACTCTACACCAAACCCAACAGTGCTTTTAACTTAGAATCTTTAGGAGTATGAAATACACATGTACACACAGACACACACAAGCACATGCCCACACACTAAAGTGTTTAAGGCAATAATACCTTTTCAGTAAGGTAGTAAATTTTCATAACTTTCTGTTGTTATACATTAGAGCAACCTTTATATTATGCATTAAAATATAAAACAGCCATATACTTCAACCTGACCCTTCAACATCCATGGATTTATCTGAGGGAATAATTGTAGCAACATTAACAATAGCTTTATTTACCTACATAGTTTAGTATATACTATCCATGGTGCTTTGAATTATATTTGCTCACTTGACAATTAAGTACTAGTGTCGGGCACCTACTGCAGGATGCTGGAGAATCAGTAATACAAATGCTGTATATTGCATTGCCACATTGATCCTTATAATGGTACTGTAAGATATCACCATCACCATCTTAGAGTCAGTGTAATCTTGAGGTATTAGGAGCTTTACCTGCTCAGTAAGTGGTGAGATCCAGTGTGCTTATAGGCAGATTAGTGCCAGAGTACAGATTATCAAGGAACTGTATAATCAGATAATTATTCAAATATATGGATGTATATATAATATGTGCATATGATTTTATACACATATATCTGATGAAAATCTGGATATTAATATGTGTACTAATATTATTTTCATGAAAAAGCTTTCTAATAATTTGAAAACATTAGAAATTATCTTAAAATTAATTACAGGAACTTGATTATGAAGCATGCTACAGGTATGCAGTTGCATGCAACATCAGCTCCATAAATGAAGAAGCATGATGAGGTGAGAAAGGATATTGACACAAAATGTGGGTCTTAAAACTTTTGGAGAGGAAGAATCTATTTTCAGAGGGCTTAGTGAAAGCATATGTGTTAGAATTTCCTTTTGTGGAAAGAATTATATTTGTAACCATAAACCTCACTGTATGAATAAAAAAATCTAGGAGATTATGAAAAGTACAACTATGTCTCCAAGGATGAAAATCTAGGAGATTATGAAAAGTTCAACGATGTCTCCATACTTCTAGTTTACAGAAGTCCCTGTCATTTGGATTTTCTAATAAAACCTTGAATTACGTAATTCTCCAATCTAAAATTTCAAGTGCTTCAAAGGCAATGATGTTATTCCAAGACAAATTTTTATTTTGATTTCTAGTCTTTGCAGTTTAGAGTGAGCCATCTTTTAATCTATATGTTCCAGTAAAAGTGGGAAATAGAAATAGCACAGACCCAATATAGTGCATGTTGATAGTATGCCTCAGTTTCTAGAAAATGTGTTATAGCTCACATTTAGTAACAATTCCATTAAAATTCAGTGAGTCAAAAAAGAAAAAAATATATATACTGTTCTTTTATTGTACATGTATATGGGGATGAGGAATGGATTCACATTATGTATGCTTGCTTGTGAATGCCAAAGGGTGATGTCTGATGTCTTCTTCAGTAGTTCTCCACAGTTTGTGAAAGAGGGTTTCTCACTGGTCCTGGAGCACACGGAGTCAGCCAGACTGGCTGCCCAGTAAGCTCTATTTACCTAACTATTATTCTGGCTTAGGAATTCAGACTCAGGACACCATGCATAGATTTTTAAAAATGCGGTTATTGAGTATCCGCCAGGTTCCCATACAATGTGGCAGGTGGATGACTTACTGACTGAGCTATACAGCCAGATTTTGTTTTTCAAAGAGATCAGAATGGAGATATTTTCATTTTAAAGATTCCTTCAATACACGTGTTTGTGTGGTGTCTGGAACTGTGACCTTTTTAGGAGAAAGATATTTGGGGGCGGAATTAAGGATCTTGAAGTAGAACATACCCTGAATGAGACAGATCTTAAATAGGATAGCAACTATATGTATAAGGAAATAAAGGACAAGTCCACGGAGGAAACCAGAGAAAAGCAAACTAGCAGTGACAAGCAGAGGCTGGGTAGGTTTGCCAGCTGCAACCAGAACAGAGGTGTGGAATAGCTGTCTCCTCTAGAAGAAACAAGAGTCCTGAATCTCTACCCTCATACAACAGCATCCAAGAATATAAGATTAAATTTCTAGTCATCTAAATGCCCATGCATTGGTGGAAATTTGTTACAGAATTCCTAGGAAATGAATACATCTAAATATATTAAGATTTGCTTATTTTTAAAAACCAGGACCTACAACTGGCTAAAACTAAATCTAATTTGAAAGACAAGGATCTTACCATTTAAACTCTGTCCTATTTGTATAGTGCTGGAGGCAGAGTCTGTAATTGAACCACTTAGTGTTCTTGTAGCAAATGCTGTATTGTTCTCATTCAAACCATCCAGGAAGAAGTTGATTTCCGTCTGGTGCACCTGTAAGAATCACCTCCATCATTAAGTGCATAAACTTTTACTTGGTACTAACAGCATGCCAGCAGCCTTTTTGGCTTTTTTTTTAAGTCACTTTACTCTGTAACTTCCTTCAGGAGGAACTAATAAAAGCACTTATTTTAACAGTAAAACAACAGCTTTGCATGTTACAGATCCAAATATAAATCTATATGATAAAATTTTAATGCTGTGATGGTATATTTCAGAGTACTCATGGAACAACACTATCCATAGCCCATGAGTACCCTAAAATATGTATTTAAACACTAGTGCCACCACGGCCATACTCAAAAGTAAATTAATGCATAAGGAGAAAGATATTCAAACCCAGATATACCCAAGATGCATATGTGAGTACTACCTAAGTTTTTAGTGAGAAACATTTGCCATAAACACTCATTTCTTTAGAAACTGGAGTCCAGATGATAATTTTAAATATATTTCCCATTATAAAATAACATAAAAATTTGCCAACACATTCTAAGCTGATCAGTCAGTCAAACAGCTAGCTATATTACAAAAGAGCCAACTTTTCCAATACATACCTGAAGAATATTGCAACTTAAAGAATTTGGTATGGTGGCTAAATTCTCCTCTCCATGCCATTAGCTCTAATGAAGCACTAGCAAAGTTGCCATTGGCAGTACAAAAACAAATAAGCCTGACTGGGTACCAGTTTAACATTAATCATAAAGCCAAGTGACCAGCCAGATATGACAGACTGGTAACAATTTGATAACTTCTGGATTACAGTATAAAAATGAATGTATTGCATGCTATGATATCTTAATCACCAATCAGTTATTATTTTGTAGCCAGTTACTTTATAAGTTGTGGTTATATACAATCTTTAATGATACACACTAATTCAGAATAAGCAAACAGCTGTTTAGGCACTAACTATAGTGTCTAAAGTAGTCTTTCTGTTGAAGTGTTTCTGACTGTATAAGGCAAAGTATTAAGCAACTAACATGAACAGAGAAAAGCCTGAGAGAAGGGATGGGCTAAGAGAGGGAGGAGGAAGGTGCACACTTGCTATTATGCAATCAAGAGGCTGCTGTCATCACTTTAATAAAGTGTAATCTTGTGAATGATATTCTAGTATGAAATTTGAAAGATAATGAAGCTAGAGTTAGGATCACTGTAGGGTCATTGAAAAAACAGATAGATGTACTAGTCTAGTGTAGGACTTCAATAGTGAAAAATGCAACGTACAAGGTATGTGTGAGATCAGAGCACACCGACAGCGTCTTGTGATCCTGGCATGGGTCTCAAACAATTTTCTGGTCACTGTATAGATATGTATCTTTTTTCTTAGTGTTAAAGAATTTTATGCATGAAAATGACATATTTGAGGAAATCCACCCCGTTCTTTCCCCTCCCCAACCACTTTTTTTTCACAAACTATTTTACCAACATATCCATTAAAGTAGATTTGCAACAATGAAGGGAAATAAAAAATTTAATTATGTGAATTCTTGCCATGAGAGTCTTTTCTAGAGTTCCATATTCAAAAGCCAAACTCAAGAATCTAGGGATCAGAGCAGCAACTTCTTGGTAATAGCGATTTCTTTTTTTTTAAAAAAAGCTAGACAGTATTGCTATTCTTCCTTCTAGCCAACTTCTTTAATTTTAATGTGTTCTTTCTGAAATAGACTGATTCCATTTTAAACAAAGCTAAAATTGATCTAAAAACATACACAGGTTCCTCAGAAGCCTGTCTCTTTCTCTCTACTGAATAGCAGGAATGTACCTTTTTTTTTTTTATTTTCCTTGCATCCCATTTTTCTCTGCCTGCTACTATTATTTGGTGTTTGACTGTTATCATTATGAAAGATACAGGCTCTTCCAGTTTGTTATTTGTAGCATTATCTCATGTTTTACAGCATCTTTGCACAACATGCAGGCTACATGAAATATAACTAGCAAAAAGTTCCCGGTGGTATTAATGCATAAAAAAGAATGCGGTTCCATCTCTACTGTCTTTACCCAGCCCAAAAACTGATGAACAGCCAATTTTCCTTTATCACATTAGCACAGCCATGAGGGAAACACATTTGTTCTCGTCAGTTACACTAAAGATACTATTACCAATCTAACATATACATGTTTTATATCAGCAGTATTCTCAGAGCTTGAGAGAGTCAACAATATATTAACAGGAGCATGACAGTTTATTTAAGAAAAGAAAATTGTCTCTGCAGAGGGACAGAACTTAGAAATGTATGGCTGAAGCCTGGTGCCACTGCTCTAATAAAGGTGATAATTCTTGTGCTTTCTTTATAGCAGGAAGCACTCCTGTGACAGCTCTGTCATATCATTCAAATAAAAATGTTGTCTTTTACAAGTTTAAGGGTACCTTTATTTTGAGCCAGATAGAAAGCACGCTTTTGATTTTCTGTATTCTATCTGTTGTCAGTGTTCAAGACCTTCATCTCTTTCTCTTCTTTTTATCAACTCATCATGTATTTGCTTAGTAGAAGAATACAGTGTCAGTCAGAGTGAATTCCAAAAGATGTCTTCACTTGCCTGGCACTTTAAAAATGATGCATGGATGAGCCTAAGCTGCTCCCTCCACTACAACCCCTCCCAACCAACCATCATTCTATAAATAAGATTAAATCTTTGCTTTCTGAACCATGCTTTATGTTACAAGATTGTCCAAACTATTTTACAATTCTGATCTAGGGTACCATCACACAGACACCGTGAAGACAATAGTGGCCTTTCTGTAACAGATCACCCCAATGCTTCTCCTTGCCAGTTATTGAGAGAAACAGGAATGTATATGATGGGATTTCTGATTTGTAAAGAGAAAGTCTCCTACAAAACAAACCTCTTATAGTTCTTATTTGCTTGCTTGGGCAGAGGAGAATAGCCCGTGCATGTTAGTTCATGTGCTTTCAATGAGTAAGTTGACAAATCCAGTAGCACTTGCTGGGGGCTTTAAACCAACCCACTGAAGGGGTCCATGGGCACATGAAAATAAGTATAAGTTGTTCTCAAGATGTTATTCTATGGGACTTCCCTATTTTATTTTAACCCATCAACTGTACTCAACTGTGAACCCTTGTGAGGAGCTGAACTCGACTATTTGAGTGAAAGAGAGCATACAGGAAAACAGCAATAAATCCTAGGTATTTTCCTCCTGTATTCATGCATGATTAGTAAGGAGTATATTTCAAATGACACAAAAGAAGGGTATTTATAATGCTAGGCAGAAGGACTGCCACAAGGTGAAGGACAGACTGGACTGACTATGTGGTATAACTCTCAAACCTCCTATAATGAATGTAAGTTTATATGCAATTATATAGTTTAAATAAATTTTTTCTATCTTGACTAGTAATGTGCCCACCATCAACCAATGATTATCTAACAAACAACCCAAAAGCCTTCTTTTGAGTCACTGGCCTGGTTTTCCAAGAGACTCTCAAACATTATAGGCTACTTATTTTTTTTAACCTTGGATGCCTCCTGTAAGAGGAAGGTAAGTCTCTATTATTGAAGACACCATGCACTTTGGACCTGGGACCTAGAGGATCTAATTGAATCTGACCTCACTATCTCCTCTCTAGGGGATTACTTTCATGGTACCAGAAAGTGCCATGCAATCTTACAAGGAGGGAAAAACTAACAATGTTTGGCTATGGTGCTTACAAACAAAAACAATGACCAGCATGGTAGAATAATCTTAAGGATACAATAGTGGCACACATACCCTGTAAGAAACCACACCTCTTTAACTGGACTAAGTAGTCACTCAAGAGAGGAAGACTAGGTCTGGTATTGGAAACCTAGTCAACTCCCTAGGGATGGTGATGTCATGGATCCTGAAAGAGAACCTACAACCACCACTTTTTTAAACCAGCATAACCTCTAAGAACATCTTCTATTTGTTCTTCCTGATAAGTGTAGTTCTCATTTCTTCTCAAGGAAATTTCTGTTTGCAACCTACAGATACTACTTCATAAAACCACAACTAGTCATTCATATTATGTCACAGAATTGTAGAGTCCAATCTCAATGGATACATCTACAGAACATTCCCCCATTTAAGTCTTAGAAATCAATGTAGACGAGATAAAAATCTTAAGAACCAGAGGAATGGGGAGTTTAATTTGGGGCTGTGTCTTCTGGTAATGCCAGAAGCTACACCCATAAAGTCTCACCAATATTTCTGCCAAACAAGTTCTGGACCATAGCAGAATGTCATGAACCAACAGCCCCCAAATCATGACATGGAGACTCATTATTATGAATGCTTGTCCTTAGATTTAGGGTTGTTTCTGGTTAGCTATTTTTAACTTAAACTACTATTAGTTTATATGCTGCCCAGAGGCAAGTTTACCTCAACTACATACTATCCATCCTGCTTTCCTGCTTCCTCTATGTCTGTCTGACCCGTGGATGGCTGGCTGCCAGCTGGCTGATTGGCTTCCTTTTTTCTTCAACTTGCCAGCCCTATCAATATCTCCTTTGTCTAGCTATTGGCATTTTTGTAGACCAATCAGATGTCTGAGGCAGATAACATGAATTAGCAACACCTCTTTACATAGTTGAACAAATATTCTATTCATTTTCCCCTTTTTGTCTAAATAAAAGAGACAGATTTTAACTTTAACCTAGTAAAACTATACACAGTAATAATGGTCAAGTAAAAATTATATTTACAATATCCCCAGTTCATTTGTATTTGGCAAACTCAGAGAAAATACTCTTTTATTCTATGTTGGTGAGTCCAAAGTTTTATACCTAATTTACCTTCTATCATAACTAAGAAAAACTGTAAGTATAGCTATCTAGTCTTCAACTCTGTCAAAAACTACAGAAGGATACATTATTTTAGTGAACAGTAAGTGCAGTACAAGCCACTTCCAAATCAATAGAAATGACAGAGACATCTGGCTTCCTGGACAGACATCAAGTTATCCTGCATTGGAGCATCCATCTTTTGCCTACAGGCCTAGAATATCTGGCAGACTTTTCTATGAAGCAGGAATTTTGAAGGATTGTTCTGCCTTTTCTTGGCAAAGTTTAGAAGTCACTTTTCTTTGTGTCCTGCATATTCAATTTGGATGACATACTGTCAGCAGTTGAGGCAAGGACAGTCTCTTAATCAAATGGCTAGCTCTGCCACAATGAAAGCAAAGTCCATGTGGAGGTTTTTGGTACCCATCATCCTTTTATGAAATGGATTGGTGCTACATTACATTTTTAAATAAGCTACAAAGGAACAATATCTTAAATCAAACAGAAACATATATACAGTATAAAAATAATCTCAAATTTGTAATATCAATATGTAAAAATCCATGTCAATATAAAATATTTGAGGTTAATAGTTATCTTGTATCTTATATTCCTATATCCTCCCTAAATGATGACAAAAATCCATGACTTACGGAACAATAAAAACCACCCACCTCACCCTTGGGAATGTGAGTGTTATATTCTCTAGACTGCTTCCTGCTATTTGGAGGTGATGGCATCCCTAGGGGGCCCTGAGAAAATTGAGATAATGGACAAGTCCTGGGAAAATCTGTTATAACATTTGTTGTACAGTCTCAAAATTGTTTCATGCAGAGAAATCAATATATATGTCACCTGTCTTGTAATTTTTTGGGTTATTTCTTTATTTCTGTAGCTAGGATTTTTAGGAGATCTCCCCAAATCAAAACTAATCTCTATTAACCTTGAAGGAATCTTCAACCTTTTGTTTCCTGTAGAAATAAAACCACAACCTCATCTCCTACACAATACATTTTCAGAATTCCATTTTAAAGTTAAGGCATCCCTAAGGTATCTAGGATGTTTAATTCAGCAGTGTCTTTTACAATTCAATGGTCCAATTTTTTTTCTTTTTTTGTTTAAGCAGCTGTTGTGAACTCATCAGCATTTTAAAAATTCAGTCAGTACAGCACCATACAGGATCCAGACTTCCTGTGTATTTTTCATTTTTACATGCCTTTTCCTTTTTATATTATTTGCCTTTCTCTTTAAAGACTTTATTATTTTTTTTAACTATTTTCCCAATTATTGTTTAATTTTAGGAAACCTACAAACACTGCAACCTGTTTAGAGATTTCTTCAGTCTGGACCTGCTTTATTGCATGCCTGTAACAGTCTCAGGTTTTGTGATCCATACCTTAAACTTGCCTCACAGCTTTGTGCTAGTGGCTAGCTTCACTTCCCTTGGGTTGTGAGAGCCAAGATTTATGTCCTATAGGCCTGACAAAGAGCTGTATTTAACCAGGAGCTGTATTTAACTGACCTAGCTCTAGAAAATTGGTGCCTACACTATGGTGGGCATTATTACACACCATGTCATTTCTATTAAACATATCAGCTGTACAAGTGTTCATTGCATGGTAGAGCTGTGCCTCTGAGACTCAGGCTACTAGGAAACCATGTTTTGTTTTGTATGGTGTTTTGGTTTTTTTCTCCGAATTTCTCAGGCCCTATGTAGAAATAAATGCCCTATGCTTGGTGCCAAGTGTAGCAGGCTTTCTTGGACTGCCACCCCCAAAATCATTATATGGAAACTTATTAATTATGAATGGTCAGCCTTAGCTTAGGCTTGTTTCTAGCTCTAGCTTTTTAACTCAAACCATTTCTATTGATCTGTGTCCTACCCCAAGGTTTGTTGACCTCATTGATGTACTGTCACGCTTTCTTCCTGCTTCCTCCTTGTCTGTCTGTCTGTCTTTCCCCTGGCTGTGTGTCTTCTGGCTAGCTAGCCCACCTGGCTGAGTGGCTTTCCTTGTCTCTTTTCCCACTAGTTTCAACTGTTCCTAATCCACCTAGCTATTGGCTGTTCAGTTTTTCCTTAGACCAATTAGGTGCTAAGGCTAAGGATATCTAAGGATAGGCAAACTGTATGAAATAGCAACACACCTCTACCTAGTTAAACAAATGCAGCATAAAAATGCAAAACATCTTTACATAGTTAATTATTCTGCAACACAAACAAATACCACACATCTTCATATAGTTAAGCAAAGATCTATTGCAAAGCACGAAACATATAGACACACATTTACATAAATACATGTACAATACTTTTTTCAAAAACTTACACATTTGTGAGCAACTAATTACCAAAGGATTTTAAAATACAATAAATCTGTCTAGGATAGAACACAGATATCAAAGAAATGCCATCCACAGATCACTCTTTCAGCAGGCTATAAGTGATAGAAATACTTTTAACCTACTAGGTTATGTTTGAATCACTATAAATGACAATAATTGCTTTTAACTTAAATATTGAATTTGAGTATGGTCAACGAAGCACTGTCTTTTGAAGAAATCCCTGTGGGATGGTGCCTTAGAGGTTCATGTGTGTGTGCGTGCATGCTTTGGGGCTTTCACACAGAGAATCCCAGAAGCCTCCCAAAAATGCCACTTATTTTTTTAACTCAAAAGGTGTCCTCTTAAACTTGAATCATCTTAAAAGTTTTGAAAAATACCTTTTAAAAAGATTTATTGTATTGTGTGAGCATGGATGTTGCCAGTACGCATGCTTGCACATCACTTGTATTACGTGCACCCTTGAGGTCTGGAGAGTCAGTCAGATGCCCTGGAATTGAAGCTACAGAAAATTGTGAGCTACCATATGGATGCTAGGAACTTAACCCAGGTCCCTCTGGAAGAACAGCAAGTGCTCTTAGCAGCCAAGCCCTCTCTACAGCCCTCAAATAACATCTTTAAATAGATTTAACACGAAATGTTTGGCAACATAGCCTAAATTCAAATTCGCCTTCAAAAGATAATGGATTATACAAATACACTGAAAGCCATTCTGAGAGTTAAGGAATTCAATCGGAAGGAAAACCACCGTGGCATGAACCAGAATTAAAAACAACTCAATGGAGGAAAAATCAGTCTCAGGCTTTCTGAAATAGAAATTGCCCTAAAATAGATACATCTATTTCTAAGTGAAAAAAAAAAAAACAGATTTACATAAAAGATCCCACAATACTGCCTATACTTCTTAAGCATAAGACAATTTGTTCCCCAAACTCCAGAAAGTTATTTTGAAATATATCACGTATGTTACATTCCCCTCTCTGAGAGCACATGGAGTCCCACATCACCCGCTTGCCATTACAAACCTAAGTGAGGTTTTTTTCCTAACTCATTTTATTGAATTTTATCTCTAAGTTTTATCATCAGCTAATCTCCATTTTATAGAAAAAGGCATCTCACTGTCTTGTGAACCAGAGACTGTCTCTGCAATGTGACCAAGTGGTTTCCTTATGGATACTTCTCTGAATTAAAAACATGTACATCAGATACTATATCATTCAAAATCCTTTGTCAACTTCATCATTATAAAAGTGGGTAACCCTGATGATACTATTTATTTAAAAATAGTATCTACAGCAGGCATTGTTCTAAAAATAGCATGTGTATTCATTATTTCCTTTATTTCCTTATAACCTTCCAAGGTAATTTTGCCACTATTCCGTTGCTAAATAAAATTTAGTCACAGAGAATTTAAAGTAACAATAATAATATCCATTCAAGATCTCAGAAATCTGAGTGATCCCAAAGTCAGTCTGAAACAGCTAATTTGAATCTGCCGCTTGAGTCCAGTTGGCTTGTGAAAGGGACAGCTATAGAAGTCATTAGACCCATTTATTGAGTCTTTCCACTGTAACCACAGAATGAGGTCTCTGGCTGTAGGTGAATCTTTCCACAGAGGCTCAAACCTCTGCATGTGTGTATGGTTACAATTGCTTTGTGCTGTTTTGAACAGTCTATATTTGCTCTAGCCAATGGCTGATTTGAAAGTGATTCTCCTTGAATATTAAATAAACTCTCTGTGATCTACTGAGTGTAAGGTACCTACAGTGGATTCAAGCTACTGGCAGATTCTTTAGGAACTTTTCTTCCTTCAGAGGAAAGAGGTATGCAAAGACACACCCGGGAAAGCAGTAAATGCAGGGTGATTAATATGAGCAGTTTGCATAGGGCCCAAGTGGAGATACAAGGACATCATTCTGGAAGCATCCTCTGCAAACACTTTTCTCTCCAGGCCTTTCTCAGCAGACACATTCTTCTATCGAGTTCTCTCCTCCTCCTCTCTCTAGTAGTCTCTCTCGGTGAATCAGTTTAAGTAGCATCCTGTCTCTTGTGTTACTTTATAAATGTATGTCCAAAATTACAGGAAAATTGCCAAAATAAGATTTTTTTATGATTTGAAATGAAATGTATGACACAATGGCTCATCTCTTTCGGAACCTATAGTGTGCTTTTGTTACAATACAAGAAAATATAAAATATAGCCATCAAAATAAGAAAACTGGCAGACATATCTCTAGAATATTATCTTTAAATTATGTTTTCTTGCGGTTTTTTTTTTTGGGGGGGGAGAGTGCTAGTTTTTTAAAACATCCTTGGGAGAAAGCAAACCCAGTCCATAATCATAGCAGCTGTACTCAGCTATTGTGGTCTTGGATTATCTTTGAGCAGAACAAGTTCCTGGACCTATCTGTAAGGTTCACAGTTGCCACATCATTAAAGTCAATTGTTTATCCATTTGAGTCCCCACAATGTGCATGTGAGTACTCATATACATGTGGGTGACACACTGACCATCCTACAGCGTACAGGGAGCCTCATTTCTGTTGGTTCAGAACTAACGGAATTGGTTCCCATTTTTGCACTTGGTTTCCTGCTGCAAAAAATGGTTTCCCCTGCTACAATAAAGAAACATTTAGTGAGCAGATACTCAGAGTATATAAATAGTCTCCCCATCAAACATATCAAGTTGTAAATTTATTTTCATCTTTATAAAATTTTTAATCTGTTAATAGTCAGGTACAATACTTTATCCTCTGACTTAGTCACTGTTCTAATGCTGTGAAAAGAAACCACGGCCATGGCAACTCATATAAAAGAAAACATTAAATTGGAGGCTTGCTTACAGTTTTGGAGGGCCAATCCACTACCATGATGGTCGGGGGCATGGGGATAAGCATGGTACCGGCACAGTAGCTGAGAGCTACACCCTGGTCCACAAGCTGGTGGAAGGAAAGACATATATTTCCTCCAACAAGACCACACCTGCTCCAGCAAGACCATACCTCCTAACTGTTCTAATTCTTTCCCAATAGTGCAACTTCCTGATTCTTAGGTATTCACACATATGAGTGTGGTGATACTGTTTATAGTCTAACAAATAAAAAGCTTGTCTGAGAATCAGAGTGCAGAGCCAACCATGGAGTTAGCAGAAGAGCCCAGGCAGTGGTGGCATACGCCTTCAGTCCTACCACTTAAAAGGCAGAGATCTGTCTGGATCTCTGTGAGTTCAAGGTCACACTGGGCTACATACGATTAATTCAGTCTAAAAGAGAAAGTGAGCTAGGTAGTGGTGGCACACATCTTTAATGCCAGCACTTGAGATTTTTATGCTTCTGCTCCCAGTACTTGGGAGGCAGACACACAAGACTTTAATCCCAGCACTAGAAAAGTTTATACAAAAAGAGATATGGCTGGACAGAAAAAAGAATATAAGGCAGGAAGAGACAGAAGCTCATCCCTTCCATCCCTTTCATTTTGTCTGAGGACTCAGCATGTACTCTGAAGATTCATGGAGACAGGATCTTCCCCTGTTGGTGTAAGGATTCAGTAATGGTGAGAAGTTCTTTAGTGGCTGGTTCCATGTCTCTCTGATCTTTTAGCTTTACCCCAACATCAGGCCTTGGGTTTTTATTAAGACCAATTATGACTCATGCAACATACGAGTCTATGGGGGTCATTTTTATTCAAATTGCCACACCCTCAGTGCAATACCAGCGATGAAAACACACTAGACAAGTAATTGCCCAAGGTAAGAGAGCTAGAGCTTGTCCCTAGCTCTCTTTCTATTTTATATTTTACAATAGGGCTGCACTAAGACACCAAAGCTGACTCCAAGTTTACAATCCCCCTATCTCAGCCTCTTGAGTACCTAGCATGACAGGCCATAACCACTAGGCATGCCTTCAATACATAATTCTATGTCCATATAGATTGCTGTTTGGACAGTAGAGGACTGAATTTTGTGTCATATTGACATTTTTCTTTTGATTCTAGGTCACAGCATATATATATATATATATGTATATATATACACATATATATGTATGTATGTATATATACATTATTGTTTTCTCACCTAAGACAGTTATCCAGGACTGTTTACCTTCAATTTCCTGCTTTAGTTCTAAAGTCAGCTACTTCTTTAAGAAATTGCAGCTTCCTTTAGTTACAATAGGTGTTTAGAAACAAAAGTAAGCTACCACTCTGAGTGAATGATAAAGATGACAAAGCTCTTCCCCTGCAGCTCACCTTCAGTTAGGGCATTCCTGGGCCATTCAACTACTTTTTCAGGTATTTCTTCAAATAATCATTTAGCAAATAATTTCTAACTCTACTTCTATCAGTAACTTTGCCATTGCATGATAAACACTATGAGCAATAACAAGTTCATGAAGAAGAGGTTTATTTCTTCTTACAACTTGTAGTCTGCCCAGAAAAGAAGTCAGGGAGAGAGCTCAGTACAGGAACTTGGAGGCAGGAACTGAGAAAGAAGCATTGGAGGGGTCTGCTCACTGTGTTACTACATACATGGCTTGCTCAGCCTGCTTTCTTACACACCCATGGGCATCAGCTGCTAATGTTTACAGCATCCACAGTGGGCAGCCTCCCACATTTATCAACAATTAAAAAAAGTCCTACAAACTTGCCTACAGGCAGTTTGTTAAAGGCATTTCCTCAATTATTCTTCCCATTCTCAAACAGCTCTAGCTTTTGTCTAGTTGACACACAAACACATACACACACATACACACACATATACACACACACATGCATACACACATACATACACACATGCACACAAATTTTAAAGATGTTCTGTTAAATGGTTTTTTAAATGCTATATTGTGTGTGTTTGTATATGTGTGCGAACACATTTGCAAGGGCATATGTACTCTATTTTTCCCTATCTTTTTTGAGACAGTTTCCCAGAAGCTACGGTTCACAGATTGAGCTAGTCTGGCTGGCAAACCAGCTCCAGGAATCCTTTCTCACCTTTTTGGAGCTTGGATTATAGGAATATGCTTTTTACATGGTTTCTAGAAGTCAAACTTAGATCTTCAAGATTGCATAGCAAGCAAATTACAATGGAATCATCCCTCAGGTCAAGATGTTAGATTCTTACAATGTGTGTTTCCTCATTTACTCCAAACTATGTATTCTGAGTCAAGTTAGCTCCAAAAGCATTACAAGAAAAAATTGATTAAACTATTTCTCATTAACAAAAACAAAGACATTTCAAGCCAAAGGAAACCAGTGAGTCTCTTTAACCTATTTCAGACATATGAATCATGAAATTTGTATTGAATTGTTAAATTCTTAAATGAATTTCCAGAAGGGAAAATGTGGATTCAAAGTGATCCTTGTTTAGAAGTTAAAAGATATATATATTACTTTGGGAAAGAGGTTCTGCCTTCATTTCCACAGAAAATTAAAGGTCTTAGATTCATTTAAAGTTAAAGATGACCAGGTTTGGTCAAGTAATATACTCTAAAAACCTTGGCTACAAAGAAAGAAATAAACCTAAAAGAACTATAAGACATACGATGTATAATTCGCCTGCACAAACACATTAAACTATATTATCTCTAGCTACGTTGCACACAATAAACAGTCTATACTTGAATTAGTTCAGATATGTATGTTATCTTTAAAAACTTATGTATTTTCAGGAGATGATGATATGCCAATGAAAACAAATGCCCTAGATGACTCAACATCTCAGAGTGCCTCTGTTGTAATTTCCTCAAAGTTCTACATCTAAAACAGCTTCAAGGCTTCTGACTGAGATGATCTAGCCTCACAGACTACTCCGGCAAATACTTAACAATTATACTGATTACTCAAGGTTCCCCCAAAGATTCCAATACCTCTAAGCAACATAAAATAATCTAAAGCATAATGCCCACATTCGCAAAAGATGGTTTATAGATATATATTATCATTTAACAGGGGTTATTTTTTAAGTTGCTTGTGGGAATGGTTAGAAGAAAAAGCTAAATACAAGAAACTAGATTAAAAATCCCTTTCTGAAAATAAAAAGGGGGAATATAAAAATGATAGGATAAAAGGGCACATTATTGACTCTACTTTAAACTAGAAAACTATTTATTTCAATATATTTTACATTGGTATAGAATTGTTTATTGACAAAAATTTAATTTTCATATACTGTAAGTTTGTTTCTACTCTTGTTAGTGTACTATGTTTATGTAGCTCATTTAAAAATTTAAAAAATTAATATAACTAAGAAATATAAATAGTCATCAATGCTAGTCAAACTTACAGTCATATTAGTTTTGTTTCCAAGGTCATAGAGATATATTTACATAGATACATAATTTTCAAACATTTCAAAGACCAACAGAATATTGCATTTAATATGTTTAATAACCTAAGGCATTTCATGACAGTGAGACATATCTGCTCCTGGCAGCATCAATCTACTTTGGAGATGATGGCAGAAATCATAGAAACTATGTATGAAATTTATTTCTGGTCATTTGGGCAAAGAAACTGCCCTTGCCTCAGTTGCTCACAATATACTGTTCAACAGGATGCAAAAAAGCAATTTCTAAACTTTGCCAAAACAAGGGGTAAGACAGTCCTTTAGAATTCTCTGCTTCTCAGAAATGTCTGTCAGGTATACTAGGCCTGCAGGCCAAAGATGGATGCCCCATCATCACAGAAGAACCTAGAGCGACTGTTCAGGCAGCCATCTGTCTCTGTAATTAGGTAACATTTCACCCTTCTGGGGTCTCTGACAGAGTTGAAGAGTAGATAATCATAGTTAAAGTTTTCCTTAGTTATGAAAAAGGTAAATTAGATATAAAACCTTAGAGTCACAAAGATAAGATAGATAGTGGAGTATTTTCTCTAAATTTGTCAAATGCAAATGGACTGGATATTTTATCTGTAATTCTTACCTGATAACTGTTTTCTTATATATAGTTTTAGTATGTTAAAGTTAAAACCTTCTCTTTTAATTAGACGAAAAATGGGGAAATGCTGTGAAATTATTGTGCACACTGTGAAAATGTGTTGCTCTTATAGTTGATAAAAAGCTGATTGGCTGGTAGCCAGGCAGGAAGTATAGGTAGGGCAGCCAAACTCAGAATGCTGGAAGGAAGAAGGGTGGAATCAGAATTGATAATTAATGAGAAGACTTTCTTATGGTTAATTGGAAAGCCACTACTAGGATGGGAAAGTCTTCCTACAGAGACTTTCTCTGTCCTAAAGTGGGTGAGATGGTGTATGTATAGTCTTTTCTCACTCACTAATGGAGACAAAAATACATTTAATTTACCTTGAACAATATACAATAAATAAAGAAAACGTCTTTCAGTAAATAGTCACTCATTAAAACTTAAAGTGTGTAAGAGTGTGTGTGTGTGTGTGTGTGTGTGTATGTAACCAGATGTGGGCATTCTACCCCCATGGAGCTCTATCTCTGTGTGTGTGTGTGTGTGTGTGTGTGTGTGTGTGTGTGTGTGTGTGTGTTTGTGTAACCAGATGTGGGCATTCCACCCACATGGAGCTCTCTCTCTCTCTCTCTCTCTGTGTGTGTGTGTGTGTGTGTGTGTGTGTGTATGTGTGTAACCAGATATGGACATTCTACTTACATGGAGCTCTAATTACAGGCAATGATGAGCCACCCTACATGGGTACTTGGAACTGAACCTCTGTCCTTGAGAAAAGCCACAAACACTCTTAACCACTGAGCAATCACTCTGGCCCCTTAAAGGCCCACATTAAGTTAAAGATACATGAGCCGTACACACAAAAGCCAATGTGTATTCTATGCAAAAATATTCAATGTGTCCTATCTTTTACTCTCAAGTGTGGTGGTGGGGGCACTCTATGTTTGCTTCCATTTTGGACAAAATAAATGTTTTTATTGTCTCATAAGAAAAAGCTTTGTAGAATTATTGGCTTGCCAACATTGACTGGTACTCAAAAATTATAAAATAAATAATACATATCATATATTTGCATATATATGATTATATATATTTATAA
Organism: Sigmodon hispidus; assembly: GCA_004025045.1. NCBI lineage: Eukaryota > Metazoa > Chordata > Mammalia > Rodentia > Cricetidae > Sigmodon > Sigmodon hispidus. The sequence continues at coordinate 47,968 of PVIH01000009.1, forward strand.
GTCAGATTTATTTTGTCCAATCTTTATTTCACCACAAGCCACCTTTTCCCTGGTAAACAGCACTGTTGGAAGCTATCTAGAGACTGACTCAGTGTAACTGTGTATTGGGACATTTCCAACATTCACAGAGGCTGAGAGACCTCAGATGTGTGAGAGCCAGATAAAAATCCTTGGTATAAAAAACATTCATTTGTTGATTTTGCTCATTAGAAGGGAAAAATAATGAGCTTACAAGTGTTTTCAGTAATTGTTTAATAAAGAATCAATAATGAAGGGAGGTATTAGAGGGTGAAACAATTCAAAGGTGAGGTTAAGTATTACCATGGCTACAGTATCTAACAGAAATGACCAGCCTAGTACCCATTGTCTCCCCAGGATGCTTCCAGCTAAGCATGTCTCCTAATTCCTCCAACAATGGATATTTATAAATTAGTATTAACTTCCTGCCCACAGAAATATAATTAGGCTTATGCAGTAGCTCACTACCTTCCACAAATTCACCCCAGAGTTAGAATTTACATTTATTTAATTTTATGAGTTTTTTTTCAGACTATGGGTATTAAAAGATGTGGGCTAACTGACTATGTTGTCAAGCTATTCTCAGTTTAACTACTATCATCCCAGGGAGCCCTGTGATACCCACACAGACCAAATTACCACCTATTAACTTTGAAGCATACTTTTCTATTTTGTTTCTTTACATACTATTTTTTAAAATTTTCTGTTTAAGGTTTCACTTCTCCACTTATTAATCCCCCAACACACACACACCCCATTTCAAAAATAAGGTAGAAATTTATTCTTTTTAATTCCTCACTGCATTTTTCACATATATAACCAGATTATAATTGTAAAGCTTTCACACAGATTCTGTTTAAGTATTGCAACACTCTAGATGTCCTCCCCAAATTGTCCCTTTCTGTTTTGTTTTCTCAGAACCAAAAAGTGACTATACTGCCATACAGAAGGAGGGTGGCAGAGAAAAACTCAGAAAGTCTAGAAAGAAAAACTTAGTAATGAAAGAGGGCCAAAATATTAAACTATGTTTACCATATTCTCACAAAGCAAATACAAAGATGTGGGCTGTATGACCTAGAATTAAAAGATAAAGAAAAATATGTAACAATCTCAATCTCTCTCTCTCCCCCTCTCTCTCATTCATAAACACACACACAAACACCAGCATCTACAGAAAAAAAGTTCTTAAGCTTGTCTCATATTTTTCTTCATGAAAATAAGAATATATACAAATATTAATAAAGTGAAATAAAAATGCTATTAATACATTATCATTGTTCACAGCTGGACATTTGAAATATAATCTCAGCATTACAAACATTCAAACGTAGATCATCACCCATACTCCATCCAAGTCAATAACAGTCTCACCAAAAAAACCAAAAAAGAGTTCAAGTTACTTTAATAAATTGCTTAAATTAAGCCATAAAGAGAATGGACAGTCAGTGAGTGTTGAGTCTATGGCAGTTATAGTGGCCAGCCAGCAAGATGGCTGAACAAATAAAAACTCTTGCTTTCAAGCCTCAACTCCCAGAATTGAATTTCAGTTACTAGGGATACCTGTGATATAAGGAGAGAGGCTATACATACAAGATGTCCTCCCACACACATGCTGTAGCATCTATCATCCCAACATACAAAACACACATGATCTGCACATAATGAATAAATAGTAACAAGATATTTTATGATATCTGAAATAAAAAAACAATTCAAATATAAAGATTCTATTGTTGTATACTGGACTAACCCCATTTATTTTAACAATAATAAGACTATAGAGATGAGGCAGAGAAAGAATGGGCAGGACATGGGTTATCTTCAAAGGTGTGATAACTTGCTAATTTCTGTGTGAGAGTTAATAGTATAATTGTATGAAATTTGTGAATTGAGAAATTAGTCTTAAATTATTTTTACATATCAATTTAAAAATACCCATCAGTGTAATAAGACCAAATTTAGTTTCTTTCAAATTATTTGAACAAGGTGGTGTAAGAAGTGCAAAACAAATTGTGTGGCCCGACAGACAGATGATGATAAAAGATAATTTCTTCTGTTAACAAGAACCCGAGGGTCAATCACTGGAGTACACTCTTCGGTAGGACTCTGCTGGTGTCAAGCATTTTCTGAAAGCTGGAGGCAATCTGTCAATATGTACCCCAAACACAGTATGCATACTCTGTGTCAACAACCGCATCTCTGAAATTTACCCTAACAGTGCTCCGAGAGGAGAGTGCCATGTGGAAATCATTAATTTATAGTGTTTTCAGCCTGAACACCTGATCATTCCTGCCCATTATTCTAAAGGCTGAGCGTGGGAACCCAGAAGGAAGTCAGCTGAATGTTCTGAGGATGAATCTGTACAGTAAAAGACTAAAAAAGGAAAATAAACGAAAACTTGAGATGATTGAATTCATTGCAATCCAGATGTCCCAAGTCAGCACAAGGCCCACAGGCTCAAAATCTGTCTGTGTCCAAAGACTACTTTAAGAGTGGATAAGTCTTCAGAAAGAGAGCTTGGACTATGACTAGATGAGTTTTAGAAACAGAAAAATGGGGATGTATGGTCATTGGCTGGATGATAATTTGAGAAAAGAATAATGGGGAAATTTGAATCCCATGGTGAAGCAGGTCATCTTGGTACTAAAAAGCATAGTGTCTAGGCCACCAGCTTTACAGAGATGGGAAGCAGAGTAGGAGCAGGTTCCCTGGACAAATACATAGCCAACCTGATGATCAACCTCCTACTCTTATCATTTTTCAATGTAATGTTGGCTACAGTAACCAAAAGTAGTTCACCAGGGGCTGTCTGTGTTAAGCCAGTTGAAAGAGGTCAGGAATAAGAACAAGATGGATGCAATCTCAATAAAATACTTTTTGAATATTCTAAAGAAGAGATAGGATGACAGACAAGACATACTTTACAGGGAGGCAAGGAGTAGCTGCTCATCTCTCTGCATGAGAGAAGGACTCAGAAGTCACTTCCAAGAGGACATCTCAAGGAAGGCTGGGTGGGCCTGCCCTTGAGACAAGCCCAACCTCCCATGGCCCTCAAATCTAGTCACAGGTTTTGATGAGACAGTGATTCATTGGATTGGCAATTTCGGTCAGTGGCAGAGACAAATCTCAGTTTTCAGTGTCCTTTGTGTCAGTATATGGCATGTGAGTCAGAGGCTTGACACCATCTTCCAGGTAATAGCCCAACACTTAACCTAACTTTGTAGCACACTGGTTCCACTCTATTTTAATTAAGGTTTTTTAAATTTTTTAATAGCTGTATATTTATATACAATGTACTTTGATCTCTTTCTCTTACCTCCTCCTCCCTGTCTTTGTCTCAGCTATGCTCACTTTCAATATCACATCTTTATTTCACATGCAGTTCTCACACAAGAGGACATCACTTCTGTGTGTCATGACTGCAAAGACCGTGCCACGCCCGGAAGAAAGTATCCCATATCTGTCCTCCCCATCTCCTGCTCCTTTTCCGGAAATGTTCCCTGTGTCCTCAGAGCAAGTGCTGTAGATGGTCCAGTTAGGACTGAGCCCCTGAAATTCCTCACTCTTGGCATAAGTGCCCCACTGTAAAGTGGCCTCTCTGATAAAGGCTGAGAGTACTTCCAGTCTATGGGTGCGAGCATCAACAAAAGCAGCTTGACTACAACTCCATTTTGTAAATTATCAGTAGTTAATGCTCTCGTAGGGTTGATGGTATCCTGGCAACAGATTTTTGACCAAGTTTATTATATTAGGTATGTATTCCCTCTGTGAAGTGGGTCTAAAATATACTCAGAAAGTGGTTGGTTACACCCCCAGAACACTGTCTTTTATTTTTGTTCATAATCGCATTGTAAACTTGGATAAAAGCAGCCAGCAATAATCATGCCATAGCAGCAAGTGAACAGACTGGAAATTATCAATTAGTCCATCACCTGTAACTTCCCCCAGTCACCCAGAGCTTTAGGGCATGGACAAAATGGAAGCACATTCTTTGCTAGAATGAATAGCCTGGAGTCCACGTTCTGTACCTGAGCTTTCCATTGGCTTCCCTGCTGGAGGAATCTTAGTTTTGGTGGCTCTTGTCTGTATCACTACTTACAGTATTCAAAGATTTCCTAACTTCCGCATTCATTTTATCAACCTCTTTCAAAGGCATTCACAGTAATAAAGTCCATTGCTTTAGTACTAATTTCCATTTACCTATATTAGTCAATCTTATCATTGCTGAAATCAAACACCTGATCACAACAACCCAAGAAAAGATACCTTATGTTTAAGATCACAGACTTTAATCTGTCACAGTGTGAAGAGAACAACTGAGCAGCTCCCATCCTGGCAGCCAGAAAGCAGAACAAAGCAGTACAGGACTGGTGATGAAAAGACCCCCTTTAGGACATCTCCTACTAGGGCCTACCCATCCATGAGGCCCTACCTCATAAACATTTCTCTACATGAATAAATTTATAAACAATTTCGGCATTATGTTGACCAAAAGTTGATCACATAGAGAAACCTCATGGGTTAAAGTAGAACTGTTCATTGTATCTGAATATTGCTCCATAGGATATGTACTGAGGGTGTCTTCTGGCCTCCACAGGTTTGACCAGTCTAGGAGACAGACCAGTGAGCACCAGGGATCCACCTGTCTCCAAGTCCCCAGTACTAGGGCTATAGGAGACCATCACTAGCCCAAACCTGGCTCTTCAGAACTCACATTTGCAAGGCAAAGTGCTTTACTGACAGATTCCTCTCCTTAATCTTGAGACTTCTGTCTCTGTTAGTCAAAAATTATTCTTTGCAAGGGAGATGATTGAAGACCAGTATTGCTGCAGTTAGACAATTTTCTTCAGAAAGGAAATATTTCCTAATTAGTAGGCTTGAAACTTATAGAATACTTTTAATAGAACATGTAGTCTTAGTCTGAGGTAGGCTAGAGTGCTTTTCTAATTAATGATGTAGATACAGTATGAAGGCTTCAGTAGGCAAACAAAAAAAAATCAATTAATTATTCAGTAGCTCTTACAGATCCTTAAACATTAAAATCTATTTTACAGCTACACTTCCAACATGTGCCATTGGTTTGTTTTGTGTGTGTGTGCTGTTTCTCTAGAGACTGACATCTTAACATTTATCTTGAAGAGAGATTTCTGTTTGTTCCCCCTCCTCTCTTTACATTATATATAACACATATAACTCTGATACTTGAGGGGAACTATGTGTCCAGGTGACTAGCATCAGGCTCTTCTGAACTTCTAACCTTTTCTTTTGTCTAAACCTCCTGAGACTCAAGCCTGTGTCAGACTTATCTTTCTTCTGAACAACACTAGAGAAGGAAAAGACTTGATGGCGTCAGGCCATGAGCCAGTTGCCCCACTACATAAGGTGAAGACAAACTTTCAGAAATGAATATAGTCATAATACTATTGTGTCTTTAATAAGACAAAGTCAATTTTCATGCAAAGAAAGGGGATCCCAAAAGTTGTCTCAAATGAGAGGCAATGAAACAAGGCTATGGAAAGGCAACAATACTTCTTTTTCTGTAAACTGAACTTCCTATAATGTTCTGTCTTCTTGCTTGTCCTTCTAAAGCAGGGATTCTTAACCTGCAGGTTCCAACCACTTTGAGGTCAATATTTCTTCCACTGGGGTCACATATCAGACAGTCTGCATTTCAGATATTTATATTATGATTCATAAGAGGAGTAAAATTCGATATGAAATAGCAACAAAAATAATTTTATGGTTGGGGGTCAGCACAACATGAAGAACTGTATTACAGGGTCTCAGCATTCAGAAGGTCGAGACCCGCTCTTCTAAAGCTGGAACTCTTTGCCTAAGCAGTGTTCTCTTTGCTGGAAACTCAACAAGCATTCATGCTGATGTTTCTTGTTGCTGTAAACAGCCAACCAACCCTGTTTAATATTTCTCTTTACTTTGAAAGAAAAATCTCACCCTTTTATATTAACACTGCGACTTAGAAGTTGGAACAGTGATTCAGTGAATAAGGGCTCTCACCGCACAAGCATGAGACACTGAGTTCAGATCTCAGCAGTTGTGCAAAACTCTGGCTTTGGACATTGTGAGTCTGACTCCAGTGGTGTGAAAGGTGAGGACTGGGGGAATCAGACTGCTGTGTCACCTGCCAGTCTAACTCTAGCTTCGATGAGAGACCACCTGCCAAGTGAACTAGGCAGAGGCTAACAGGGAAGGGTCCACAAGCCACCCCTCTGGCCTCCATATTGGAGAATACTTGCACACAGACACAAATGCACCACAAATATTTGCACACACAAGTCATGATTTTGATATTGTGAAACACAAAGGAATTCCACACGAGAAAAAATCTAACAGGATGACTTGCTATAGCTCGCTAGCCCCTTTCACACACCCTTAGAGATCTGCACAGGGCCTTGGTCTCACTCACACCAAAATGCAAATTCAGTGTTAACAGGTGTAGGGGTGGGTTTCAAAGACTGCCACAGGAGGCTAAGCCAGAGCACACACTACAAGGGATCTTCTCTGTGCACATGCTTGCTGAAGCTTCTATCAGAGAAACTTAGATTGCTTATTTTGTGAGGAATTCTGGCTTTTTGTTAATTGGCAGGCTTTTCATTGCCTCCACATAGCTATTCATAAAATGGTTTCAAATGTCTGAAGACCACACTAAAAAGGCAAATTGGGATTATATATAATTGAGTAATTATGTATAATATATTATGTGTGTGGACATGTATATCATGTATATATCAAAAGCAGTGGTCAATACAGCATAAAACAATTCAAAGATAACAGAAAGCACAGGCCTAGTATTTCTACTATACACAAAGAATAAAGTCCTAGATGAAACTATTCTTGTGTGTGTGTGTGTATGTTTGTATGTACATGTGTGTATATATATATTTATGTATGTGTATATATTTCTGCATGTATGTGTGTATATATTTATGTACATATGTGTGTATATAATTCTGTATGTATGTATATATATTTATAATATATGTATATGTGTGTGTATATGTTTATGTATGCATGTATATGTGTGTCTGTGTATATAACACAAATCCTAAGCATTCTCACTTGATTTATTTTTATCTTTTAACCAATGATGTTGGTACCAAAAATGTTTTTAAATAATGCTAAAATATTAAATAAGTATTCATACCTTTTGAAACTAAGCTGTCATTTATGATGTGTAGAAACAACAGCTCATTTGTATGTTTTCGGTTTGTTATGTGTTTACTTATATGTATAAGGACATGTATACATGTGTGTATATGTATATGGAAGCCAAAAACTGATGTTGGGTGTCTCTTCCTTGGTCAGTCTCCACATTACTTTTTGAGACAGGCTCTCCCAGTAAAGTCTGAGCACAGTTATTGCATGAACTGAGCTGAGCAGTGAACTCCAGAGATGCCCTGTCACCATCTCCCTAGAAATGAGATTAAAATTATATGCCATCGTGCCTGGCTTTTTATATAGGTCCTGGGGATCCAAACTCAGGTCTCCCTATCTATGTGGCAAACATTTTACCAACTGAACCATCTTCCAGTCTCCAACAATTTTCAAAAGAATGAATTAGCCCATCTATGATTAAAATGTTTGTTGGTCCTGGTTGGTCCAACATACTTCTATCAGTAGGAATACAGCGCTCTACATTTAATTACTTACAAAGCATTTCTGCAAGGGATAAACTTACTATACATGATTTTTCTCATTACAATAAAACAAAATTTAACTTTTAATCTTGCATCTCATATTTCATTAAAGCAAACTCTTAATCTCATATTCATTAACTTTTTAACCTTTCTTTCTTTCCTCTACTTATATAATAGCCATTAATTTCTAAAAAGAAATTTACATATTGAAAGGATTTACAGCAAAGGCTACAGAAAGTAAACACACACAGTTAGCCTATTTACTTCACTAGAGACTCCAGCCATGCCTAGTAAAGAAAAATTGATGTGTCAAATGGACCTCTGCCCTTCCTCAGATACTCTCGACACAGTTTCCCCATGCTGAACTCCTAAACCGCTACAAATAATTTAGTTTGTAGGATCTAGGCAGCATTCCTCCTGATGCTGAGGTATCAGCGGACAAAATAATAATGACTTGCGTTTACCTCTCAGTCCTCAACTGTCAGTGCATTTAATTTGCTGTCAGTAAAGGAGAAACAAAAATGTAAAAACTGTCAGTTTTAAAAGAATAAGACAAGAAATGCCAGGAAATGCAGAGGAAGTAATTTTGAAAAAGAAATCTTTTCTCTAGTTGAGCTTAAGTTTTTCTCCTATGTGAAATGTCTAACTACATCACTGGAATTGTTTGATGTCTTAAATCGTAGGTTCCAGAATAGATTGAAATCTGTGAGCAAAACGTGTTTGCTTTAAAATCATAGTGTTGAAGCCAGGGCAAGGCTGAGGCAAATGCTGCTGCCACTCAGTCAGCCAAATAAAGGGATTCTGGGGATTTGCAGTATTATTTGTAGAGAAGAGGAGATTAGGCCCAGATTATGAGATCTATGCATCCTTCAAGTTTCCCAGTCAGCCACTAAATGAGTTTAATGAAACTGAAGAGTTAAGACATAGTATCATAACAAGTGGATTCACAATATCACTGTATGCCTTTCTCAGAAGAAACCTAGGAGTCTCAATTATGGCCCAGTTTAATATTTAGAAATGAAACTGTTTTACAATACTTCATAATGTACTGGGGTATACACTCACCACTTCAATCAAAATGTTTTAGAGTGTCTGATTTAAATTACAGCCATCTTAAATGACAGAATCATCTTGAAATGGATAATTCTAGATGCAAATATTTAAATAATACTGGCAAAGTTAAATGATTGATAAAAAACAAAGAAATGATGATGTAGGAAATAAATGAGAGCATATTGCTTAGTATTTGTAATAATACATCCAAGTTGAAAGAATTTAAGTTTATTAGAATGTGACAACCTCTCCCCTCCAAACAGTTGAGGATTTTTCTGCTATACAATGTTACAGCTTAATGCCAAATTTCCTCAGAACTTGTTCGCATTTGATGGGTTTAATGAAATTAAAACTGGAGAGGATACATTACATTTATTAAAATGGTGAAAATGAATCATTATACCATCCTGTCCTGAGCTAGTGAGTGGACCGACGAGAACATCGACTGAGAATATATTTAAATATGATTCACACATGCAGTATTAGGCAAGAAAAAAAAAACAGGATATGAAATAAACATTAGGCATCAACTCTTAGCTCACTGTCAAGAGCATGCCCAAGCTGCTAACCACAGAGTTCAGAGGAAGGTAACTATCTGTCAAATGTAATCGGTGCAAGTGAATATGCTTAAGCTGGTGCTGTGAATCAACCAAAATTGCTTTGGTCTTATTGACATTCAATTGCAAGGAGATGCAGCTCATCCAGGCCAGTAGACAGTCTGACAAAACCAAGAAAGCTCCCAGTGACAACAAGCTTTAAATATAGATGCAACTATCACCAGAATCCACACAGACTCAACTTTCTGATCCCCTACGGTGACGGCTGAAATGGGTCAGTCTGGCGTCAACTGGTCACAGAAGACCCAGGATTTCCTCCCATTGCTCTCACACCTGCCAGCCTGCTCGATTAACAGACCATTATCAATCTTTTAAAAAAAATAATGAGTATGGATGTGATTGACAGGTCAAGCCTGCTGGGTTTACCTAAGGCTCCCATTGCATTCTGCTTAATCCTGCTTCTTCCCTTTGCCTCCACTTGAGACCTGCCCCCTAGTACATCTTAATAAATAATAGCCAGGCATATGGGGAGAAATCCAGAGAGTCAGTTTTAAACAATGCCTTGCAGATAGTTTTTGACATGTATGGAGTTTGCCTATGCAGTACATTCCACCAACAAGAGAACTGAGGTGAGTGAGGTTAAGTGACTCCTTAGCGTTGCTTTCCCCCTGGGCACTGTTACCTCTTCAGCAGAGTCTGCAAGTTCCCATAGGCTTTTGTTCCAGGTCTTAATCCTACACTGAGCAATCTTTTCATCCATCTTTCTTCTGTCTGTACATATTTTCAATTAGGGAAACTCTGTTGAGTACCATATTGCCTGTGGTACCCTGCTTGCTACTATTCAACATCCTCACTCATTCTATGCCTCAGCCAGGCATCAATTGGTCATAGGAGGCTGTGATCTAGTCACATGGCCTCACTTCTGCCAGGATATTCTGTCAACAAGTCATTATTAACCTCTAAAATCAATAGAAGTAGATTGATAAATCAAACCTTCCTGGATTAGTCTTAAGTTTCTGTTGCATACTTGCCTAGTAGTATTATCTCTGCCTCCTTCACAGAATGCCTCATAAAATGACATGCACGAGCCTTGATTTGCTGAGAAACCAACAGACACCAATAGGCAGATAGCTTGGCCATTTATGTTATGTAAGTGTCAACATTTTCCAAGAGTTTCTAAGATAAATTGATCACTCAAGGACAAATCTATCTCTGAGGAATGCCTTTCTATATGTTGTGAATGTATTGCTCTCATTGGTTGATAAGTAAAGCTAATTTGGCCTATGGCAAGGCAGGACAGAGATAGGCAGTAAATGCAAGCAGAAATACAAGAGAGGAGTCAGAGAAACACTAGTCAGCTGCCCAAGGAACAACATGGCAGCAGACCAGTGATGCCACAGTCACATGGCAATATATAAATTAATAGGAGTGGGTTAATTTAAAATGTAAGAGCTAGCTAGTAGTAAGCCTGAGTCATTGGCCAAACATTGCGAATTAATGTAAGCCATCTGATTATTGTAAAAGTAGATGCAGGACTAGGAAGGACAGAAAATTCTGTCTGCAATCTATAAACCTCCACATTAGGAAGAAGAATAATACAGAGTATTTTAGTTTTCTGAATTCTTATCAACACACTTTGTTTTCTCTCAGGCAGCCTCCTCTACTTCCTCACCTTAAAACACAGGACTGTGTGGAAACTACCTCAGATAATACCATATATGCTGAGGAGGAATTGCATTTACAACTATATAAAATATATGTTTATAAAGTGCAGGGGATACATTAGTATTAGAGTAGAATTTTGAAGGGCATAATCTGGATATCTCCTTTCTAGTTTTATCATTTGTATGTCTAAGGATTTGAAAAAAAAAAGATATCTTTTTTTAAATGAATTTTTAAATGTCCCTTTGTTCAACAAGTAGTTTCCCCCAATCATTCTATGTAGACCTCAGAGACAAATGCCCTGAATCTACCAACCTCCACACGTAGCCACCATCTTTCTCAGTGATCAAGCTCAAGTGCATCATGTAAAAAGACTGCACTCATTTGATAGGAAATGACCACAGGGTTAATTTCATCCCCTGACTCATGCATAAAATATCTTGGCCCATCGTGACTTCTATGCAGGCGCTGGCATTAATCTGCTACTGTTGTGTCCAAAATGACTACTGTGCTGGTTACTTTCCTGTCAGCTTGACACAAGCTCAAATCATCTTGGAAGAAGAAAACTCATGATTGGCCTGTAGGCTAGTACATTCAGCGTTTTCTTAGTTAATGATTGATGCTGGAGGGCCCAGGCCACTGAAGGGATCTGGGTAATCTAGGGCTGTATAAAAACATAGGCTGAGCAAGTATTTGTCTTGGCCTCTGATTTAGTTCCTGTTTCCCTTTTTCTGCCTTGATTTCGTGCCCTGACTCCCCTCAGTGATGGACTGTTACCTTAAAGTATAAGATGAAATAAGCTCTTTTCCCCCTGGTTTTTCTTTCTTTAGTTGTGTATTTACCAAGGTAATAGAAAGCAGAGTAGAACAACTCTCTAACAAAAGTGAATCTGACCCATATGGTAGACAGTTCCTTAGTAATGAATTCTGCTTATCTAAAAACCTTTAAAAACACTGCTCACTGCCCGTTAGAACCACATTGGTACACATTATAAGCCTTCAGAAGAATCGCTTTGTGAATGAATACATCAACGGCATTGACTGTAGGAGTAGATGCTGAGCATGCCACTTCACCTTTTGTCCCAGCCATTTTAGAAAAGTGTTTCCCAACCTCTGATGAAATCAAAATATGCAGAAATGCTTACAAATTTGCCTATGCTTTAATACCTGCTCTCTTACATTGAAATATACATTAGGAATTTAATATCATCTGGCTCTGCCATAGCATTCAATAAAACATTAATTTGTCTTTAAATTTTCTTCTACCTTCAAAATCCCTCTCACTCTCTCTCTATATGTACATACATGTATGTACATATATACATATATGTATCCCCATGCTGTGAACAAAACCCAAGTTCTTACACATGACATTCAAGTGTTGTACTCCTTTAGTTACTGAAATTCTTTTAAGAATTCAGTTTGTTGTCAGCAATTCAGAAACTTTTTATAATTGATACACAAAACTTAGAGGTATTTTATGGGATTCTGTAGGTGTTGTAATGCAGGGGCATATTAAGTATTACATAGGACAGATGCTGAGGAACAGGTTTTCCCTTCTTTTTGTGGCACTGAGGCCCAAACCCAAACGCCCAGAAGACAGCTGCTTTCCATCTCCACAAATTGGATGGTGTTACACTCTTTTATTTTCAAATTTTAATCTTAGAAATACTAACATTTTATTAAATATTTTAAACTGTGACCTACTGATTATGTGTATTATATTGGCTCTGATACTTTTATGTAAGTATATAGTAACTTTGAGAATCTCCACCAAATTACACTCTTACACTCACTCTCCTTCTGATTAATCTCATTTGTTTCTTTAGGTAGTTTTATTTCTATATCATGTTTTACATATATACGTACATGATTTTACTTATCTTTAAAAATTTTATGATTCACAACTGAGAACAAATATTTATCTTTCTGAGACTGACTTTATTCACTTAATCTGATTTGCTTATATCCATTCTCTTCCACATGATGTAACTTCATACGTTTTCATGGTAAAAAAAAAAAATTGAGATACTTATCTCTCACAATTTGCTTATGTATTCCTCTGTTGACTGATGCCTATGGTGGTGCTATAACTTTACAGTTCAGAGTGCTTTAATAAACATTGAAATACAACCAAAAATATAAATGTGTTTTACATATGATTTCTTTAGGAGCGTTCAGATTTTCAGGTCTGGTATCAAGATATTTCATCCACTTGGAGTTGACTTTCATGCAGAATTTGAGATCTGGCTTTATTCTTCTATAGGTAGATAGCAAATTTTCCCAATTTTTCCACTCTTCTTTGTTGAAAGGCTTTATTACTATTATTTTCATTTTATATTTTTGGTTGTGATCCTAGCCTATAAGAGCTAAGCCATCTCTTCAGCCCTATTATTTTCATTTTTTAAAACTTTTTATTGATTCTTTGGGAATTTCACACCATGCCTTTTATTTCTATTTTTTAAGGATTGGTTTACATAACTCTGGCTATCCTGGAACTATCTGAGGCATATTTTTTGTTCCTTTGTCAACACTCAAGTGAGTATCTGTGTGTCTGCTTTTATCTGAGACTCCTGCTCTACTCTGCTTCATGTTACAGCAGCATCATGTTCTTTATTTTGTTGATGTTCCTATGGATCCGTAACCTAGATAATGTAAAGTAGAATCTTCGGTACTAGGGGATTTGTTTTGCTTTCATGAAGGATTGGTTTGGTTATCTTGTGTGTGTGTGTGTGTGTGTGTGTGTGTGTGTGTGTGTGTGTGTGTGTGCGCACGCGCACGCACGCACTTCCATGGAAATTTTAGGATTGCTTTATTGTTTTTTATTTCTCTAAAGATGTGAATTTTGATGGGGATCTCACAGAGTCTGGGGATGCTTTTGGTAGTGTATCATTACAACTTAATCCTGATCCAAAAAATATGGGTGGTCATTCTACTATTTTAGTGTCTTCTTAAAATTTCTTCCATATTAAAACTTTTATTTTAGAAGTTTTATTTTCATGCTTAGGCTTCCCTTGAGGGTATATTTTTGAGGCAATAAAGAATTATTTTTATTTATTTTATTACTCTATAGAAACCCTATAGTTTATATATATTAATTTTGTATCTTGCCAGCTTGTTAAGCGTACTTACCTGATTTAAGGATATTCAGATTAGACTCTTTGGCATCTGATGTGTAGAATCATATCACCTAAAGATGCTGACACATTCTGTTCTTCCTTTCCTGTATATATATTTATTTCCTTTTCTTTCCCAAGCTAAAATGAAGTATTATTTGAATAACAACAAGTACAATGAACACCCTTAACTTGCTCCTGATTTTAATAAAAGAGTTTTCAGATTTCTCCTTTAGATTAGCATTGGCTACAGGTTTCCCATGTAGAACATTTACTCTGTTGTGTTCTATTTCTAGTTACAATGAAGTAATAGTGAATTTTTTCATAAGCATAAATTGAGATGATCATGTGACTTCTGGTTCTGAGTTCATCTCTGGGATACATTCATTTACATGTGCCAATTTAAATATACTGAGCTCTTCTGACATCACTGGGATGAGGCCAACTTCATCTTACTAAATAATCTTTCTCATGTGTTCTTGAATTTGGTTTTCAATTTTTTATTGCGAATTTGTGCATTCATGTTCACTAGTAGCATAGTGAGACCTTTGCCTAGGAGTCATCTATTTCACTCTAACTGGATCCAGTTCTGTAGAAATGTTATCTTTGAAGGAATTATACTGCCTTGATATCTTTAAATTCTTATAGTTTTACATGAAATCTTGCATATTTGGGGTTATCCTACTAATTGAATTAATTTTAAGTTGTACTTTTGGTTTGGAGCATTTTGAATAATCAAGTAGAGCTAGGACTTAGTAGTTTTAGGCTGATAAATGATCAAACTATGAGTTTGGACTAGTAAGTATGATTCCCTATACTATTCCAAGAGTAGTACCTTACTTTCAGAAGCAGCCTTGATCATCACAGAGACCTGCTACGCAAATATTCTAATAGTCAGCTAGATACAGTAGCCCCTATAAACTCAAATAACTACTGAAAGATAAAGGAAAAAGGTAGTATGGTGAACTGAAGTATAAGTACTAATGTTAAAAGTATGAGAGACGTAGGTTGGGATTAGTTTTAGACCAATAAAAAAAATGAGGTTGAAAATAAAATACTTGCAAGGGTCAAGTTGGGATATTGTTAGAATATGAAGAATATAACAATTACTAAAGTACGGATAGACTATAGTAAAAAAAAAAAAAAGATAAGAGAGTGGGAAAGTATATAGATTGTGATTAGAAAGAAGACCTATCCGTTATAATACCTAATCAAGCAACGTAGAAATGAAAGCAAGATCATTAAGACAAATGTATGCAAGATTTAAAATAAAAAAGACAAGTAAGATTTAGGTACACTAGGATATGAGATAGCATTGCAGTTGATGGGCATTATTTTCTTGATGGGGTAGTTTGAATTGTTTGCCTGTTTCTGGAATGCTTAGACAGGTGTTGCAGTAGCTCTTGTTCACACAAAATCTGACTTGTGGTATGCAGTATCCCAGTGGACTTTTCATGAGCAACCAACCATTTGGAATGAGATCCTAGAGCACCTTCACTGAGGTAAGCAGTTTAGACCTGTTTCTGCACTGTTGGTTGAAAGGATTGGGCTTCCTAGGGATCTTGAGTTAACTCCTGGGGGGTTTATGTCCATAGCTTGTCCTTGGTTGCGCCTGTTTTAGCTCAGCTACTAGCTGTGAAGCACCCGTTGTGGGAGGGGCATATCTCTTGTAACCATCTCCCATGGACCTCAAGGGGGAGCCACAGGAAGGTTTTCTACATAGCATAGAGGTATCACACTATAGTTCCAGACTCCATTGCCAGTATTTATCCTTGGTTTCTCTGCTCTGGTGTGTTTGAAAAGAGCAAGTGGAGCTCCAGTCTTGTGGTTCCCATGATTCAGCCAGAGTCCTGTATGCTCAGCCTGACTATGCTTGTGGCTCTTCTATTCCAGAGTCTCACCACCAACAGCATGTCCAGCCCTTGGTCTTGCAGCTAATTCTTCTTGCAGCAATGGGCTGGGGTGGACATTGTCCTTCCCAACTGATTGATTATAAAGTTTCATAATGTGAATGACCACAACATGACACCTCTTGTCTGCTTGCCTGTCAAGACCTCACGAGACCAAATCCATTCCTTTGCACTGACTGTCTCTGGTACCTATGGATCATTATTTATTACTATGTCTATTTTTTTCAAAACCTTGGGGTTTCAAATCTTCCACGTTAACAGGAAGTTGGAAAGGCTTCTCTAATATTTAGAGTCTTACTGGTCATGCTAAGCAAAAGCATGGATCAATTTTATTTCTTTATTTTTGCTTCCATTTTCTTGTTTTGTAATTTATAATCTGAAATATAAGGCTTTTCTTTTATGGGAATGATATCAAAACATATGATTCCAATACACTAACAATGAAAAGTATAAAAAAGATATTAAACAAGAATGATGGCCTCTAGCATTTTTCTCTCAACCAAGATGGTTTTGTTACTTAAATATATTAAGTAGTGTGCATATTTGTCACCAAAGAGATTGAAGTAGACAGAAAACAGTGTGTAGGAACCCTTTGTATCCTCCACTCAAAACCCAAAGACTCCGATCATTGTCAGAAATGTGGATACTGTTAAATTCTGATTCAGCACAATCTTTCTATTTAGGCAGAGTCAGAAATCCCACTGTATGTGGTTTCAGTTACCCACATAGATAACAAAGGTCTAAGTATTTTAAGGAAAATTAGGGAAATAATTGATGCACAGTATCAATTTGCCTGCTGTTCCAAATAGGATGACAAAAATCTCATACTGTCTCTGTACACCTCACCTAACAGCCTTTTTTTGTCTAGCACTTACAGTATGCCCTAGATTCATTCCTGTTAGCCACTTCACAACCATCATGGCTGTCAAAACAGCTATCACCAGGTAAGTATTTGCATTCAAACCACCATCATTTTACAAATAACTACTCTGAAAGGCAAGTGTAGGGATCTGGTAAATGCATTACAATTGTGTTATATTTATTCTATTTTAATGCTACTTTGACTGGGCATTTGTACCTGATTTACAAAGCAAACCTCACCAGAGTAAGCTTGTATGTATTTTCAGGAATAAAAATGCTCTGTGTAATGGGGTTTGCCCTTCCCTTGCTTCTAGACAATACTAGGGGTCTTGGATATTAGATTAGTTGATAAAGGGGAATTATGTACCAATAAAACCTAAACCCAAACAAACTCTAAATTCAGGAAGACTTCTAGACACTCTATTTATTCTGGTTCATCTCTGGCAATATTGTATACATGTGCCAATCAATTGAGCATGTTTTCAGTATTAAGGCACCTTGGTACCTTTTCTCTCTTCACTATAGTAAAGCATACGGTGAGATTAACCTAAGAGTTATACCTGACATTTATAATGGAAATTGATGTCATAATATAATGACTTAAAGTAACAGCCACTGAAAAAGTTGTGTAAGAAGAAATTGATTCAAAGACTACATGTGTAGAGACAGAATCTGCTTATCACTGTTTAAAACTTGGCTAAGTAAGTAATACCTTTTTATTTACCATAATCCTAAATTTCTGTAAAAAAATGGATATTTGAAATGCTATGCAAAATATCAGTAGTCTTATTCAGTTAAAGCCTACAAAACTTTATAATGATTAGACTAGCAATGTATCCTCTGTGATACAATAGTATCAAGTTTAACTGTGAGTAAATGTCTTTTTAACTTGACGTAAGACCAGATCAATAAGAAGAAATTCATACCTAATATTGTAAGCCTTGCTATGCTCCATGGCTATAAAGGTCACAGACCCTAGAGGAAACTTTACTACTGCCATTTTCTCCACTAATATAATTTAACTGTATTATAAATACTTATACTTAGAGATGTGCAGTTCTCATTTCTCTTGAAAGAATATGACTTTTGTGAGAGATGTAGATAGACTATTACAGAAATTCACAATCGGTCAAAATACATAAAACCAGTGACCAAGGGATGCATAACCTCACTAAATATATATGCAACCTAGTTCCTAAGCAAGGCTTGAGACAAACTGTTGAAGACAATGTAGAATGATTCTAAAAGCCAGAAAGCCAGGATGTCTGATGCTAACAGCATCTTCTAGTCATGACAAGAAAGAAATGCATATATGAACTTTCAACAATCCAGTTGTCTAAACAAAAGCAGCAAAATGACAATACACAGTTGACATGAGATCGTGGACAGAGTATTTCCACAAGGTCCCACTCCTAGACGAAGTATAATATATAGGTTGCTGTTGAGTGCTGAGAAAGAAACAATCCGTTTCCTCCAGAGAGAAGCTCCCACTTAAGTTTCAGAATCCCAAGAAGTCAGCCCTGGACATATGAACATGTGAGATACACTGAATAGACTCAGTAGGTTACAAAGATGAGCTCACACACAAATATACATTCATAGCAATAACAATTAAGGAACAAATTCTAAGTCTAGAAGAGAAAGGACATGGGAGGAACTGAAAAGGTAAACAAATGTAAGAATTATGCAGATAAAGTGCTCAAAATATATAAAATACTAAAAAAAATAGATTTAAAAATTACAAGAAAACAAAACTACTAAAAACTATATATGGAAGTTTCTGTTGCACATTAAAATGTGATAATTTTCATTTATGGGAGCATTAGTGATTTAGGGCAGTCTATCTAACAGCCTGTAGAAAAAATTGACAAGAACTCATAATTAAAGATGCTAATTTGGATTAGCTTTAATTAATTGAATAATCTATCCTTGGTTTTTATCTTAAACATGATCAAGCTGTGCTTATTACTGAATCATTACATGGGCTAGTTACACATGTACAAGTAAATATTAAATACATATAGCAGTACATATTAAAAACTAAGGCACTCATCATTTAGGGCTTCAAGCAACGATGCAATCACTTTAGCATCATAGTGACTTTACGTTTTAAAAGCCACAAACACAGATTTGCAATATTGATGGCTAGTATAACATTGAAAATAGCAAGTCTTTAAGGTCTACAAGATGACTTTCAACATCTAAAGTCACATTACAAAGATACACCTGCCAAAAAACCAATTGAAATAAAATGGAGGAGGTAATCATGTCATCTTCCTAAGCTCTGATTCACCCAAAGTGACATACTCATTTACACTCATTTCATATGAAATACTAGAAATGTTTCATTTCCCTGAGGACTGTTTGGTCAGATAAATGAGTGGAAAACTGTTACATTTATGCTGCTGTAGTTTGAATGAGAAATGTCCCCTCATGTGCTCATGTATTTGAACACATGGCTCCTAGATGGTTGTGCTATGTGGGGAGGGTCTTAGTCAATGTTCACAGTAGTTAAGAGTCAGTATCACCACAGCAACTCTTACAAAGAAAAGCATTTAGCTGGGACTACCTTAGAGTTCAGAAGTCAATTTATTGTCATAATGTCTCGGAGCATGGAAGCATGCAGGCAGATGTGGTGTTGGAGAGGTAGCTTAGACTTCTACATCTGGAACTGCAGGCATCGGGGAAGAGATCTGGCCTCTGGGCCCAGCTTGTGCTTCTGAAACATCAAAGCTCACCCAAAGTGACATACTTCCCCCAAGAAGGCCATACCTACTCTAACAAGGTCACATCTAATACCTAATCCCTCCATGTCCTACCACTCTCTGATGACTAAGCATTCAAACATACGGGCTTATGGGGACCATTTCACTCAAACCACTATATTTTACTCCCCTGGCCCCCACAGTCTTGTAGCCATATTATAATGTAAAAAATGTATTCAGTCTAACTTCAAAAGTTCATATAGTCTATAACAGTCTCAACACTGTTTAAAAGTCCAAAGTTCAAAGTCCCTTCTGAAACTCAAAGCAATCTCTTAACTGTAACAGCCTATAAAATCAAAAAGAAGATCACATACTTCCAACACAGTGAAGAAATATAGGACCAAAGCAAGACAAAAAGCCAATCGGACAAACTCCAAATTCTGGATCTCCATGTCTGATGTTAAAGCACTCTTCAGATCTCCAAATCCTTTCACCTTTGATGAATACAACATACTTTTCTTTCCTGGGCTGGTTCCACATCCAGTCTGTAACTTTGACAGATATCTCCAACATCTTGAGATCTCCAGGAAAATCTAAGCTTCACTTTCTCAGTTTAACACAATGGCTTCCCAGAGCCTCCATAAAGGGACACCCTTGATATAGGCCTGGTTCCCCTAGCTTTCCTAGCCACAAAGGGAGATTTCATAATTCCTATCTGTATCCTTGACTTTAAAACCAGAACCATGTGCTTGAAGCTGCAAAGTTCTTCTGCTTGCTGTACTGCAAACTTGGCCCTGACATTCAAATACATTTTCATCATCTTTCTGTTTCCTGTGGCTTCTTTCACTGCTTAAGCTATTCTCGAATTCACTTTCACAAGTTGGAAACTTAGCTTGGTGGCGTCTTGCCATGACGTCACTACTCCCTTTATTCTATTGAGTATTAGGCTTTTCTTTAATCTGTTTATCTCCTTGAACACAGGAGTTGGCATCATTATACTTCCTGATTCTCCTTTTCTACTCAAACTGTGTATTTTGTATTTTTCCTTTCTCAGAGTGAATACTGATAACCAAGCATCATGGTCAGTACAAGACTGTCTTGAAATCTCCTCTGCAAACTCCATTGAGCCAAAATTCTTCAATTTAGCCTTAGGCAGGTCTTTTGAAGAAGGGCAGAAAACAGACATATTCTTTTGCCAAAATATAAGAATCTATACCATTTACTACTATCCTTCCCCTCTGAAATCTCTTGAGCCAGACTGTCATAATCTATATTGATCTCACACCATCACTGTCTTCCCACTCACACTAGTATGGCCCATTGAGTTTCCTTAATATGTTTCACTAATTTCTCAATCTGAGTCCCAAAGTCAATAGTCTGCTAACAAGCAGCATGATTACACCTGTCACATAAATACCCCAGTCCCCAGTACCAGCTTCTTTCTTAGTATTAGTCTGAGTTTGATTGCTATGAGAAGACACCATGATCACAGTAAGTCTTCTAAAGGAAAGCATTTAATTTGGACTGGCTTACAGGTTCAGAGGTTTACTCCATTGTCGTCATGTCAGCAAACATGGAGGCATGCAACCAAACATGGTGCTGGAGAAGTAGCTGACATTTTTATATCTTGATTTGTAAGCAGCAGGAAGAAATAGAGCCATTGGGACTGATTTGGGTATTTGAAACCTCAGAATCCACTCCTAATGACACACCTATAACAAGGCCATGCCTCCTAATCATGCTCATGCAATGCCACTCATTAATGACTTGGTAGTCAAACTGAGCATATGTGGACATTATTATTTAAAGCATGACAGGGAAGTTATCTACCTTTTAAGAACTGGAGGAAGTTTATCATCATCAGGAAGAGGTGCTGAGAGTTTATAGCCTTTACCCTAACACTAGCTTATTCTTTCTGCTTTCTGTAGGTGGGTGGAAATGTGATCAGCAAGCTTTTATGTCTCATCCACCATTATGAACAATACCACCAGAACCTTATGTTAAAATAAACTCTTTATGCTTTAATTTGCTTTTGGTCATGCTATGTATCATAGCAACAGAAAAGTAAGTAATACCATGCTGGAGAAATGCTGCTTTCATGGTTAGAAATGTTTCTAGCTGAGACATAATCATGAGAAAAATGGCTTTCCACCTACCATGGCAGTAGCAACAGTCAAGGTCAGTACCAAATCACCTTATTCCAGTCACTTCACAAATGTTCCACATGTTGTTCAGTCTAGATTTAATTTCAACCTTCCCCCCAGCTTCCATAATGGTATAGGTTTGCAAAAAAAGTTCTCAGGGAGTCTGAAGATGCTCAGGAAAGGCTTCCTCCAAGCGCTTCACCATTAGCTAGGGCAGACATTGAATGTTCTGACAGTCTTTTATAAACTTTTATAGGTCAATAACATCATGTCAAGCTTTGCCAGAATCAACTTCCTGATTATTTGATCAGCACAACTTTTACTTTATGCTCCCTGTATCTAATTCATTTTGTTCAGAAAATTTCCCAATCATCCTTTTGTCAGCTAATGTTCTTCAAACTTCATGAGTAATTTATAGCTAATTAGCATTTTAAATGATAGAAAAGTATTTAATAATATTCTTTGTGACTCAACTTTATTCTCTTCAGGTTCTTGTAGTCAAAGGCTATGAACATAACACAGCAAACAAGTATGGAAAGAATTAAAAATCTCAAGTCTGCAGAAGCAACATAAAAGTCAACTCCTATGTCTTCTTAATAATATATATTTATCACATGTAGAAACTGAGTTTCCAACATGCACAGATAAAATAACCACTTTAAAATACTTTTTCTGGCAAAGAACCTGAGTGATAGGTTTCATCAGAGAAACTTTTGAGCAAGAAGTTGCCCTACTGATGTAAGTTTTTGTTTTCTCCCATTTTATACAACTATAAGATCTCTACTTTATAAGGTAACTAGAGGCTTTCAGTTTTATCACTATTTGAAGGAATCTGTGTCTCACTGGGTTCTGACATACTGTTACTATTTTCTTTCTTTCACTTTTTGGGGCTTAATTCTTCTTTCTTTAGTGCTTTTCATCTGAAGCTAGAGACATTAATTTTAAACCAGTATTTCCCAATTACAAGTGCTTAGAATCATAAATTCTCTAAAATTCCCTTTTGCAGGCCTCTCCTACATTCTACTAAAATTTTGTTATTTATTCAGTATAAAATATTTCCCTTCTGTTTTTAGGTTTTGTTTTGTTTTATTTCTCACACAACTGTTCAAAACACAGAGAACTGACCACACACGTCGATCCTAGTTGATACCTCTACAACACAACCTCTACACTTCAGGATCAGAGAACATAACAGGAAATAGAGAAGAACCATGCAAAACCACCTTGAAAAAACACCAGAGTAATGATGGAAGAGATGGGCAGAACAACTGGCCTGGCAGCAGATGCCTAATCAAATGCAAAAGCAGGCCAGAAGCAGTGGCACAGAGCTTCAAGTAATGAGAGAAATTAACTGTCAATCACAAAGTTAAATCCAGAAAAAAATGTTCTTTAACAATGAAGAAGAAAATTAGGATGTGAGTAGATGAATGACTGTAAAGGTATTAGTTTCCATCTAATTTAGCTTGCAAGAATAACTTTAAAAACAATGACAATAACACATTTTTCAAAAGAGAAATAAAATGAAAAAGGAGTAAAACAATTATGCTCCTACATAGCCTCTGGTGTTAGATGTGATTATAGAAACAAACATTATGAAATTGTTAAGGTGGTGCTGAAATCCTGTGCAGGAGTTACTCCAGACAATTACATTTCAAATCAAGTAAAAAGCCTAAGTGGAGGAAAACCTCTGCCCCTTAGCACAAGGAAAAAGTGCTCCTGTCTGTAGACTGTGCTATGTGAGTTGTGTATATGGAAACACTCTAAAAAAAGATGTACTCAAATGCTACTTTAAAATTCAAGGAGTGACTGTAAAATCTGTTCAAGTATCACAGGGCGCTTTGGAGACAGAAAACAGGCAAAAGAAAAATAAGCAAATAAACTACCATCAACTGTAAAATATACCAAAGTAAAAGGTTGCAGACCCATGGCTAAAGTATAAATAAGAAGCTTAGATTTAAATAGCCTAAATAATCAAATAGTGAATGGTAAGAAAAGACTGGATTAGAATATAATAGTAGCGTTTAGCCAAGCATGAACGTGTACACTGTAATGTTCGCAATTTTAGTCAGGTGGCAGGAGGATGGCAAGTCCAGGTCCAGGCTATACTGAAGACAAGAAGCTTTCTTGAAGAACAATTAAATTAAAATTATCAAAATGCATGACTGAAAAATAAACACTATGTATGTGAAATCCAATCCCCATGTGTGATGATATATATGTTTGATATTTGAAGTAAGAAGTTTCTGGCCTGAGATCTGGACTAGCAAGTCCCAAATAATCACACAAAGTCTTAGATTAATTACATGTTGTTTGGCCTGCAGCTCAGATATATTGCTTGTAAATTCTTACTCTTAAACCAACCCATGAATAGCCATATGGTTTAGTAACTTTTCTCAGAGTAGCATTCTCATTCTGCTTCCTCTGTGTCATTCCAGCAGAGGTTCTTTGCTCTGTTCTTCTTCTTCCCATGTTTCCTTCATCTGGTAGTCACATGCTTACTTCCTATTTGCATTCTGGCCAATCAGTGTTTTATTAAACTAATAGGAGGGACAAATATTTATAATGTGCAAAAGCATAATCCCATAGCACCTATGTAACTACACAAAGCTATTATTAAGAACTTGAGTGGAGGGACTATTATGCAAACTTTAAAAACAAAGAGGGAAGCCACATTTATATCAGGCAAGACAGACTGGAAAACAATGCAATATCTAGAGGTAAAGAATGGCATTTCATAATAATAAAAAGATTACTTGAGCTGGAGGACATAATAACCCTAATGTACACAAACCTAATAACAGCATCTTAGGGTACATGAAGCAAAAACTAATATAACAGCAAACAAAAATGAGGCAAATGCACAAATACATTTTAACACCTGATCCTCAGTAAATTATGTTAATTGTTTGAAAGAAAATTAGCAAGATTCAGAAGACCTCAGCATAAGAACTTGTGTGTGTGTGTGTGTGTGTGTGTGTGTGTGTGTATGTGTGTGTGTGTGTGTGTGTGTGTGAGAGAGAGAGAGAGAGAGAGAGAGAATTTGTCATTGGCAAACCATTCTTAAGGGATGATTAAAGGAAATTACATGAACAAAAACAAAGTATATTGTGGTAATATATTATAATATTTAATAAAACCAGTCCGAATATCACAGATCAACCCACAGTCAAGCCAAGAGAGTCAGAGAGTGGGATCCCATGCCTTTAATTCTAGTATGGGAAAGATGGAGAGTGGTGACCTACACCTTTAATCCCATAACTTCAAAGACAGAGATCTTCTGTGTTTCTGTGAGTCCCAGGCCTAACTACCAAATAGTAGTGGTTCACACCTTTAATCTTAACTCTAGAATATGATGCAGAGTTGAACCCAGAAGAGAAACAACTAGGCAAAGAAGGTATGTAAGGAAGGTGTAGGAAGACAGAGACTTATTCTATAGAAGTGACAAGCCAGGCTGAGGATTTTGGAGGATAGCTGGGTGAGAATTGAGCGTGGTCTGCTTCCTCTCTCTGAAATTTTAGCCTTTTCTCCAAAATCTGGCTTTAATTTTTCATTTAATAACAACTAGAATTTGTGTTATACTTGGCACCCAATGCGGGGCATGATTTCTCAAAAAAATCACTTGCCAGCCAGAGCAACACAAGGCCAGAGGAGTAATTACAGGCTGGCTAGGCTTTCTGTTCTGAGTTAGCTTCCAGACTTAAGCAGACTGGCCACAAGTGTTTCCTTTTCATTTTTATCTGGGTAAGTTATTATGAGAGTGGTCTCCTTCTCCTGGCAGGTTGTAGGGATTTTTTCTCTTTTTGGACCCCTCCATGGGCTGCTATTATACTAGGTAGCTGCCTCACTTTAGAGTCATCTGAATTTTCACTGACAACAAGTTTGGTGAGTAAATCACAATTTTTAAAAAGTGGAATTTGTTTAAGGCAATAAAAGGTGTTTGGTCTTTTTGTGATCTTTCTCTGGATGATTTAATATTGGAACCAGTAAAGGAAAAAATAAAGCAAATGAAACTATCCTCATAATGTTTATCTTATTATATATTACAAATATTATTTGCTTGATTATTTCTGTTTTATCATTTAAAAAGTCAATTAATGTGACCACCAAGAAGAAAGTCTTAGAAAAAGCCTGTTAAGAGAGAACACAAAGATATTCAAACCCAAACAGGGTATTTTAAGAAACCAATCTCAGCAATGTCTTCTAAGACTACACAAAAGAGCAGCTTAAGGTTACAAACAACCAAAATTAATATATTCAGGAACCTTAAAGAATTCATAAAATGATAAAAATTGTACAGAAGTTAGTTGGGATCTGGTACAAATGTTATATAATTAAGAAGAGTCAAGGAAGCAATTGTTACATATGGGTTTGCATTCACCATTTCTAAAACAAATGCTATATTCCTGATCATCATGTAACATATCACCCATAAGGACTGGCTAGATATGGTTACTGCTGTTTTGGAAGCTGGGCCACTTTTACAGTAGAAAACATGGTAAAAGAGGAGTGTCAAACAATTAAAGAAGCAGAGCCAGAGGCATAAAATTCCCCCAGACCAACTTATTGGGGAAGGAGATGTTGATGTAGAAAGGCAAACATTATACAATGAGCAAACCCTTGATTTATGCTTCAGTATGTGATGAGACTGAAGAGATAGGAAGAACTACTGAGTCCTTCACACAAAAGGGATTCAAAGCCCCAAACAAACTTTTGCAGACTTTTTTCAGAGAGTAACTACAGCAGTAAATAGAATGGTACTAAATTCAGAAGCTAGGTGAATAATAATTGAAGCACTGTGTTTTGAGAATGCTAGCTCACAATGTAAAAGAATAATTCGGCCAATAAAAGCAAGGTCAGCACCTTTGGAGGATTGGATTTGTAAGACAACTAATCTAGAGCCTTATAACTGTGATAACTGGGTAGGTAAGATTATTTCTAGAGGTATAAGAAAAAATCAAAATGTTAAGTGTTACAATTATGGAAGGAGAGGTCACATAAAAAGAGGTTGTAAACAAGGCATTCCCAGAAATGGTGTCTTTGTTAGGAATAATTTCAAGAGAATGTTCCTCCCTTTTGGAGTATGTAGAAGGTGTAGCAAGAGGAGGCATTGGACTAATTAGTGCAAGTCAAAAAGGAATCAACAAGGTAGTATTTTGCCTTTCAGGAAAAACCCTGAATAAGCTTTTGAAGGCTCCTGAAGTCCCCATGAGAAATCCATTTCAGGCT